>CM038225.1:119477440-120077440 GCA_021442155.1 Cymbidium sinense
GTTCAGTGAATCCTATAATAATTAATTACTAAGTTATAAAGAGGAAAGAAGAGAACTTCTCTTTCCTTCCTAAGTAATTTCTAAAATTATTCATATTTTAGTTTTGTTTAGTGAATGTTTTAATTAAGTGTTTCAATAAATCCTAAATTTAGATAAACTCTAAACAAACATATTCAAAAAGAAAGGCATTTCAAGATTAGTTAAAATGATCTAAATTCACAAAACATACATCACTTCATTTCTTTCCCAACATGTATTACATGCATATGAATGAGTTCTAAACATATCTATACATACAAATGAGAATTTTTTGCACACTTTATGATGCATGTTGAGTAATTCATTTAAGAAAATTTGGATGTTTATAATGCATGATTTTCATTAAGTAATAAAAGGGTTTCTTATCCAATTTTTCACATACACATATGAATGTATGAAAGGCATAAGTGAGTATGGCCCCATTGTTAACCAGGTGTAACAAGACCTACTTAGGGCTACTTAAAGCATCACAATCTCGGATTATCGGACTAATATATCACTTTCCTTAAATACATGTACAAAGAAATGAATGAAAAGGAAAGAATACAAAAGTTTATGTTGGTTGATTTATTTTTATTTATGCAATTTATATGTACAAGTATAGGTATCCTTCTTAAGTAATAGCATAGGAATGAATAGGATATAGAATTAGGCAAGTGTTAGGTTCTTTTCAAATGAACTACATACTTTGTCAAATCCTATTCAAAACTATACTAAAAGAGAGGAGAAAAAAAAACCTACACTAAGCACATCCTTATATTTTATTCACATGCAAACTTATAAGTAAGATATAAGTAACACACTTTTAGTTTTGATAATTGATTCATATATTTTTAAAAAAATAATTCATATTTAATAGTGATAATAGCCACTCATATTCTTACTTTATCCAACACATACAATTTGACCTAAAGGAAACATTTTTCATTTTAAATTTGATTTTTCAAAAGCATGGATGCATGAAATCATATGACACACATATTTAGCATGTTGGGGAAGAACTAAAGCTATGAAAACATGTAAACACATTCACTTTAATTAAATCTTAAAGACGATCTTATGAAATAAGAAAGCTTAAAGTAAATCAAAGTTTATTTATTATAATTTTTGTTTGATTTTGAATTTGATTTAATTTTGAAAATATGAAGTGAGTTTGTTGTTTCTAATCTATTCCCACATGTGTTTGGTATTTTTGTTCAATTTTTAGGTGATTATATTCATTTTATATTTTGATTAGGTTAAGGTATGAATTAAGCATGTTAATTATCCCTTACCTACACCACCTTAGCATAGTTAATCAAAAAATTATGAGATAATGAGATGACATAAAACCTCACAAGGAATTTAAATTTGTTATGCACCTAGGAAGAAAAGGTCTAATGCAATTTGGCTCATGATTAATGATTAATTAAACTAAGGGTTTAACTTAAGTAATTTCAAAACACCCCTCACACATATGAGCTGAATTTTGATTTTCTTAATTGAATTTAGGCTCTTGAACACCTAAGCATCTACCCCAAGTGGATTAGTTGAGTTCTGGAAAGCTTTAGAATTTTAAGAAATTAATTAAGAGGGTAATTAGTGAATTAGCCATTAATTAAGAGAGGATTAAAAAAGAAAAGGGGGTTTAAGGAATAGCTTAGGAGAAATGCCCAAAATTATACCCTAAATCTCCTATTCACTGAAATAGACCTTAATCAACTTCAACAAAGGATTAAACCACTAATCAAACCCTTAATCATATTTAATTACATTAAGGGGATAATTAGGAAATGAATTAGCAATTTTCCCAATTAAGTCATAAATAAAAAAAAAATTAGGGGAGGGTCATCCCCAAAATACACTCAAAAGTTTGAGATTCGATTAGATTAATTAGGGAGTAATTAATAAATTAAGATTTCCAATAAAACCCAAATTCTGAGAAACGAAGTATCAAAATTAATCAAAATCAATTTTAGAATATTCTAAGTTGAATTATCTTTCAGTGGTAATTTACATCATATTTTTCTGGTTTTTCTAGGTGGAGATATGAATATTGTACTTCGTTCGGTTACGTATTGCTGATTGGCTACTTAAACATCCCATCGTAGCGGCATGGTGGCAGTGCTATGCGCTTTTGCCTCAGTCGTCCAATCAAGGATCAAATGGTTAAGATTCAAGCCGCATTCAGAGGGGATTAAATTATTTATAAATCATGTTCTAATCTCGACCGTCCATCCAAAATGCACAGATGGACAGGCAGAGATCCTCCCTATTCTTCCCTATGAAAAATGGGGACCGTCCACTTTCAAAGAGAAGATCCATCGAGCTTCATTGGATTGAAAATCAACCCACACCATCTAAACCTAATGACAAGCACATCTAACAGTCAAAATTCCATGGGATCAAAATTTCTTTCACAAAGCTCCACTTCAGTTTAATGGTCGAAAAATGGCATACCTCACCGGAGGTGATCACCGATGCTCGATTCCCTTGGAGAAGCTTCGTCTTGTTGAGACAAAGCTTTGGTGATAGTTTTAGCTTTTGAGATTGAGTAGATGGCTCTATGGATAAACTCCTCCTTGATTTAAGCTCGGCCTTGGTCTAGGTGAATCCTTCTCTACCTTTGGAGCTTGGGAAAGAGTATGGGCAAGCTCGATTGAGCTCACTGATGGAGTATGCAAAGGGAATTGAGTGGAGTTTGAGTGTGGAGAAAGTTCAAAATCCTATGGAGCTCCCCTATTTTCACCTTGTGAAAATTGAGAAGATGAAGTTGGCAAGTGCTTGAGGGAGCTTGGGATCACTGGGAAAAGACTCCTCAGCTTCTTCACACTCAATCGATAATGGGGAATTGAAGATTCAAATGAATTACGAGGAGTATATCTCCCCTTTTGGCAATCGGACGGCCGAGAAGGGAGGAGCCATTTTGATCCAATTGAGCTTAGAGTGGGTTTGTTAGGACGTTTACGCTATCCTTGAGTTCATTTTAGGCTAGGGAGTGGATTAATGGAGTGGCCATGTGCTCAAAACAAGTGGGAAGAGGTTTTCCATGTGGCCATTTCAAGCCATGTGCTCGGTTTGGTCATATGGTGGAGTTGGCTGACCCAAACCCATTGGGTTGGCTGCACCACCCTCCCTAGGGTTCACTTGATCTACTAGGAGAGTATCAAGTAGGTATAAAGAGGGTTTGACCAAATTCCATGTAGAATTGGCCAAAATTTGTTCTATGGCCTAGGGGTAAAATGGTCATTTGGCTAATTTTTGAATTTGGATATGTTGGGTATGTTGAGAAAATAGGTTTGGCAAAGTTTCATTGGATTTGGAGTTCATTTGGTATGGTTTGGCTCATGTTGACCCATTTAGGTTAAAATGGGTCAACTTGGGTCAAGTTGACCAATTGGTCAAATTGGGTCAAACCAAGGGTTGGGTCAAGTTCATATAACCATTTAAAATGTTTTAGTGGCTTTAGTTTGATTCAATTTGGTTTAGGTTTGAAATTGGTTCATATGATTTCATATAGGTCAAATGGATCAAGTTGACTAATTTGACCCACTTGACCTATTTGATCTAGGTCATGGGTAGGTTTAGGTTTGGTTAGTCATATGAAGTGGATTGTTATCTTTGTTTTTAAACAATTTTGGTTAAGTTTGAATTTGGCTCAATATGACCCTTTAGGTCAAGTTGGGTTCAAGATCAATTGGGCTAGGTTAGGTTTAGTTGGCCAATTGAGGCTTTGGTCAAGTTCAACAAGTGATTTGGAATGAACTTGATACATTGGTTTCAATCAATTTAGCTTAGATCAAGTTTTGACCCATTTCAACTTTTTAGATCAAGTTGGGTCAACTTGAGTCAAGTGGCCAATTGGGCTAGGTTAGGCTCAAATGTTGACTTGGTCAAGTTCAAACATTGGTCATGAATGAACTTAGATCAATGGTTTCAATCAATTTGGCCTATGGTGGATTTTGGCTATGTTGGGTTTCATTTTGGCTAAGTGTTGACTTGGTCAACCCTTAGGTTTGACTTGGTTTGACCCAATTTGATTGATTGATCATCTCATGATGATTGTTGATCATGATGAGAGGCATAGGTGAGTTTGATTCAATCCAATTTGATTAGGATTAGAATTTGGCTCATAAGAGTACTTTAGGTCACTTTGGGTCAAGTGAGCCTAAGTGGATCAACTGGCTTAGTCAAAGCTTGATTTTAGTTTGATTGAGCTTGTATATGGACTTATGATTGAAATATAAATTCATGTATAAGTGGTTTGAAGTCAAATAAGTTTTGATTCATTTGACAATTTCATATTCAAACGAAGAACATGAATGGATTTGGGGTTTGATTTTTGAATTGAGTTTTGATTAAAGGATTGAAGTTTGTATTTATATTTGGATTCATGATTGAAGGATTGATTGAATCATGAGGGAAAAGCAAGAGTTTGGCTTGATTTGAAATTGATTTGGCTAAGTTCAAGATTTTAACTTGAAAGGCTTAGGTAGGATTTTGAATGAATTTGAGTTCAATTTTTGGAAGTGATTTTGAATGTTTGAAATTATATTTAATTTATATATGTGAATATAAATGAGAATATAAATAGGTTATGAGAAAATTTCAAGGATTTGAAGTGATTTGATCATGATCTAGGCTAAGTCCTTAAGAGAAAATTTGAAGGACTTACGAAATTTTGGAGTTTGGAACTTGAATTTTGAATTTGATTTGATTGATTTGATTTATTTGAATTTATATTTTATTTATATATGTGAATATAAATGAGAATATAAATGAATTATGAGATAATTCCATGAATTTGAATTAATTTTGATTTAATTTAGGCTAAGTCCTTAAGAGAGAAATTAAGGACTTAAGAGTGATTTTGAATTAGGGATTTGAATTTTGGATTTAATTTGATTGGTTTGAATTTATATTTCATTTATATATGAGAATATAAATGAGTTATGAAAAATCTCATGAGTTTGAGGTGATTTAGATTTGATTTTTACTAAGTCCATAAAGGGAAAATCAAGGACTTAGGCAAGATTTGGAATTTTTTAGAATTCAATCATGGATTTTAGTCATGGATTTCAATCATATGGTATTGATGTGAGTTTGGAGAAAATCAAATAAGATTGATTTGGAGTTTGACTTGAAGGAAGGAAGGTGAGGAGTGGTTCAAGCTAAGGGTAGGCCAACTTTCCTAACACTCCTAAAGCATGACCTATTTCTATGGCTAACTCTTCTAAGTCTCTAGTGCTAGGTTGAGTGTCCACCTAATCACTAGATGTGTCTTAAGACTAAGGAACTCTTAAAGTTTAAGAGAAGTCCCATGTCTAAGATGGAGGGGTTTGAGAACTCATTCTAAAAATGAGGTCAATAGTTAGCTATAGATGGTGGGAGAGCTATGAATATCATTTCAACACACATCTTAACTCGAGCCAACCTAAAATCTGAACCTCACCCTAAACCATTTCATATTAGCTGGGTAAATCATACATCTCTTCCCATCACCAATTAATGTGTAGTTCCGATTAAAATAGGAAGCTATGAGAATCAAATTTGGTGTGATGTTCTCCCTATGGACATTGCTCATATTCTCTTAGGACAACCTTGGTTGTATGATATGAATATTATTCATTATAGTACAAAAAATACTTATATTTTTAAACATAATAATAAGACTATAAAACTTATACCAATAAAGCCAGTAGAAAAAGCACCCTCCATAACACCACACAAAATAACTTCTGACTTGCAACCTAAGCCTCTATTGAAGAAAAATGTCAAACTTCAATTAATTATCATAAAAAATGCTACTATTAGGCTTAATACTATCATTTCTGATTCTTACTTTAAAATATCTACTATTGCTTCTTTGACCCAAAAGATATAAATAATAGGTTGTGGAGCTTCATGAAAAGAATTTTTTGATCTATTTCTTCTTCACATATTACATGGAAAAGAAGTCATACCAGACTCTAATGAGACTCACATACCTATCATGGTCTCTTCTCTTCTTTCTGATTTTAAATATATTACACCTAATGAGCTTCATGATGAGTTACCTCCTCTAAGAGGCATTCAACATGCTATTGAGTTCTGTGGTGAAAAATTTCTATAGGGAGTCACCTTTAAATTTGTGGAGAAAGAAAAGGCAAGACACTATAAAAATTCATCTTTTTAGGATGGCACGCAAATTCACAGATGCACTTATTCAGGTTAAGAAAACTCGGGGACTCACATCCTCCTATAGCGGAATTGATTGTTGGGATAGTCTGTCTTCGGCTCGAAAGGTACTATTCGACCTAGGGTGACTACTCAAAAGTAGTCAAGAGGAAAGGAGCCTGGGCTTATCTTAAACCTCAAAATATACTCGACCTAGTTAGAGCATGATAGCTAGTTCAGGAAGAAAGCACGGTGACTCACATCTTCTTAAATAAAGTCAACATGAGGTAGCTTACTGACTAGGCAGTGAAGCCTACCATACTAACAAGGTGCTCTTTAGTTTGCAATGATCAAGTTAGGAAGAAAGTGTGGGGACTCACATCCTTCAACAAATGATCATTGGGGTGACATACTAGCGAGGTAGCATGTAGACCCGACCTAGAGCAGCTAATGAGTGAGTGTCACGGGGCTTGCTCCCACATCAAATAGCTTGAGACAACAGATTTATATTTTTTTGTGCATGTGTCAAAAGGAATAAGACATCGTTGGGGGACTCTTTCACTTACTTTAAACACACTAGGGGTTTGATGAAACAATATTACGAATGGCAAAATGATTCCCACTAAGAAAAGATGTCACTTGGGTTCTCATACCTATCTTAATTATGCTAATGGAAGTAGGATGCCTCTCGGGTTCTCTTACACCTATTCTAATAGCATTGGGAGATTGTGTTTATATTGTGAAAGAGCAATATGATGCCACTGGGGGAATCTTACACCTACCCTAAACACGTTACGGTGGATTCGCAAGACAAGCGAACAACACTTCGAAAGAAGAGAAGATTTGATGAAAGGAATCAGATTTTGTTCTTTAAATTAATGATTATTTTCAAACATGATTTATTTTATGGGTAATATTTCTTTAGATAGATCCCATTAATTGGAAGCATCGGGTGTTCACCTTTACAATCAATAAGCTGATAAGATCCTCCTTGGTAGGCCTTCTCTATGACATAGGGGCCTTCCCAAGTGGGTTCAAACTTGCCTCCCATCTTTCAACGGGCAACAATTGGTCTCCTTAGGACTAACACAAGTTCTCCTACTGGAAAGACCTAAAGCTTGTTAGAGTTTGAATCATTTTGGCCTTGTACAACTCGAGGTTCTGGCACGCTCGTAGGCGACTCTCCTCCAAACCTTCGAGCTCTTCTAACCACAACTTTATATTCTGCTCTGTAGTGATCTTGTTACCCAATGCTATCCTTAGTGATGGGATTTGAACTTCTAAAGGAAGAATGGCTTCAGACCCATACACTAGGGAAAATGGGTTAGGCTGAGTTGGAATTTGATATGTGATTTGATAGGCCCGCAAGGCTTCAACCAACTGCTCATTCCACTATCATTTGTTTTCATCAAGAGTCTTATTCAGTATTTGGATGAGAGTTTTGTTGAATGCTTCTGCTAAGCCATTAGCTCTAGGGTAGTAGATGGTGGAGTATCTCCAATCTATATCGTATCTTTTGACGAAGCTATTGATCTTCATGCTTTTGAATGCAGTACCATTATCGGATATAATTTATCGAGACACCCTAAACTTATATATGATATGGTTCCTGAAAAACTGAAGCACATGCTAAGATGTGACCTCTCTGAGTGGGATTAATTCCACCCACTTGGAAAAGTAGTCGGTGGCAGTTAAGATGAATCGATATCCCTTGAAAGAAGGAGGATAGATTGAACTTACAATGTCGGTACCCCAACACTCAAATGGCCATGAAGCTAATGTTGGGTGTAGAATGTTGGGTGGTTGGTGGAGGACCACACCGTACACCTGGCACTGATGGAATCTCCTAGCTACATCCATGCAGTCTATGATCATAGAAGGCCGGTAGTATCCAAATCTTTTGATCTTCATCTTCATCTTCAGACTGGATTGATGAGCTCCACATAGACCTGAGTGTACCTCAGTTATAATGTCATGGGCTTCGTGTTTGTCTAAACAACATAACCATATTTGGTCAAAGGACCGTCGGTATAAGGTGTCATCAACAAGACAATAGGAAAGAGCTCTCTATTTTCACATGATGGGCTTGTGATTTCTCTTGAGGTAGTTTGTCGGCGTTCAAGTAATCTATGAACGGTTGCCTTCAATCTAGCTCCCTGTCTATTTTGGCAACGGTAACCTCCCCTTCGAGAGAAAGTCTCTCGATGAGTTCAGATCAATAAAAGATAGGACTTGTCTATTTTGGACCCTTATTGAAATGGACTCATCTTCCGAAAATGCCAATTCTTTAGCAAGTTTGGCCAAGGCATCTGCTACTGCATTCTCTTCTCAAGGAACCTTGTAGATGGTGACTTCAAGAATCTGGGCCAACAGCTTCAAGGTATACTCATAGTAATGACGAAGCTTGGGTTTGAGAACCCGGTAGGACCCGATAATCTGGTTGATGACCAACTGAGAATCCCCAAAGATGTTGATGCTCTTAACACTGATAGTGATGGCTAACTCCAAACCAGAAATCAAAGCCTCATATTTGGCTTCGTTATTGGTGTAAGGGTTGGAAAGGTAGTATGATAATCTCATCACATCATAGTTTGGAGTTAGGAGAACTATTCATACCCCGCCTTTCCTAGGAGAATAGATCATGGTGCTTCACCTTTAAGAAAAGAAGCAGCACCATCAAAATAAATCTCCCATTGGTAGTTGTTGGCCTCCCCTAAGTTCATGATTTGTTCATTGGGGAGATCGTCACTAAGCGGAGAATCAGCAGGAAGTGGGTGATGTGCTAAGAAATTCACTAGTGTCTGCCCTCTTATCTCACGGAGGGGTACAAATATGATATCAAATGGCGAGAGTATCATGGACCAACGTGTCAAATGCCCGCAAAGCGTTGGCCATGTCATGAGGTACAGTGGATTTGTTCTAGAGATCAAGTTCACCTTACAAGAAAACATGTAGTGTCATAGCTTTTGAGATGCAAAGATCAAAGCTAGGCAATGTTTCTCAATAGGTGGATAATTTACTTTAGTAGGGTTCAGACGATGGTTGAGGTAGTAGAGAGCACTTTCCTTCCCCTCGTCATTGGCTTATGCCAACAAAGTGATGAGAGAGTCATCCAATGTAGTAGTGTAAAGGATGAGTGGCCTGCCCAAGATAAGAGCTGCTAAAATTGGCAGTTTCACTAAGTACTCTTTGATGTCTTTGAAAGTGTGCTTGCACTTATCATCCCACTTCAACTTGGTGTCTTTTTTGACAAATGTTGAGAATGATTTTGCATCTCTTTAATAGGTTTGAGATAAAGCATCTTAGATACGCCAGCCATCCTTAAAAGGATCTGAGTTGAGTTAAACTCTTAGGAGGTGGAATTTCTAAAATGATTTTGATCTTTTCAAGATCTATTTCTATTCCTCGGTGTCGAACAACAAACCCAAGGAATTTCCCTGAAGCTACTCCAAATGCACACTTTAGGGGATTTATTTTGAGATTATATTGCCTTAACCATTTGAAAACTACTCTCAAGTCAAAGAGCTGGTCTTCCTTTTTCTTTGCTCTTGGCTACTAGATCATCAACATAGACACTCAACCTGATGATGGATGAGTTCTGAAGATCTGAGTCATGTCACATTAGTATGTAGCACCAGGATTTTTAAGGCCGAACATCATGACCCTATAACAGAAGATTGTGATCGGGGTTCAGAAAGTAATGTTTCTTTCATCTTCAAAAGACATCTTGATTTGGTTATAGCTAGATGATCCATCCATGAAAGAAAAGATTGCATGAGATAAGGTGATGTTCACCATTAATTTTGGTATAGGAAGAGGAAATTCATCCTTAGGACATGCCTTGTTGAAGTCCCTAAAATTAACGCAAATGTGAATTTGGCCATTCTTCTTCTTAACTAGGACGACACTAGCTAACCAAGTAGGATATTTTTCTTTCCTGATGAAACCAGCATCAATCAATTTCTTGACTTCAGAAATGACTTGTTGTTCAATTTCGAATTGCATGCATCTAGGAGCTTGCTTAATAGGAGTAATGTTAGGATATATTGCTAGCTTGTGGACTACTACGTCAAGAGGTAATCTGGGCATCTCTTCATAAGTCCATGCAAGTCTATAAACTTAGTTAATAGCCTAACTAAGTTATTGGTTTATCCTTCATTCAGCAACGAGCTAATGTATGTCAGGCATGGAGTTTCTTCTATCCTGAGATTGATTTCTTTAAGCTTGTCGATTGTTCAATGAATCTCCTCTTCAAATTATGGTGGTGCCTCTTTGATTGGAGATCATCTGGATTGCCTACAGTTTCTAAACACATATTCTCATACAAGTTGGGGATGTATGAGAAGAACCTATCAGACTCCAATTGGTTGGTAACAACTAGGCAATAATCTTCGTTATCGACTGGACCCACTATGTCGAATCCTAGTCCCGCTCTTGATTATGCTTCCCTGCATGTATTATTCCATAGATTTTGAAGTATTCTGACATGTGCTTGGACAATGTGTGAGGAACTAAACCTTTCTGTATAAGATTTTGAACAAAAGGAGTAAAGTCAAAAAGGTAATTCCATTAATTCTTTAAAAGTATCTTTCTCAAGCTCTATATCAACTTCAAGGCTTGAGGAGGATGATCCCAAAAAGAACTTCTTCTGCTTCATGTCAGTGGAAGACTTAGGGACTTCCTTAACTACTAAACCCTCAACTTTCTGAGATGTAAATGAGGCTAAAGCTAAGGTTCCCAACTGCTACCTTATAGTTTCACATAAATTAGATTCTAATTCTTTCCTTTGCTTGGAGGCCTGGTCTTCATCTCTGGCTGGATCAAAAGTCATCTCCAATGGAATTTGCTGAGAGGGGTTGGCTGGTATACTAATCATATTAGATTCATCTTATGGATTCCCATATGAATAGTAGTACTCTATGAACCTGGAACACGACCTCTATTGGTTGAAGGCCAGTAGGGGTCTCCCACCTCTGGGACTACTTCTATTTCTACTTTTGCCTCTGCTTAGTGGAGATCGAGCCATCCTACCCATATGTCCATATGATGGAATGAACTGTGAGTGGAATGTGATATGCTGATCTATTTCTTCTTCAATTTCCCTTTCTTGTGTACTTGGACTTTTATTTTTCTTTTCATTTTCTTTTATCTTTTCTTTTGCTTCATTTTTTTTGCTTTTGTATTTGCATTTAAATTTAAATTTTGTCCAAGTTCACAAGAAAGAGTGTTTTGAGGAAGATAGTAGGTCGCATCATCAAAAATCTCAACCTCTCTAACTGAAAATGGCTTTTCATCCTCGTTGACACGGTACTCAATTCCATCTTTTCTGAACTTGATGCACTGATGAAGTGAGGATGGAACAATCTTGTTCTAATGTATCCAAGGCCTACCAAGCAAAGTAGTGAACGAAGTATTCGAATTAATGATGTAGAACTTGGCTTCAGTCTTCCGGTCACTGATCTCCAAAGGTAACACTATGGAAGCCCGCTCACCTTGATCATTGAATCCTCTCAAAATCATCATATGTCCTCGAAGTGTAGATATGTTGATCTTCAAATAGGCAAGGGTCTTTAGGCTCATAATGTTCACCAATGCACCTGAATCCATGAGAACTCTGGCGAGTCTAAACCTATCCATGTCGACTGTGATGTAGAGGGGACGATTGTGCTCTAAGTCCTCCAGAAGAAGGTATTCATCTGTGAATGTGATCTCATGGGCTTCTTTTGCATAATGTGTTTCCTCACCTATAGCGGTCAATTGAGCTAAGCATATCTCAGGATCAAGGAGTACCTTGATTAGTGACTCTCTCATCTCTTTGGATAAGAGAAGCATAGATGAGAAAGGATGTTGTAGTCCACCTTTGGCTAGTCTTCCACAAGCATATCCAAGGGTGGAGCATCCTATGGAAGGGCTTCTCAATCTTCAGGACCAATGACTTGTTTCCCTATCTTGAAGTGCAGCCCTAGGAGGTAGAACCTTGCCACAACGGAGGTTGACTTTGGTAATCTCTTGAGGCAAGGTGGTGGCAAGTTTTACCTGCACTTCAGGCTCACCTACAGCTTCTCCTATGAAACTCTCAAAATCAGATAATTCCAAATCTATCTTAAGAGGTGACCAGTAGTATTCAAAGTTGGAAAGTCTAACTCTGAATCAGAAAGAGGAAGATCGGAATTATTATAGTTATTTAGACTTGAAGAGTTATCATTAGAATAAGAAGAAACTAAGAGACAGATGTAATTCAAACTAGCTTTATTCTTCAATTTCTTGGAATTATTTTGGGGTACAAAGTAGAAGTCAAGTAGAGTGACTGGAGTAAGGGATTTGATGTCCTTATCTACTGATACAAGAGTTCTACTAGTAGAAGAAATAGAAGAGCTAGCTGAAATGGAAGAAGTCACCGGTATGGAAGCTAAAATTAAAGGCTGGAGGCTGGACATGGTCAGTGGCTGAGCTAAGGGCTATCCTGAGCTGACACATGTTGTTGCTGCTGTTGTTGCTATTGAGCTCCCACTTTCCTAGAGTTAGCACTGGCAACTTGCAAACCTTCCTTAGTGCTAGAGGTTTGAGATGACTCAAGCACCTGTAAGGAAAGCTTCTTGATCTTCTGAATTATTTTCTTAGATATTTTAGATAAATAAATGTCCCAACCTTCTTTAGTTTTGGTAGGATCACTTGTATCCCCAAGGATTATCCTAATGGAATTGGAAGGTTGTTCCACAAGGTATTCCTTTGGGATAACTACAGCACCGGTCTTGAAATTTTGTTCAAGCCAGCCCTTGAATGTGAAGCAACCCTCCAAAATGTGGCCTAGCATACGGTGAAAAGGGAAAAAGTTTGGATCATGACTTTTGTCTACTCTCTCCAATCTCCTAGGCTCGGGTAGCTGAAAATCATGTTTCTTTAAGAGATTCTTAAAGATTTTCCTGATTACCTCCCTCTTAAAAGAATAAGGTTTGTTTAACTTATCTAATAGAGTAAGTGATCATAGCTACCTGACGGTGGGTATGCATGTCATTGCTGCTTGTGGTATGGCTGAGGCAGTGGCTATGTTGGCCAATGGAGACTGAGGTAGAGGTCGGTAGGGTTGCCTCGGTGGTGGTAAAGGAGGTGGAGGCTGCTGGAGTCGTGATCTCTCGGATTGATCTCTAGTTGGCTGCTTCCCCTTGTCAACTGCTGCTACTGCTCTAGGTTTCTTTTCATAAACCTTTTGGTACTTTTGCTTCAGCAACTAATCTTGAAAAGACAATTGTTTGGCCTCTCCTTGTAGACTAGTCGCCTTGTTGATTAACTTCTCAAATATCTTGATAGTGAAGCCCTTAAGCATGAAGGTGATTGGGCCATGGATATTCTTCAAGAGATTCTCAATGGCATGTGGTTTAGATAGTTGTGGTTCACACTTCATACTCTGCTTACGCCATTGGAGAATATAATCAACAAGTGATTATCTGGGGTGTTGTTGTGCTACAACGAGATCACCTACATTAACCCTTTGCTGAGCTCCAGCAAATCTCTTGATGAAGAGTTGCTCTAACCCAGCAAATATCTTTACTAAACCTTTGAGCAGTTCATCATACCAATCAAAAGCAATACCCGTTAGGCTATTGACAAAGAGTCTAAAAAGCAAAGCATCGATGCCACTTGTGTTGCAACGCCCCTGAGCTATGTTGTCTCAGGTTTCCACGCCATCAATTCTTTTGAAGGAAGGAGGCCGAAACCCTTGGGATACTTGGATAGCATCAAACTTCCTAGGGTCTACCCTTTGGAACCGATGATCCTCCCTGGGCTTGAGCCAAAGCTTCCTTCACCTGTTGCTCAACCATGGATTTTATATCCTTTTCATGTATGGAGGTACTTTTCACTATCTTCTTATACAGGTTAGTGCTACCTTGTTCAACGAGAGATAAAGTCTTGGCTGGGTCCAAGACATGCACTAACTAAGGCTGATTGACATCCACTATAATAGGATGAACTAGAGGGGCTTATTTCTGAAGCACTAACATTGCTGTTAATAAGTCCTATAACTGGCGTGACATCCTATCAATCTGCTCATCCTTCTACCTTAACTGAAGTCGAAGGTGTTGGGCTGATTCTACAGTGTCTTCTCGATCAACTTCATCACATTTCATAGCTTGTTGTTCCCTAAGAAGAGATCCTCTAGTTTCAACCATGCAGACTCCAGTTGAATCCCCCATCAAGTCATCTTCATTGGGATCAAAGCTGACTCTCTATTCATCGGATAGGCATACCCCAAGATTTCCTTCTTCTCCATGAAATAGTTTGCAACTATCTCATCTAAGGAATGATCTAACTTAGCAGGTACAAATTTTAGGCGACGGTGATCACTATCGCGGAATTGAGAGGCACCAACCTCTGCCACCGGAGAGAGTCAATCGTGGTGTACTCACTAGATGAATGATACTCCTGACTACTACTAGCTATAAGAGGTAACAATCCTAGGATGGTCCTCTACCACTACTGCAGCTGAACTATCATCTGGAATATTTGTAACAACTATCATAATCTCCACATCCAGCTATATGGGCGGAGTTGGTGAAAAAATGACCACGATGCTTCAGGGTCGCCACTCCTTCTGCACCACATTGGGGCATAAGGTCGGGCAGGACAGCTCGATTATACCATAATAGGAAGTGTAGGAGGGGTAGGATCCCTTGGCCATAGTTGGATCACCAATGGGGTGTGTTTTTCTCCGGATGCGGCCTTCATGGCCTTAGATGGAATGGGAAATGTTGTAACTCACGATGGTGTACCAGGGGATGGGGAGAGACACGACTCTCTATGCACAAGAACTACCCTCCTGTAGTGGCTGGTCCCGGTGAGAAGAATACAATTAGTATGGTCGATGCGGGTAGCGCGCCGAGCTGAAAAATCAACTAAAGCATAAGCGGCCAACTGACGGTTGAACCTCGTCGTTCTCTAATAGTATTGTATGATGTATGGACCTCACGGGCCCTCTCCTAACGAATCTACCTCCCCACGCTATGGGGGATAACATATCAAAGGTCAAATTATGTCCCGGACTCTAAGCATCTGTATGCTCAGCCTACCTAGTGTAGAACAGATTGGAGGCCAGTGTACGACCTCCTACTCCTAGAAACTATTGGCCGCAAGTTCACCACTGGAGGAGGTGATGAATAGATCCTCCTGACATCCTCTCTGTATGATCTAGAGAGAGGATGAAACTGGTTTTCCATAACCAGTGATGAAGTGATAATGGGAGACTCATCAATGGCTGATCAAGCTACTGCCTCTAGCTCCCTAGCTATCCGAGTGTGGAACCGTTTGATCAATGATTCTTGTTCCTATGTTGGGTACGGGTAGGATGGGAGGAGTGCGAGCTAGACCCATACTCAAATGTCGAGGAGGAAAGCCCAGAAAATAGGGGAGCCTTATCCTTGGAGGGTACATATGGTAGGGTGCTAGCCCGCACTAGGGAAACATGAGTAACTTTAGAATGAACTGCAACTGGAGCTGGTGTTGTCGGTACTGTAATAACTGAAGTCTATAGTACTGCCACAACTTTCTTCTTCAGTGAGAAAACATCTGAATCATAAGGTAAGTCTATCTGGATGACCGGCTTCTACCCGGTCACCTTCATCCTGTTGACTATAGTGAGGCCCCTCAAATCCCTGGCCAAAATGAATCAGGTGGGTATGATCCAAATGGGGGAAGTCAGCCTGATCTAAAGCTAGATCCATACCGTGAGGGAAGGTAAAGAAAAATTTTTGGGAACCAGCCATTTTCAAAATTGTAGTAGATTGAAACTAAATTGTATTGTATGGACTGTAAAGAATCTATAATGAGAAACAAACTTGTATCATATTTCTATCTCCATAGATTTTGAATTTTGAATTTTGAAAATTTGAACCTACATCCAACAACTTGGAAGTGTTAAGTGGGGTTCAAATGGATTTAAGAAGATTGATTGAAAGAGGAATTTGAATATGACTCCAATGAATTTAGATATGTTGAAATATGGATTCAAATTTTTTTAATAGGATGCTTCCATAGGTTCATTGTTATTTTGAATTTGAATTTTTGTGATTTGATGACCCTTTCCTTTAATAAATTTAGGTATGTTAAAATAAGGGCCAAATGATTTTGTTTTGTTTGATTGATTTTGAATTTCATTTATTTAGCAAATTTAGGTATGCTAAGTAAGGTGTTTGAGAATGATTGTTTCTTTTTTGTGAATTTTGTTTTGATTTTAGAAAATTTTGGAATTCTCACTTAGAAAATTTAGGTATGTTAAGTGAAGAACCCAAGTGTATTTTATTTTGATTTTTGAAAAAGGGTAGGATCCTTAGCAAATTTGGTATGCCAAGGGAATCCCAAGTGTTTTGTTTTATTTTTGAGGTGATTGAAAGTGGAGATTCAACTTTAACAAATTTTGTATGCTAAAGATGAAGTCTCACTTGGTTTTGTGAAATGGAGATTTCATTTAGCAAATTTGAGTATGTTAAATGAAATTCCAAATGGTGTGTTCAAAATTCTAATTTCATTTTTGTTTTGAAAATGGAAACTCCTCCTTAGCAAATTTGGTATGCTAAAGGAAGAAGTTCCAAAGGTGTTTGAGAAATTTGTTTTGACTTTGGAAACTTCACTTAGTAAATTTGAGAATACTTTGTGAGGTTCCAAAATGTGTTTAGAAAATGTTTGATTTTGGGATTTTGAAACTTCACTTAGCAAATTTGGTTATGTTAAATGAAGTTCCAAATGTTGTTTGCAAATTTTGATATTTTTGAATTTGGATATTTCACTTAGCAAATTTGGGTATGTTAAATAAAGTTCCAAATGTGTGTTTGAAAATTTTGAATTTTTGGATTTGGATACTTCACTTAACAAATTTGGGTATGTTAAGTGGGGTTCCAAATGTGTTTAGAAAATTTTGAATTATGATTTTTGATTTTGATTTTTGGACTTGGAAGTTTCACTTAACAAATTTGGGTATGTTAAATGAATTTTCAAAATGAGTTTGAAAATTTTTTATTTTGAGATTTAGAGACTCCACTTAACAAAATTGGGTATGTTATGTGAGGTTCCAAATGTGTTTAGAAAATTTTATTTTGATTTTTGGACTTGGAAGGTTCACTTAACAAATTTGGGTATGTTAAGTGAAATTCCAAAATGTTGTTTGAAAAAAATTTGGATTTTGGATTTGGAAACTTTACTTAACAAATTTGGGTATATTAAATGAAGTTCCAAATATTGTTTGAAAATTTTTGAAGTATGGTTGTTGATTATGATTTTGAATTTGAAAACTTTACTTAGCAAATTTGATTATGCTAAATGAAGTTCCAAAATGTGTTTTGAAAAAAATTTGAAATTTGATTGTTAAAGTTTTAATGTTTTGAAAAGAGGACTTCCATTCAACTAATTTAGGTATGTAGAATGGAGATCAATTTTATTTTTGAAATGTAAAATTTTAGTTTTGTGTGTGATTGTTGCTTTTTTGAAAGAGAGGAATCCCAACTTAAAACATATGAGAGATATGTTCAAATGGGAATTCCTAAATGATATTTATTTTTAGTTGGGAATAAAATCTTCATTTAATAAATTTGAGTATATTGAATGAAAGTGTTCATGTGTGCCTTTTGAAAATTTTAATTTTATTTACAAATGAACTTTCCATTCAATAAGTGTGAGTGTATTGAAATAGAAAGATTCATGTGTGCTTTTTTGAAAATTTTAATTTTGTTTACAAATGAACTTTCTACTCAATAAGTGTGAGTGTATTGAAATAGAAAATTTCATGTGTATTTTTGAAAATTTTATGATTATGATTGTGATTTCTGAAAAAAAAATGATTGTTCATTTTTTATTTTGAAAATGACATCTTCATCAAAGTGAATTGAAAGAAGATGTTCATTTGTGCTTTTGAAAAATATTATTAGTTTTATTTTTGAAAATCCCTACATGTAACAATTATGTGAATTGTTAAATGAGGGTTACAAAATTTTGTGGAAAATATTTTATTAAGTGCATTTTTGAAAAGGTGCTTTTTGAAAAGCAAAGTTCTTTATGATATTATTTAGGATGAACCTTTCCTTATCATGAAAATGATAAGAAGGAAGTATTTAAAATGGCTTTCTTTTTATTTAGATCTTTTCATTTTACCCATTGGAGGACCCAACGGGAGTTTTAAGACCAACAAGGAATGCAGTCCTAAAGCCTAAAGATGTTGGCTGACTCAACTAAAGAATGAAATGAGCTAAGTGCCAACGGAAAGAAGGATAGTCTTGGATTCATACCAAAGTACAAACCCACTATCGATACTCAAATACAATGATCATTTACCAAATATGGAGAGAAGAACCACTCCCAGATGAGTCGCCAAAAAAATCTATGGTGAAAAATTTCTATAGGGAGTCGCCTTCAAATCTATGGGGAGAAAGAAAAGGAAAGACACTATAAAAATTCATCTTTTTAGATGTCACGTAGATCCACAGATGTACTTATTCAATTGATCGGGTACGTCATCAAGAAAATAGTATATTATCTTGAAAGACAAAAATCACTACCATTTAATGGACCTAATCACCTCAACAAGGACTCCTAAGGATGATGGGTCTGCATATGTACCAGTGATTCATCCCCTACTTCACATAAAAAAGTAAAGCAGGGTTTATTTTAAACCAAGTTTGTTAAGTTCCCTACAAGGGCAAGCCCCCATAGTTAATTACATCCTAAGGGATAGGATCCCTTAGGAAAACTCTCGATTAAGGTAAATGATTATTGTCTATAAAGATTTTAATAAGAAGGATTGTCAATCGATTAGTTTATTTTTTTGAAGATCAAATGGGATTGATTAAAAGAGAGAGTTATTATCGAAGCCAAAATGGAAGATAAGTAGGAGATGTCCATGATGCTAGGAAACCTAGCGAGTATCTCAAACTATCTTATAGTTGAGCTTTACATTTTCAAAATTGATTTAGTTTATTTGAGTTACATTTTTTATTAGAAATTTAGGACTTAAGATTCCTTAACACAAGATTAAGAAAATGCCTAAGAGGTGAGGAACTATGCTTATGGCCCACAAAGGGAAAAATCAACCTTAGAACCTAAATTTAGGGAGCTTCGACGAGGGCTAGAAGCACGACCTAAATTTAAGGTGAAAAATGGGTAATTGGTTTGCCTCCACAAGAGAGGACAAACCACCCGATAGCTTGGACTTACAACCGCTTGGGGTTGGCCGCCAACTAACTCCTCCTACAATTTTAAATACATGTGCACAAGTCTTTATGCTTATGCAAGATAGCTAGGCTGTTATTTATTTAGAAAGAGACTAAGTCCTTAAACTCACTCCCTAAAGAGACTAGATCATGTAAATGGCATGCTTCAAATGACCTAAATCTAATGCAATTCAAATTTCATTTTATTTTTATTTTGGACAAATATTTTTGACTCACGCTAATAGGATTCATATGACTAATGCATGAGAAAGAAGATTATTGTCCAAAATTAGTGAGAAGGGAGGAGGTGAGTTTCCACCATGGCTCTTAAAGGTCAAGCAAAGTTTCTTTGGCAATGGTGGAAGCCCTCCAATAAAGCATAAAATAAGATGCATTTGTGCATGATATTACAAAAGAAATGCTCATCCAACTAAGGGTTGATAATTCTTTTATCTTGATTTTAAACCTAAGCTTTAGGTGAGGTTATGAGTTGTTTAATTTTAATTTTGAGTTATTCAATTGGATAACAGATTTATTTTTCCTTAAAGAGCCTAATCCACATCCGGACATACATAAAGTAAGGAAGAAACTAAGAAAATCACCCCACTTAATACAAAAGCTAAACAAATCATCAATCAAATTATAAAGCGCAAAAGAATAAAAGGCGTTGGTTGGGCACCACCAAAAATAAAATATCAAATATGGGTAGCTGAGCTCTACCATTATACAACCCAGATTACAAATTAATTAAATTATAATTAACCAAAGAATTCATTGTTACAGGGGGTCTTCAAGTATTTTTCTTTCTTCTTTCTTCTTCGTTCTTCTTTTCTTCTTTCTTCTTTTAGTTCCTTCTTTTTGGATGGTTGGAAGGTAGATGCTCCAAGGCTTCACATGGTTCATAAGATAGGATCTTATAACCAATGTTCATCCTAATCTCTACAATAATTATTCCAAAATTCTAATTGCATAAATTTACATGAAAAGGAAAAATTGAAATCTAAACTAACACCTATAAAATAAAGGTTAGCTAAAACAAACCACACAAATCCCAAGCATATATATTGGACTTATCACCCCACACATGGGTGACTAAGTCCACCTATCCTATGTATTATGCTTAGAGGTATAAAGCACTTACAAGCAAAAGCATTTATATTTTTATTTATGATAGTACCCCTTAAGCACAATCCCCTATAGAAAAGAATAGTTAGACTAAGAACGTCCTACCATTCATTCTACGAGCATAGACCCTAACATCTAGTCTAAAACATATATCACAAAATAAAACAAACATCAAACCATGCACCGTCCTAACCTAAAGCTAAAAGTGATGACTTTGGCTAATGTGTGTGCTTTGAAGGCTTGTGTGGTATGCTTAGTTATGGCTTTAGGTTTAAATTTTCGAAGTATGAAGATCATGTTCAACTTAGAGGAGGGTTTCATTTAAGTTATTTTAGTTATTTTGGGTTTATTTTATTTCATATTTTGATTTGGTTTAAGTGGATCCTACAATTAATCACTAAGTTATGAAGAGAGGGAAAGAGAAGAGAACTTCTCTTTCCTTCCCTAACCTAAGTAATTTCTAAAGTAGATTCATATTTTAGTTTCATTTAGGTGAATGTTTTGATTAAATCTTTTAATTAATCCTAAGTTTAGATAAACTCTAAACAAACCTATACAAAAAGAAAGGCATTTTAAGATTGAATGAAATGAACAAAAATTCACATAATACACATTACTTCATTTCTTTCCTAACATATATAACATGCATATGGATGGATCCTAAGCATATATATACATGCAAATGAGAGTATTTAACACACTTTATGAGGCATGCTAAGTAATCCATTTAAGAAAATTTAGAAGTTGAATATGCATGATTTTTCTTAAGTAGAAAGGGTTTTCCTTATCCAAATTTTTACATACATATATGAAAGTAAGAAATGCATAAGTGAGTACAGCGCCATTATTAACCAAAGGTGTAAGATACAAGACCTACTTAGGGCTACTTAAAGCCTCGCAACCTTGGGGTTGTCCAAACTAATATACCACTTTCCTTCTATACAAATATATGTATAAAAGAAATGAAATAGAAATAGAAAATGCAAAAGTTGTTTAATGAATTCATTTTATTTTATGCAATTTATGTATGTAAGTATAGGTGACCCTTCTTAAGTGGTAGCATAGAGATGAATAGGATATGTGAGTGTTAGGTTCTTTTCAAATGAACCACACACTTTACCAAATTCCTATTCAAAATATTCCAACATAAGAAAAAAGGAAATATATACTAAGCATACCTTTATATTTTTCACATGCAAGCTTATAATTAAGGCATAAGTAGCACACTTTCAGATTTGGTATTTAATTTATGTATTTTAAAATAATTTGAATTTAGTAGTGATAATAGCCATTCATATTTTATTTTAGCCAACACATGCAAATTTGACATAAAGTAAACAATTTCATTTTAAAATTTGAATTTCAAAATTATGAATGCATGAAATCACATGGCATACAACTTAACATATTAGGGGAAAGATTCAAAGTAATGAAAGCATGTAAACAAACTCACTTCACTTAAATCATAAAGACATTCTTATGGAATAAGAAAGTTAAAAATAAATCAAAGTGAATTTCAAAGTGATTTTTGTTTAGTTTGAAGTTTGATTTAATTTTGAAAAGGTGAGATAAGTTTACTATTCCTAACCCATTCCCATATGTGTTTGATATTTTTGTTTAATTTTAAATAACCCTTACCTACACCACCTTAGAAGAATTAACTAAATAATTATGAGCCAATGAGATGACATAAAACCCACAAGGAATTTAAATTTTCAATTCACCTAATAAGCAAAAGGCCTAATGCAATTTGGCTCATAATTAAAAGTTAATTAAGCTAAGAAGTTTAGCTTAAGTAATTTTAGAACACTTTTTCACACATGTGAAATGGGTTTTGATTTTCTTAATTGAACTTAAGCTATTAAATATCTAAGCATCTACCCAAAGTAGATTGATTAAGTTCTGAAACTTTTTAGAATTTTTAGAAATTGATTAAAGGGATAATTAATGAATTAACCCTTAATAAAGAAGAGATTAAGGAGAGAAAAAGAGGGTTTAGGGAATAGCATAGGAGAAATGTCTCAAAATTATTCCATAAACCTCCTACTTACTGGATCTGACCTTAATCAACCCTAATCATAGGTTAAAATCACTAATCATACCCTAATTATGCTTAATTGCATAAAGAGAGTAATTAATGAAACTATATGTAATTCTTCAAATCAAGCCTTCAATAAATCTCAAGAAAATTAGGAGAGGCAGAAGTCATCTCTTAAAACTTACCCAAGAAATTTGAGATCAATCAGAGGCTCAATTTAAAAGTAATTAGTAAAATAAACTTTCCAATAAAACCCAAATTTAAAGAAAATCATATTTTAAAATCTATTGAAATTAATTTTAAAATATTCTAGGTTTAATTATCTTTCCATAGAATTTTATTTCACATTTTTCTGAATGTTTTAGCAAGAGTTATAAATTTTGGAAGATCTTTAAGTGAAATTAGGAATTAATTAAGCATTTTACATAATCCCTAACTAATCCCTGACTCCCGACATGACGCATGGCGGCGGAAGTCAGTGTGCTTTACACGCATCATGCTGTGAGGGGATTAGTTAAGTTGCCAAATCCTGTGGCGGTAGCACGCTCTAATCTCGTCGATCAAAGATCGGATGAAGGGATCTCGCATTTTAAAACGGATAAAAGAATTTCTAAATTATCTCAATTGTCCATCTAAAATGAACAGATGGATGGTTGAGATCTTTCAAGTTCTTCCTCTTGATCAACAGAGACCGTCCATGATCAAGGGGAAGATCCAAGCTAGATCTAGCATGGAATCAAACCAAACTCAACCCACATCATCTAAAGACAGAGAGTGGCAAATCCACCGGTCAAAAATCGATGGGGTAAAAATTTCTTTCACAAAGCTCCACACCACATTGAGTTTAATGGTGAAAAAATCCCATACCTCTCCAGAGGTGATCACCGACACTTGATTCCCTTGGATAAGCTTCGTCTGGTTGAGACAAAGCCTTGCTGAGCGAATGAGCACTTGAGGCTGAGTGGATCCTTCTATGGGTCACCTCCTCTTATGCTTGAGCTCGGCTTTGATCCAATTCAATCCTCCCTTTCCTTTGGAACTTGGGAAAGAACTTAGGTGAGCTCGACTTAGTCACCTAAGTGTGCTTGAAGGGGGAATTGAGTGGAGTTTAAGTGTGGAGGAAGTTGGCTAACGGATTGAGCTCCCCTATTTTTTCACTATGCAAAACCGAGAAATGGCTTTTTCTAATCCACTCTAAAAAAAACTTAGGAGCACTTTCTAATGATTGCTCTGAGTTCTTTAGCTTCAATCGACAGAGGGGAAGTGAAATTTGAATTGAATTAGGGGGAGTATATCTCCTCCTTGAAGGGTCGGACGGTCGGCAATACTCTTTCCATTTTGATCCAATTGATCATAGGAATAGGGTTGTTTCATCCATTAGGAGTGTGCATATGGTCGATTTGAGCTAAGGAGTGGATTGCCAACCTTCCATGTGCTTGAATTTAAGCTTGAGAGGGAGTTTGAATTTTTCAATTTTTGACCATAGGGTTGGGTTTGGTCTAGGGATCAAATGGGCTGACTCAAACTCATTAGGTTGGGTGCACCACTCATCACTAAGTCCCCTTGAGCTTTTAGGAAAGCCTCAAGTGAATGTGCAGAAGGTATGACCAAATTACCCATGGATTAAGCCAAAATTTATTCTATGGCCTAGGGGTAGGATGGTCATTTTACTATTTTTCCACTTTGGATATGTTGGGTATGTGGAGAAACTAGGTTTGGTCAAGTTTCATGAGATTTGGAATACATTTGATAGAGTTTGGCTCATGTTGACCCATTTAGGTCAAAATGGGTCAACTTGGGTCAAGTTGACCAATAGGTCAAATTTGGTCAAACCAAGGGTTGGGTCAAGTTCATATGACCATTTGAAATATTTGGGTAGCTTTGGTTTGGTTCAATTTAGATTAGTTTTGAATTTGGCTCATATGACTTCATTTAGGTCAAATGGGTCAAGTTGACCTATTTGACCCATTTGACCCATTTGACCTATTTGAGGTAAGTCAAGGGTAGGTCTAGGCTAGGTTAGTCATATGGAGTGGATTGGTATCTTTGTTTCCAATCAATTTGGGTTAAGTTCTATTTTGGCTCAACATGACCCCTTTAGGTCTTGTTGGGTCTATGGTCAATTGGGCTAGGTTGGATCTAGTTGGAAAATTGAGGCTTTGGACAAGTTCCATAAGTGATTTGGAATGAACTTGACCCATTAGTTTCAATCAATTTGGCTTAGATCAAGTTTTGACACATTTTGACCCTTTAGGTCAAAATGGGTCAACTTGGGTCAAGTGAGCCAATTGGGCTAGGTTGGGCTCAAATGTTTGCTTGGTCAAGTTCAAACATAAGTCATGAGTGAACTTAGATCAATGGCTTCAATCAATTTGACCTATGGTAGAATTTGGCTATGTTAGGTTTCATTTTAGGCTAAGTGTTGACTTGGTAAACCCTTAGGTTTGACATGGTTTGACCCAATTTGATTGATTGATCATCCCATAATGATTTTTTATCATGATGACGTGGATATATGATTTTGATTCAAACCAATTTGGTTAGGATCAAAATTTGGCTCATAAGGGTACTTTAGGTCACTTTGGGTCAAGTGAGCCTAAGTGGGTCAAATGGCTTGGTCAAAGCTTGATTTGAAGTTGGTTGATCTTGTATATGGACTTATGATTGAAATATAACTCCATTTACAAGTGTTTTGAAGTCAAATGGGTTTTGATCCATTTGAAAATTTCATATTCAAATGAAGAATATCAAGGGGTTTTTGGGTTTGATTTTTTATTTGGGTTTGGATTGAGTGATTGAAGTTTGAATTCATATATGAGCTCATGATTGTAGGGTTGATTGAACCATGATAGAAAATCAAGAGTTTGGCTTGATTTGAAATTGATTTAGCTAAGTTCAAGATTTTGACTTGAAAGGCTTAGATTGGATTTTGAGTTGATTTGAGTTTGATTTTAGAATTGGTTTTGATTGTTTGAATTTTTATTTCGTTTATATATGTGAATATAAATGAGAATATAAATGGATCTTGAGAAAATTTTAATGATTTGAAATGGATTAATCATGATTTGGGCTAAGTCCATTAAGAAGGATTTTAAAGGACTTTGGAAAATTTTGGAGTTTAGAGTTTGAATTTTTAAATTTGATTTGATTGATTTATATTTATATTTCATTTATATATGTGAATATAAATGAGAAAATAAAAGAATTATGAGAAAATCCCATGACTTTGATATTGTTTAATGATGATTTAGGCAAAGTTTATTAATGAAAATTAATGACTTAATGAGATTTTAAATTTGGAATTTAATTTGGGGGTTTGATTTGATTGATTTATATTTATATTTCATTTATATATGTGAATATAAATGAGAAAATAAATGACTTTTGAGAAAATCCCAAGGATTTGAATAGGTTTGATCAAGATTTTGGATAAGTCCTTTCATAGAAAATTAAAGGACTTAAAGAAAATTGCATGAATTAATTTGGAATTTTAAGTTTAGTTTGATTGATTTGAATTTATATTTCATTTATATATGTAAATATAAATGAGAATATAAATGGGTTATGAGAAAATCTCAAAGGTTTGAATAGGTTTTGATCATGATTTTGGTTAAGTCCTTAAGGGAAGGATTAAGGACTTAGGAAATTTGAACTTAAGAATTTTTGATGAATTTTAATCATGGGTTTCAATCATAGATTTCAATTATGGATTTCAATCATATGGAGTTGATTTGAATTTGGAAAAAATCAATTAAGATTGATTTGGAGTTTAACTTGAAGGAAGGAAAGTGAGGAATGGTTTAAGCTAAGGGTAGGAAATTTTTCTATCACTCCTAAGGCATGACTTATTCCTATGTCTAACTCTTCTAAGTCTTCTAGGGCTAGGTTGAGTGTCCACCTAATCACTAGATGTGTCTTAAGACTATGAACTCTTAGAGTCTAATAGGAATCTTATGCCTAAGATGGGAGGGTTGAGAGCTCATCCTAAAAATAAGGTCAACAAGCTCTTGCCCGGTTCTCAACTTTCTAATCTTTCACATTATAGGGTGAACCCTATCGAGCATGTTGAGATTAAAAGATAAGTTGAGGAATATTAAAAAAGAGTTTTATTCAAGAGAGTCTTAGCCCCTGTGCAGTCCCAGCATTATTAACTCTAAAGAAAGATGGAACATAGTGAATGTGTGTTGATAGTTAAGCAATAAATAAAATTACTATCAAATATAAGTTTCCCATTCCCTGATTAGATGATATGTTAGATTTAATCTCAGGAGTAATTTTTTTTCAAAGATTGATCTAAAAAGTGGATATCATCAAATTTGGATTAGATCGAGATGAAAAGACGGCTTTTAAGACCCCTAATGGACTTTATGAATGGCTTGTCATGTCCATTGGACTTTCAAATGCTCGTAGCACATTTATGAGATTAATGAATACTATTCTTAAATCATATATAAGTAAATTTTTGGTGGTGTATTTTGATGATATTTTGATTTTTAGTCCAAGTAAAAATAAGCATCTACAACACCTACAAAAAATCTTTGAACTACTTAGACAAGAGAAATTATTCATTTAATTAAAAAAAGTGTTTCTTTTTGCAAGCTGAGGTAATCTTTTTAGGCTTTATTATATCTACTATTGGACTTAAACCTGACCCTTCTAAAGTGAAGCAATCTTAAATTGGCCATCACCTAAAAGTTTTATTGAAGTTAGAAGATTCCATGGTTTAGCCACTTTTTATAGGAGATTTATCAAGAATTTTAGTACCATTATTGCTCCGATAATTGATATACTAAAATTAGATAAATTTTGTTGGACTCCTAATGCACAAAAGACCTTAGAGCAAATTAAAGTTCTTATCACTTCTATACCAATCCTTAGGCTTTCTGATTTTTCTAAAGCCTTTGAAGTGACATGCGATGCTTCAGGAATTAGGATAGGAAATTTTAAGTCAAGAGAATCATCCTATATCATTCTTTAGTGAAAAGTTAAAGGAAGCCAAACAATGATATTTCACTTATGATAAAGGGTTTTATGCTGTAATTCAATCCTTAAGGCATTGACGATACTATCTCTTACATAGAGAATTTATACTTAATTCTGATCATCATGCCTTAAAATTGATTAATAATCAATGAAAATTAAGTCATAGGTATGCAAAATGGGTTGAATTTTTACAAGACTTCTCTTTTGTTCTAAAGCATAAGCCTGGAATTGAGAATAAACCTATTGATGTTTTATCCAGGGTAAACCTACTGATTTCCTCTTTAGAATTAAGAAACCCAGGATTTGATAGAATTAAAGATGATTATATTATGTGCCTTGACTTTCACCTAATTTATCTTGAATACCTAGATAAACTAATAACTTTACAAGGGACATTCTTGATAACAAATGGATATTTATATAAAATAAAATAACTATGCACTCCTTGATCTTCTCTTAGAGAATTCTTTATCACTGAGCTGCATGCTAGGGGTGTAGCATGTCATTTTGGAAAGGATAATACCATATGTTTATTTAAAAAATAGATTTTATTAGCCTTCATTAAAATGAGATGTTCAAAAATATGTGGCACAATGTTTAATTTGTAAACAGGCTAAAATTATCAAACAAATGTGTGGACAATACGCTGTCTTACTTATTCCTTATAGGCCTTGAGAAGACCTCAATGGATTTTATTCTAGGATTGCATAGGACAGCTCGAGAACATGATAATATTTTTTTGTAGTGGATAGGTTCTCAAAAATTGCTCATTTCTTACCTTGTTCAAAAATAAATGATACTTCTTATATAGCCAAATTATTTTTTAAGAAAATAGTGTGACTCCATGGTCTCCCTTTAACCGTTGTTTCTGATAGAGATATTAAGTTTGTCTCATATTCTTGGAAAATATTATGGAAATTATTAGGTATCAAATTAAAAATTTTTTCTACCTCTCACCCACAAACTGAAGTAGTTAATCATACCTTAGGAAATTTGCTTAGATGCTTGGTAAGTAAAAGTTTAGAAAATTGGGATTTCCATTTACCAACCTCAGAATTTTCTTATAATAGTACTATTTCTAGAACTACAAAAAAAAATCACTATTTGTGATAGTCTATAGTCAAAACCCACGACGATTAATAGATGTAGCAAACCTATCATCTCATGTATTTTCTGATGCAACATTTTCATTTGCTAAAGATTTTCAAAGCCTCCATGAAGATATAAGAAAGCAAATTATTATAAGTAATGAAAACTATGCTTCTAAGGAAAATCATAATCGTTTAACTAAAGAATATAAAGAAGGTGATTATGTATTGATTCGCATTCGGTTTGAGCATTATCAAACCATTAGATATAAGAAATTACATGCATGAGTTTGTGGTCCATTTAAAATTCTTAAGAAAATTAGAAATAATGCTTATCACCTTGATTTGTTTGCTGCTCATTCATCCAGTTATTAATATTAAAGATATTCTATCATATGAAGGAATTAGCAAACCTCCACTTATTCAGTCTAACTCTTCAACAGGAGATATAACATCGTACTTGCGAAGCCCTCTTCCTTTGAAGTTGATTATATCATCATCGTGGAAGCACCCATTAATCCAGCTTCTAAACATCATTTTCTAGTTCATTGGAAGAATAAGCCACCAACTTAAGACACATGATTGACCTGTTCTAATTTGAAGACTTTAGCCCCACAATTATTAGAAGACTTCTTAGATTTTAACTCTACAGAGTAGAGTTCAATTGAGCCTAGAGGAGTTGATTTAGAACATCATGAGGATCCAAAAATTAGAGCTCAAGGTCCATTTATAAGATCTCAAGCTAAAGCCCAAGAAAATTCAAGAAAGAAGAAGGCTTCGCCCATTAGCATGCTAAGGCCCATTTTATGATTTCATCTTTTTTATTTATGTAATTTTTAATTTTCTTCTACAAACTCCATGTTTGAAATTTTGCATTTAAAAATTCAAAGCACGACATGCGAGGTGATTAAATTCACATAAAATAATAGCATGTAAAATTGGTGGATGACATAAAATAATGAGACAATTTAATACTTCACATTAATATGGCCAACCACCTTTTCCTCCATATTTTGAATTCTTTTCTTTTGAAAGATGTTTGTAATGGCTATAAATAGCCCCTCTTACTAGAATGAAAGAAATATTTTGGCAATTATAAATTATTGAGTTATTCTTATTGTTTGAGAGCTTGGTGATAAAACTTTGGCAATCCTTGGTGGGAGCGCTAGTTATCCAATATATCTTCTTCCCTCACCTCCAATACTCACGTTCTCTCAATCTCATCAAAGGAAAGAACGCCCACCTTCATCACTTCAACTCTTCTCAACTCATGTAATTGGAGTTAAGTATGAGACATTTGTTCATTAAGATCCCTTCATTACATTGATTACCATACTATTTGGGATCACCGAAAGTCTTCATCTATGCTCACTAATAAACCTTTGAATATAACGTAAGTTTTAATTTGAAGCTTTCAATTTTATTATTTCTATCTATTTATTATCCGCATAATGATTTATGTGCTTTGGCAAGCATTTAATGCATATTCCATTCCAATCACTTTGACCCTCTCAATATAAATATAATACTTTGAAAGTTTATAATATCCTATTTATATTTCTCTTGCTTAAGAGTGAATTTTCAATTTCAATATTACCGATTAGTTACTTAACTCAATCCCCAATACAAGTTGTAATAAGATTTGATTATTCAATTTTAATTACTTAACTCAATCATTCTTATATTTATGAGTAGGTTATCACATGATGTGTATTGAAGTGCTTAGGGATTTTTTTTCATATACTTGATTTTGAAGTACTTTAAAGAGGAGGAGGGCTCAAAATTTGGGTAAGCTTCCAATTTGCTCAATTTATTTTATAAGCCTCTTCTCTCCTTTTTGTGTTTGTTTAAAGCTCATATTCATATTATTTTTCCTCATATTTTTTGTTTGATTCTTTCAATTTGAATTTAGCTTTAGATTTCTTTATTTAGTGCTTTTAAGCAAGTTTTTTTATTTCTCCATTTATTTTCTAAGTCCAAAGATTTGACAAATTTTCAGTAGCATTTCGACTAGGGAGGCAACATCTAACAAATTTTTTGGCTTGCTGCATTTTTATGAATTAGTGTCTGACACCACAACCATTTTCTGTCTATTGGACAATAGCTCTTCAAAGCAAAAAGAGAGACAATCACATATATATGCTTTCACATTCACACACATTTTATACATTTACATCGGTATGAGGCAACTACGCAATCGACGCGATAATATGAAATACCTCTCTTTTCTTTGTTTTTTATCTCACATATTTTCCTTTCTGATTTTTTTTTTTTTTAAATCATAGAGAGAGGAAGGGAGATAGAGAGATAGAGAATGGAGGGGCTCGGTTTGCTTCAATGGCTCACCACAGATGTACTCAGTTTGCGCGGGTTGACAACAGTACATCTTGCACATGAAATGTTGGTGAGCCATTATATGTTGGTAGCCATTTCATAATGTTGCATCATATACCATTATAATGGTATAGCCATTTCATAAATTACTCCATTATAGGGCATATATGTTAAATGGTATAGGGCATATGTGGGTACTCCGCGCCATTATAGTATGAAGCCATTGAAGCAAACCGATTACAGTATGTTTGCGGAGTACATCTTGCAACACTGAACTAAACTAATTTGCGCGGGTTGCCAACAGATGTACTCAACTGTACTCCAAATACTGCATACAGATGATCTAGCCCGCAGCTTTTCGGTCTGCTAGGTATATCGAGAGAGGGAGCAGAGAAGAGGGAAAAATCGTGAAAGGGAAGAACGGAATCTGAGGATTGGATGGAAATCGAAGTGGAGGAACTTACGGTTTGGCTTGCGTGCGGCTCGAACGAAAGGGGGAGATGTGTGAGTCGAACGAATGTGGGAACCGTCGGTCTTTTGAAGGAGGAGGAAGGAGGGAAGGTCTTGCCGTTTGCTTGCGTGCTCCTTCGGCCATGAGAAGGGATTATGGGTCGGTTTTAGGTTATTAGCCCCTATGGGTCGGTTTTAGGTTATTAGCCCTTTTGATAATATTTTTGTATTGATTAATCAACTTTAATATGAACTTTATGCCGACCTCAATATAGGATTGACATATATATTGCTTCAAGATTATTCTAATGTTCCAAATGCAACGGCACGGTCCGTTTCACGACCAAAGGTTGTTTTGTTCAAATTGGCGTCAAATTGGATCAATTTTAGCTCAAAATGCGAGTTATTATTTCCGACTGCTCGATTTTTGCGCAGACTTGTCCAAATTGAGTGCGAATAATCTTACCTGATAGATTTTGACGTTTCGAAACTAATAGCACTATCAATTTCACGAACGGAGGTTGTTTGATTTAAGTCGGATCCTCCTGACCTCGATATGCATGTAGGCACGTTGACGACTCGATCACTTGATCGGTTGATCATCAGGTTGTGCAATATTTATATTCTAACTAGTTTTGATGTTCTAAACACAATGGTGAAATCCGTTCGTCAATCAGAGATCATTTCGACCGATTTTGGTGACGCCTAGTGTATTTCAGCCTCGATTTACGTGTTGTCACTTCCGATCATTCGACATTTGAACAGACTTGTCCGAATTGAGCGTGAGCAGTCTCATTTGATAGTTTTTGATATTTCAAAGTTAACTGCGTAATCAATTTTATGAATGGAGGTCATTTGGACATCCTCATAGCTTCCCGACTCCGATATGCACGTCGGCACATCGATAGCTCAATCGTTTGATCGGTTGATCTTTAGATTATGCAATATTTATATTTTGACTAATTTCGATGTTTTGAATGGGATGGCGAAGTCCATTCGTCAATCAGAGATCATTTCAACTGATTTTGGTGACGTCTGGTGCATCTCAACTATGATTTGTGCTCTGAAGCATCCGAAGTCGATCGAATTCATCTCATTAGCTCGATTCGACTCATGTGGTATATATGAAGGTCAACACTACTCACCATGAGTCCAAGAAGAAGATTTACTCATATATCCACTTTCGTAATATAATATAATATCTCTTCTAAATGTGTAAAGGAATGACTTTTATATGTTTGTAATGGGATCTAGTTTGTCACAATCTAATACACTCCATTGGTAGCTAGGTCGAGAGAAATCCCCCTTGATTTTAATATTTTTTTTACATTTTATAATATTCAAATAATCATAAAATTGTGTGATTTTAAATTTATTAGTTATGTCGTTGAAATGCTTACTTTCATTATAAGTATAAAAAAAAATTAAAGGTTATTTTGTTCCATAAATGCTCTCAAGAAGTTTTTTATTATATTTATGATTAAATGATTTAGACCCATTTTAACTTTAGTCTTATTTTAATTATAATTTGTTGAAAGAATAAAATTGGATGACCTAAGAGTTAATTTTATAAAATTTTAATTAATTTGAATAGTCAAATGTTTTGATATCTAAATAAGTATACATGATTGATATTCGAATGGATGAAATTTTTATAATGGAATTAATCTTAATATTCATTCTCACTAATGCTTCCCAAGCTATTGATTAATACCCCCATCACGAAAAAAAAAAAGTGAAAGCCATTTCTTAAGGTGCTTGCCATAGTACCATAATCATCCCATGCAAGGGCAAAACCACAATAATATATATATGCAAATATAAATATAAGAAAGATAAATACCACAAATTTATTCAAACAATACTATATCATAAGCACATACATGCCAATATTATCAAGCGCGATACTATAACAAAAAACCAAAAAAAAAAAAATCTCACACATTATTCCTTACTTATCACTCACATGCATGACATATAAGATTAAGCCAAACAAAAGCTAAAACGTATGGTATGATCATCTCTTTAATTAGCCTTTTAAAGTGTTGGCAACGTCGATGACAAATCTATATCTGACATCTCCCTTAGCAAGCCTTTCCATTGCTGTGTTCACATAGCTCATCGGTATTACCTCAACCTCAGCAGTTATATTATGTTCAGCAGCGAAATCTATCATCTCTTGCGTTTCTTTCATGCCTCCAGCAGCAGAACCACTCACAATCTTTCGTCCTATATATTTTCAAACAAGAGAAAAATTCAAACCCTTAGGTCACATAACTATTTAAAATCAAAACGTTAAAATGAGTCCTTACCCATAAGAAGAGGGATAGAAGGCACTTGTAGTGGTTCAGATGATGCCCCAAGCACCACTAGTTTGCCATTTGTTTTCAACAGTCCTAACAATGGAGCTATTGGGTGACATGCAGATACAGTATCAATGATCCCATCGAAGCTGCTGATCGCCGCCTGTAAAAATCATGTAAATAAAAGCAAACTATCTGGAGATAATTAAGTTGATTCAAACGAATTAAATGTACCTTGATTTGCTGGTCGTTTGTGCTGACAAGAAAGTGATCAGCTCCTAAGAGTTCGATTGCTTCCTTCTGTTTGTGCGGCGAGGTGCTGATGACCGTGACTTTCATCTTCAAAGCCTTGGCAAACTTGACAGCGACATGGCCGAGGCCGCCGAGGCCGACAACACCGACATGGAGACCGGGTCGGTCGAGGCCGAAGTATCGCATTGGGCTGTAGACGGTGATGCCGGCGCAGAGAAGCGGCGCCGCGGAGTGGAGTGGGAGTCGGTCGGGGATGCGAAAGACATAGCGCTCATGAACGACGATGGTGTCGGAGTAGCCGCCGTAGGTGGGCGAGCCATCGTAGTCGGTGCTGGTGTAGGTCAACACCGCTCTGTGACAGTAGCTCTCGTGGTTCTCCTGGCATTGCTCGCAGTCACCGCAGCTGCGAACGAAGCAGCCCACACCAGCTTTATCTCCAGGCTTAAACTTCTTGACTTTCCCTCCGGCTTCCACCACCTCGCCGATGATCTCATGCCTGAATTCATATATATAAATTATACATATATAAAAATGAAGGGGAAAAAAAACAATATAAAGTATATTTCTTCTAAAAAAAACACTTATAACGTACCCTGGAACTAGAGGGTAGGTAATGGGGAAGTCGATTTCACTTTTGGACATATGGAGATCAGAGTGGCATATCCCGCAGTAGAGTATTTTTATTCTGACATCAGATTCCTCGGTGGCTCTGAAAGGACAAAAAAATTGAGCGATCAAAAGAAAAATTTAACAATCATATATAAAAAATAATCATATTTGAATTATAAGAAATTTCTAACGAATTAGAAGATATTCATAACTTCGTTTTATGAGAGAATATTTTCTTGCAAAAGGAAAAGAACTGTGCTATCGCTTGTACCTTCTGGAGAAGGCGAATGGAGAAAGAATGCCGGAAGTGTCTCGGGCCGCCCAGCCGAGTGCTTTCAGATGACCACTCGTCGTCTTCTCCGCAGCCATTGTTTGCTTGATAAGCTTGTCGATCTTTTATTTCAGGAACTGCAAATATTAACGAAGGTTTAGTTCAATGCGATGCATTAAGAATTTAAGATTGCTTGATATTTATACATATCGCTAGGGTTTTGATGACGTACTACATTACGTATGTGGAGGAGACAAAGCGAATGCCATGTTTGAAGTAATAGTGAGAAAACATATGACGAATTGCATGACATAATTTTTAGGGGTAAACTTTACTCGTGACATAAAAGAAAGGAGAATAATAACAGTATACTCACGAGAGATTATTATTTGGAGAGGAGAGTTTAGATGTGATTTTACATCTTGATTATAATAATATAATATTATATAATATTCATCATTTAATTACTATATATTTATTATAAAATATTATATATTATTATATATTAATATAATATTAATTATATGATAATATACAACATTTATATCACATTGATATATAACACTTATAATTAATACATATTATTTTATAATAAATATATAATAATTATATATTAACTGAATTTCATATAATACTATATTATTAATATTGAGATATAAAAGCTGCATATGTATTTCACACGTAATAATTTTTTCTCATCTTAATACTAACAATTTTTTATCATTAATTTTTTATAAAAATATTTTTATATATTATTATGATCTATTATTGATTACATAAATTTTTATTGGTCTATTATGATCTATTAAATATCATATTATAATTAATCTTAATAAAATAAAATTATTGTTTAATATAGATCATATTTAATACATCAACATTTTTAATTAAATTATTCAAAAATTAATATTTTATATGATCAAATCATCTGAGATGTCTCTATAGAACAAAGAGAATACATAATAATCAGTTGATCATTACCTGAATCCTGATGATGATTCTGAGACTTGAGTTTACTGAAAATTTTGGTTGGACTGTCTCCTTATATAGACCTAAATAGACTTTGTAATGGGAATTTGTGTGGCTGAGATGTCAAGAGAGAAAATAATAGTTTCATCAAACTAACTTTCCAATTAGTTGTTCATCAAACACAAAAATTAGAATTCATATTATTTTAAGCTCAAGAGCAAGACCTATATGACTTTCTAGAGATATGAGGAAATTCCTGAGCTCGATAATTTCTTTTAAGTTGAGCCATTCTGAATCCACAAAATGAGTCTATCATTTTTCTGCCATAACTTTAGAGATTTTCGTGAAAATCCTGCATTTTTCTTCAATGTGTCCATTTTTGTTGTAGTAGTTACACCACTAACTACATTTAGGGAAAAACTTTTGTCCTTCCATTTTGGAAGAATTAGTGATAGGAAGTCTTTTATCTTTGACTTCTGTGGGTTTCATAAAAGATGTTTCAGAGATAGGGTTGCCAAACATCATTGTCCTCTTCCTTATTCAATTTGTATAAGTGAAAAACTCTTATTTAGGGATAGTGGGTTTTCTCTACTTAAAATTTGAATACGAACTTGGCCGAATATATTATTGAGTCCCACAAGAAACTCAAATCCTTTTTCCTTTTCTACAAATTGTCTGAGAATCACAACATCATTACTACTCTTCATCATAAGATTTTTCTAGTAACATTGTTATAGCCAATACACTTTTATTATGTTAAAATATTCAATGTCCAATCACTAAGATGTTATCTTACTTTATTATTGAGATCTAATCTTAAACTCATAGATGAGAGCGATATCTTCAACTTTTGAGCAAGTCTGTTTGATAGCTTACCAATTATCTTTTGTGGTTGTTAGGAATATCTATGGTCCACCGATTTCAACCATCATGGTGTTTTATAACCATGATATGATCATGGAATATGTTTCTTCCCAAAATGCAATTTTTGGGTTACTTAGTTTTGAAGAAGATTCACAAGATGAAGAGATTTTTGTTTTTCATTTTAAAAATATCTTCACAATATGAGACCACTTAGTTTTTTCCATTCAAATGAAATGAGATTTATAATCCATAAAATTTTGCTTTAGCCTAATTTTCACCAATCATTGTCGCTTCTTTGAAGGGGAATCATAGAAACCAACATAATGAAGAGAAGAATGAAATAGAGTAACAAAGGTTCGAAACAGGGCTCTAACTTTGCTATGAACTATGTACAAAAAAAAAAATTTAGAAAAGCTTGGAATGTTTCTTCCCCCAATGGGAATTTATGCACAAAATTACGTAGAAAATAAATAAAAATAATTAATTTCAATAACTCAAAATAACACAATTTGATGCAAAATGTCCAAAATCATCTCTCAAGAGAGAGAATGATGCAAAATAATACTAAAAATTAACCAAATTCCAAATTATTCAGATGAATTGTAATGAACATAATCGAACAACCAGCCAAAGAAAGCAGAAAAAAATGTCAAAATCATCCTCTCAAGAGATGCAGATGCTAACCTAAAAAAAACAGCAAATTACTTCCAATGTAATGTAATGAACATAATATGAATAACTAGGCCAAAGAAACTAAAAAAAATATCCACAAAATTATTTGTACTCTCTTGAGAGTACAGAGAGTACAGATGCAAAATAACACTACTAAACCAACCAAATAGCCACCAAATTACTTCCACTGGAATGTAATGAACATAATCTGAACAACCAGGCCAAAGAAACTAGAAAAAATATCCACAAAATCATCTATACTCTCAAGAGAGTACAGAGAGTACAGATGCAAAATAATACTTCTAAACCAACCAACATCCCACTAAATTGCTTCCACTATGAATATAATCTGAACAACCAGGCCAAAGAAACAGGAAAAAATATCCACAAAATTATCGTACTCTGAGAGAATGCAATCTGAATGCAAAATAACACTTCTAAACCAACAAAATAGCCACCAAATTGCTTTCAATGTAATATAATGAACATAATCTGAACAACCAGGCCAAAGAAACTGGAACAAATGTCCACAAAATCATATATACTCTCAAGAAAGTATAGAGAGTACAGATGTAAAATAACACTTCTAAACCAACCAACATCCCACCAATTTGCTTCCACTGGAATGTAATGAACATAATCTGAACAACCAGACTAATGAAACAGGAAAAAATATCCACAAAATCATCTATACTTTTGAAGAGAGTACAGAGATTATATATGCAAAATAACACTACTAAACCAACCAAATAACCACCAAATTACTTCCACTAGAATATAATGAACATAATCTGAACAACCAGGCCAAACAAACTGGAAAAAAATGTCCACAAAAGCATCTGTACTCTCAAAAGAGTACAGAGAGTACATATGCAAAATAATACTAAAAAGCCAACCAAACAACCTCCAAATTATTCCTAATGGATTGCAATGAACAAATGTCCTCCAAACAGGCCAAAGAAACAGGAAAGAAATGACCAAAATTCTCTGTACTCTCATGAGCGTACAGAGAGTCCAGATGCAGAAATCAGGCCATAGAATTTTAATTCCATCGACTGAACATACTATCATCCCTAATCAGGCCACATAATTCATCTTGAAACATGACCAAACATCCTACCATGTGATATACTAAACATTTCATAAGGCTAATCAGTTCAAAATTTTGAAAATAATGGCGTGTACCATCTTGATAGTATAGAGAGTACACATGCAAAACATCTCCAAAAACTACTAAAATACATCCCGTTCATTTAACCCTAAACTCAAATGTTCTAAAATATTCACATCGGGGTGAGAAGAATAGAAAATCCTAAATTCATTAAAGTTGAAACAGTGTAAATACCTCATGTAGTACTTCTATACCTCAATGGAAGTTATTAGACTCGTTCAAATCAGCGATGGGGGCGTTCACCTCGAGCGGAGGCGAAAGCGGAGAAAGCCCTAAATTGTCATATGCGGGAGGAATGTCGAACGACACGCATCATGTTTTTCTTCTCCCGCTGTTTGAACAAGGCGGGTCGGCCGTGGGCCAGATAAATGGCGTGGTCGTTGTCAGATATTCTGGCGTCGTTAAAACTAAAACGGAAAAAACTACTGGACACGCGTCGGGCCAGGATTGGAGTCCGCACGTAAAGCTACGTGCGGACTACGGACGTAATATTTTCTCCGGAACGAGAGGGTAGGCAATGGGGATGTTGATTTCACTTTTGGTCATGTGAAGATCAGTTGACAAATTCCGCAGTAGAGTATTTTTATTCTGACATCAGATTCCTCGGTAGCTCTGAAAGAGCAAAAAATGAGAGATCAAAAGAAAAATAATATTAATAATTTATATAAACTTTATTCGAAATATATGATATTTCTAACGGATCATAAGATATATACTAACTACTACTTCTACCTTCTGGAGAAGAAGAAGGGAGAAAGGATGCCCGCAGGGTCTCGGGCTGCCCAGCCGAATGCTTCCTGCTGAATGGACGTCTTCTCCGCAGCCATTGCTTGCTTAGTATTAATACCTTGTCGTTCTTTTAATTTATTTCAGAGCTTGATTTGTTACCTCATTTAAGTTTAATTCACGAATCATTTATCGAGTCAACTCAAATTAACCCTATAGCTATAAAAAATCATTCCTTATGCCCCCTTTCATAATGGAAACTAATGCAAGTTGTAGAATTGCACTGCACATCATCTGTGTGAGAAAAGAAGTCCTTTATGAAGTTCTTAAAGTAAGCAAATAAAAGACAACACATTTGATCTCATCAGAGCATTCAGAGAAGATAAGAATCTCTCTAATAATTTCAATGATTTTAAGATTCGAGGTGAGATTAAGGTTCTATTGACCTTCATATATAAACTCTGAAACAAGTGAATTATTATGTGAAGGAGTCAACTAACGAGCATTAAGGCCGATCAAAAATTGAAACTTATTTTTAAAATAATCTGAAGCTTATCATGATAGGAGAAGATCTGAACATCTGAGCTCTAGAGTTCTTTAAAAGAGAGGGGAATGCAATCTAGCTGTATGTCATTAATAAGAGTTGTTCACCATTTGGTTATACCAAGAGAAAGAGAGCTCCACTGAAGCAAGATCTATAACACTAGGTTTAAAGTTCATTGTATTGAGATCCCAAAAAAAAAAATATTTTTTTTTTGAAATAATACTGCCGGCAACTTTTTCATAATTATATCTGCTTCAACAGTTAAAGACTCAAATGACAATGTCGATAATATACTGAGAGCAGTGGCAAATCAAAACTGCTACATATATTGATATATTTAATTATATACTGGTTTATACATAATCCAGCTATATTTACAAATTAATAAATAGATATAATAAAAAGGACTAATTATAATAATTATTCAATTAAATAATTTCACTATTCCCATCACCGTACATAATTTTATAATCATTTTGGTGATATTTGTCTTCGCTCAGTTTGGCTAGATTTGTTTTATTGATAATGACTGTCTTTTTCCAGGCGAGATAAAATTATTTTAAATCAATATAAAGAAAATATTATATTAAATCAAGCTTCTACTGCTTGGGCCAAGTCTTTTTTTAGAGATTATTACGTGTGAAATTATTATATAATTTTATATTCAAAATTTAATAATATAATATTATATAATATTTAATTAATATATAATTATTATTTATTAACTATAAAATATTATATATTAATATAATTTTAATTATATGATAATATATGATTCTATATATATAATAATACATAGTATTTTATAGTTAATATATAATATTTTAATATTAATATAATTATTGTGTATTAGTGAGGATCACATAATTCAAATTTAGCTTCTACATACGGACTCCTCACATAATAAATTTTCTTTTTTTTTTCATAAAAATACATAGAGAAAAATTCATTAATAATAAATAAAAGCAACATTTGAACTTTGAAAGTTAAAATTTCTTTTTTTTACGCAGTTTAAAATAGAGATTAATACAACTGTACGAATTTGGTTGTATTATTTTATAATTAAAATAAAAAATTAAGCAATGAAGAAAACTTGCTGATTGATCATATACAGTTAGGCTTCTGAATATTTTTTTTTCTTTGAACCACCAATTAAATAATTTAAATTAAGAAATCTGATAGCAATTATTTTATTAAATAAGGTTGTAATATATAATTTATATATAATTACTTATATTTATTTGTAACAAGAAGCTTACTGACGTGGTAACTCTATATTCATTATTTTAAGTAATGCATAACTAAATCGGCTGCTCTTTATAATCAATGTAACAAGAAACTTAAGAAATAAAATGAAAAAAATTTTAATTTGTGGGGAAGCTGCCTGCCTAATTTTTTTTCATTTAAATTTTTTTTTCTGCCGTCCAGAGGATTAAGGATTTAGAGAGAGAGAGAGAGTTAGAGTGAGTACAAATATTTGAAATATCCAAATAATATATTCTACAAGTTATTTTAGATTATTTAATTTGAAAAATATCAAATTTTTTTGTCAAGATATGGCTCAAAATTCTTGGATATTCTTTGATATAAGGGTGGAACTGGCTCATTTTTTTGGGTGAGCAATATTTTAAATAATTAAATAATAATCATAATAAATTATAATTAAATAAATAAAAATATATAATATTTATATTTTAAGAAAAAATATAAATAATTAGTAAGATAATATCATTAAATTTATAAGAAGACATTATAAATAGATAAGAGTGTGAAAATTATTGCTTATAATTTACAATTTGTTCATCTTCTTAAGATTAAATATATAACTTTATTTTATCTAGGAATTATATATTAAATTTAACTAACACTAGGATTAATCGATATATGCATAATAAATGTTTTTTAAAAAATTTTAAATTTTGTAATATTAATATATAATAATAAATATAGTTTATAAGATGAATATAACTAATAAAATAAAAAAATTTAAAAATAAATTTTATGACTTAAAATAAAAATAAAATTATAAAATATAGCTTATAATAAGATTACATGAGTTAAAAATATTGATTACATAAGATTACAATAAATTAAAAATTAAATTCATTTTAAGATGTGTACACAATACAATTTACTTATACTCATCTCAAAATAATTCTTAAGATAGGAATTATTTGTCAACAATGGGCAATCAATTATTTTAAGGATGGGCAACATTATAAAATTTTCCATCTAATTAAATAAAATAAATATTTTTTAGGTCGAGCAAATATGCAAAAATATAAAAATTTTCATCCCATTAAATAAAATAAATTTTTTTAGGATGGACAATTGTCTATCTTGAGTATTATTTGGGTCTGCCCATGTTAATATGTATGTAATATATAAATAAATAATATTATTACAATCTCAAAATAGATCTAAGTATGAAGTTTAGACATCACATTGATCATCAGAATGAGTTAGAATATTCATTTAGCCTAAATAACTTTAAAATTGAGTTATATTTGTTAAATTCATTGAATTTTTTTTATAAAGATGTTTGATTTGAATATATGCATACAATATGTTTGACTCTTTAATTTATGTCTCAAAATTTTCTACTGCACTTCAATTATTAATTTGAGCTTATTTGAACTCTGCTATAATCAAGTTAGGCTGATTAGTTCTTCTCCTTAAGATATTTAGCTTAATTATGTGTTCTACTCATTAATATTATTGGCCTATAACTAAAACTTTTTCAAGAAGAAAAAACAAATTGGAGATAATTTTTTTAAATTGTTTTTAGAAAAGATATTTTGTTTGGTTATATATAAAGAAGAACACTAACAAGAACTAGTTATTATATAAATATGAAAAAAAATTATTTATTTTTATTTATTAATTTCATTTAGATTTTATCTATTTTCCACCCCGACTAAAATTTGACCATAATAAACTTTAATAGTTGTCTTAAAATAAGTTCAATAGATGACTAATTAATCAAAATTTATATTACATCTACTTCAAACTAAATATCATAATTATAAAGCTAAACCTAATTAGACTCTAAAATTATCTTATTCAAATAAGGTAAATCCCCCACAAATATCTCTGTAAACTATTTTCCGATGAGGAGCCTTAGATTTTTAAGGTGGATGCACTATCACATGTGTTAAAATCTTAAAATGATAGAAAGAGCTTAACTTCAGCCTATATCAATTAAATAATAAAGTAAACACCTATATTTTAAATATAACTTGATTGCATATTTAGGTCATTACTATGACATGAATGTTGGTTCATACAACCCGAGTCAGTTAGATGATTTTACTCATATAAATGTATGATTCGAGGCCACCAACCTTATACGTCACATATGACTAGATTCCACTAGACCTACTTGTGGGCTCCGAAAATTCACCACCAACCTCTCACAATGAAGAGAGAGTGATTCAATGTCGGTGTACTTTTCAGAAGGCAGATGGAATAGTAGATAAGACACTATCCAGAGATTTCACCCTGTAATGGCTATAAATAGCCCCTCTTACTAGAGTGAAAGAGATCTTTTAACAATTACAAATTATCAAGTTATTCATGTAGTTTGAGAGCTTGGTGGCTAAACCTTGACAATTTTTGGTGAGAGCGCTAGTTATCCAACATATCTTCTTCCCTCACCTCCAATACCCACGTTCTCTTAATCTCATAAAAAATGCCCACCTCCATCAAATTTTGTATCAGAGCAAAGCCTGGAAAGAGCAAATTTGGTCAAAAGTTTTCTTCAACAAAAGGACCATCTCAAGTAGTGGACTTGTCGTAAAACTTGTGAGGTTAAATAATTTTTTTATATGATAGTTTAAATACATATTAGTAGCTTGGAAAAATATATATTGCTTACAAGTTTATGGTGATAGCATAAAATTTCAATTAGTAAGCTTCATTATATAGTTTAGTGAGCACCTTAGTGAGGTAGTGCTTCACCCTAAAAACAACCTAGCCATTAGTGCAAATCAAAATCTAATTATTTACTTTATTATCTTTGTTATTGTTTATGATTAATTTTAGAAGTTTCTTTGATTAACTTATGACAACTTGCTTTCTTAAGAAAAAAAAGAGGCTTGATAAATTTGATCATTTTTTTCATTGCATTAAAAAAAATAAAAATATGCATGCATAATAATATAAGTGTGTTAAACTTAGTAATTTTGGAAGCTAAATAGAACTTTGTCAAAAAGATCTAAACTCTCTAAGAAGAGCTTGAGATTTAAGTGTTCTTATACCCCCCTTCCTCACGTGGAAGTTCTCTTACCAAAATCTATCTCTCAAGATCAAGTTGAAAATTTTGACTAGATTAATTGATGCCTTAGATCTTAAGATCCATGATAATGAATTAAAAACTCAACAAATATTAAAAGAAAGTAAGAATCAAATGCAAACTCTTATATCTCATCTACAAAATAATAGAGTACCAACTCCTCCTATAATACCTACTCAGACTGTGCTAATAGGGATAGATGAAGAAGAGTCATATCCAAACCATAGAAAACAAACCACTTAGAAGTTCATCAATTGCTAGATATGGTGGAAGAGGAGAAAATTATTTATAGAATATAAACTATAATGATCCATCTCAAGAGTTATAGTAGAAAGACTTTTGATGGTATACATTACCCAAATAAATTTCTCAATTGGTTAGTTCAAATGGATGACTTCTTTGATTAGTATAAAATGGATGATTACCAAAGGGTTACTTTTGCTAAAATGAAATTGATATGACATGCTAAAATTTATTTGATAAATACTTCAGCTAAAGAATAAAGATTAGGAAGGTCAAACCTCACTTGGATAGAAATGAAAGAAATATTAAGAGAAAAGTACTGTCCTAGGCATTATGATAAGAAGCTACATAGTCAATTATTAACTCTGAGATAAGATAATTATCTTGTAAGTGAATACTTGAATACTTTTGAAGATCTAGTTGAAGATCTAGTTTCTAGAACGATTGATGATAATGATTAGCAATTAGCCAATAAATTTATTATTGGACTTAGACCCATTAAAATGAAGTTGAATTATTTGACTCATAATCTTTAGAGGAAGCATTTCATTATGCATCATTGAACAACAAAAGAAATATACCTCCCTCTATAAAACTAAAGTTCAAGTATCTTCCATTTCACCTATAGATCTATTATTAGACCCGCTCATCCAAATGGCCCGACCCCTTTTCCTAAAAATTCAATTGAAGGGAGCTCTAAGAACACTAGGGAAGTAATATGTTTTAAATGTCATAAAAAGGGTCATATGCAAAATCAATGTAAAGCTCAAATCTTATTTTTAGAAGAAGTTAAAAATCTAATAGATGATAATCTAGAAGAAGTTTATGATGACACCTCATTATCTGATGAAGAATTAGAATTAATCACCGGCCCTCATGTTAATGTGATGAGATGTCTTACTGTAATTAAAAATGAGGCAGAAGATTGGAGGAGAAAGAATATTTTTAGCATGCATGTTTGTGTAATTAAAAGAGATGTAGGTTATGTGGTGAAAATTTTTAAATTTCTTTTTGGGAATAAGATATATACTTTCATCTCCACCCTATACGGGATAAAATGAAGATGGAAATATACATCTTCTTCTTTTTATGCAATTTGACACCACGTAGATTCTTCCCCTACTTTACATGTTAATGTAAAGTAGGATTTATTCTAAACCAGGTTCATTAAGTTTCCTACAGAGGTAAACCCCCGTAGTTAATTACATCCTAAGGAATGAGATTCCTTAGGAATACTCTCGATTAAGGTAAATGATCGTTGTCTCTAAAAATTTCAATAGGTAGGAGTATCAATCGATTAATTTATTTTTGGAAGATCAAATAGGATTGATCAAAGAGAGGAGTTATTATCGAAGCCAAATAAAGATAAGTAGGAGATACTCATGATGTTAGGAAACCTAGCGAGCATCTCAAAATATCCTATGGTTGGGCTTTACATTTTGAAATTTATTTTAATTTGTTTGAATTCAACTTTTCATTTGAAATTTAATGCTTATGATTCCATAACACAAGATTATGAAAATGCCTAAGAGGTGAGGATTTATTCTTATGGCCCACGAAGGGGAGAAGCAACCTTAAAACCTAAATCTAGGGAGCTTTGGCAAGGGCCGAAAGCGTAACCTAAATCTAAGGCAAAAATGGATATTTGGTTTGCCTCCACAAGAGAGGACAAACCACCTGACTGCTTGGACTTACAACCGCCTAGGGGTGGCTGCCAACTAACTCCTACGATTTTAAATTCATGTAGGAAAGCCATATGCTTTATACAAGATAGCAAGGATGTTATGTATTTAGAAAGATACTAAGTCCTTAAACTCACCCCCTATAGAGACTAGATCATGTAAGGGTATGTTGCAAATAGCCTAAATCTAATACAATTCAGATTTCATTTTATTTTTATTTTTGGACAATCATTTTGACTCAAGCTAATAGAATTCATATGCCTAATGCATGAGAAATGAGATTATTGGCCAAAATCAGCGAGAAGGGAGGATGTGTATTTCCACCATGGCTCTCAAAGGTCAAGCCAAGTATCTCTGGCAAAGGTGGAAGCCCTCCAATCAAGAGTAAAAATAATATGCATTTGTGCATTATGTTATAAAAGAAATACTCATCCAACTAAGGGGTTGCTAATTCTTTTATCTTGATTTTTAGCCTAAGCTTTAGGTGAGGTTATGAGTTCTTTATTTTTAGTTTTGAATTATTAAATTTAGTAGAAGATTTATTTTTTCCTAAGAGCTTAATCTACATCCAGGTTATATATAAAGCAAGAAAAGAACTATGAAAAGGATGCCACTTAATGCACAAGCTAAACAAATCATCAATCAATTTATAAAGCTAATCGCAAAAGAATAAGAGTTCATTATGATCGGGTAACACCGCACAAACCAGAAAATAAATTGGGTAGCCAAGCTCTACCCTTATACAACCCGAATTACAAATGAATTACATACAATTAAGCAAGAAACTCATTGTTATGAGGGTCTTCAAACTTCATTTCTTCATTCTCTTCTTTCTCCTTCTTTTCTTCTTCTTCTTCTTCCTTGGTTCCTTCTTTTGGATGGTTGAAAGATAGTTGCTCCAAAGGATTCACATGATGCATAAGATGAGATCTTATGATCAATGTTCATCATAATCCCCATAACAATCATTCCAAAATTCTAATTGCAAAAAATTACATGAAAAGGAAAAGTAAATCTAGCTAACGCCTGCAAAATAGACATTAGCTAAATAAACCACATAAAATTCCAAGCATGTGTATTAGACTTATCACCCCACACAGGAGTGACTAAGTCCACTTGGCCTATTGAATTATGCTTAGGGGTAGAAGCACCTGCACAACAAAAGTATTTATATTTTTATTTATTACATTGCCACTTAAGCATAATCCCCTGCACAAGATAATGATTAAACTGAGATCACCCTACTATTCATTCTATGCACATACATCATAACATCCATACTAAAGCATATATCACAAAATAAAAGTAAACATCAAACCATGCACCGCCCTAACCTAAAGCTAGAAGTGGTGACCTAGCCTAATGTGAGTGCTTTAGAGGTTTATTTGGTATGCTTAGCTATGGCTTTAAGTTAGAATTTTCTAAGTGTGAAGAATGTTCAACTTAGAGGAGGGTTTCATTTAAGTGATTTAGTTGTTCTGGGTTGATTTATTTTTATGTTTTGATTGGGTTCAAGTGAATCTTAATTAATAATTATAAAGAGAGGGAAGAGAATAGAACTTCGCTTTCCTTCCCTAACTTAAGTAATTTCTAAAGTGGATTCATGTTTTAGTTTTGTTTAGTGAATGCTTTAATTAAGTGTTTCAATTAATCCTAAATTTAGATAAACTCTAAACAAACATATTCAAAAAGAAAGGCATTTCAAGATTAGTTAAAATGATATAAATTCACAAAACATACATCACTTCATTTTTTTTCCAACATGTATAACATGCATATGATTGAATTCTAAACATATATATACATACAAATGAGAATATTTTGCACACTTTATGATATATGCTGAGTAATTCATTTAAGAAAATTCGGATGTTTATAATGCAAGATTTTCATTAAGTAGCAAAAGGGTTTCTTATCCAATTTTTCACATGCACATATGAATATATGAAAGGCATAAGTGAGTATGACGCCATTGTTAACCAGGGGTGCAAGGTACAAAACCTACTTAGGCTACTTAAAGCATTGTAATCCCGGGATTATCTAGACTAATATATCACTTTCCTTAAATATAAATATGTGTACAAAATAAATGAATGAAAAGGAAAGAATGCAAAAGTTTATGTTGGTTGATTTACTTTTGTTTATGCAATTTATATGTACAAGTATATGTATCCTTCTTAAGTAATAGCATAGGAATAAATAGGATATGGAATTAGGTAACTGTTAGGTTCTTTTCAAATGAACTACATACTTTGCCAAATCTTATTCAAAACTATACTAAAAGAGAGGAGAAAAAAAACCTACACTAAGAACATCCTTATATTTTATTCACATGCAAACTTATAAGTAAGATATGAGTAACACACTTTTAGTTCTGATAATTGATTCATATATTTTAAAAAAAATAATTCAGATTTAATAGTGATAATAGCCACTCATATTCTTACTTTATCCAACACATATAATTTGACCTAAAGGAAACATTTTTCATTTTAAATTTGATTTTTTAGAAGCATGGATGCATAAAATCATATGACACACATATTTAGCATGTTGGGGAAGAACTAAAGCTATGAAAGCATGTAAACGCATTCACTTTAATTAAATCTTAAAGACGATCTTATGAAATAAGAAAGCTTAAAGTAAATCAAAGTTTATTTAATATAATTTTTGTTTTATTTTGAATTTGATTTAATTTTGAAAATATGAAGTGAGTTTGTTGTTCCTAATCCATTCTCACATGTGTTTGGTTTTTTTGTTCAATTTTTAGGTGATTAGATTCATTTTATATTTTGATTAGGTTAAGGTATGAATTAAGCATGTTAATTATCCCTTACCTACACCACCTTAGCATAGTTAATCAAAAAATTATGAGCTAATGAGATGACATAAAACCTCACAAGGAATTTAAATTTGTGATGCACCTAGGAAGAAATGGTCTAATGCAATTTGACACATGATTAATGATTAATTAAACTAAGGGGTTTAAGTTAAGTAATTTCAAAACACCCCTCACACATATGAGTTGAATTTTGATTTTCTTAATTGAACTTAGGCTCTTGAACACCTAAGCATCTGCCCCAAGTGGATTAATTGAGTTCTGGAAAGCTTTAGAATTTTAAGAAATTAATTAAGAGGGTAATTAGTGAATTAGCCCTTAATTAAGAGAGGATTAAAAAAGAAAAGGGGGTTTAAGGAATAGCTTAGGGGAAATGCCCAAAATTATATCCTAAATCTCCTATTCATTGAAACAGACCTTAATCAACTTCAACAAAGGATTAAACCACTAATCAAACCTTTAATCATCTTTAATTACATTAAGGGGATAATTACGAAATGAAGTAGAAATTTTCCCAATTAAGTCACCAATAAATACCAAAAAAATTAGGGGAGGCAGAAGTCATCCTCCAAAATACACTCAATAAGTTTGAGATTAATCAGTAGATTAATTAAGGAGCAATTAACAAATTAATATTTCCAATAAAACCTAAATTCAGAGAATCAAAGTATTCAAAATTAATCAAAATTAATTTTAGAATATTCTAAGTTGAACTATCTTTCAGTGGCAATTTACATCATATTTTTTTGATTTTTCTAGGAGGATATATGAATTTTAGAAGTTTAAGTAATTAATTAGGAATTATATAAACCTTAATTAAGTCCCAAATCCCTACGACTGCCATGCATGTGGTTGACGCAACAACACTTTACATGTGGCGTGCTCTGATTGGCTACTTAAACATTCCATCGTGGCACCGCGTGGTGGCAGCGCTATGCGCTTTTGCCTTGGTCATCCATTCAAGGATCAAATGGTTGAGATTAAAGCCACCATTCAGAGGGGATTAAATTAATTATAAATCATGTTCTAATCTCGATCGTCCATCCAAAATGCACGGATGGACGGGCAGAGATCCTCCCTGTTCTTCCCTATGAAAAATGGGGATCATCCACTTTCAAAGAGAAGATCCAAGCTCGACCGAGCTTGGATTGGATTGAAAATCAATCCACACCATCTAAACCTAATGACAAGCACATCTAGTCAAAATTCCATGGGATCAAAATTTCATTCACAAAGCTCCACACCACATTGAGTTTAATGGTCTAAAAATGGCATACCTCGCCGAAGGTGATCACCGACGCTCGATTCCCTTAGAGAAGCTTAGTCTGGTTGACACAAAGCTTTGGTGAAAGTTTTAGCTCTTGATAAAGCTTCGTCTAAAAATTCTATGGACTAACACCTCCTTGATTTAAGCTCGGCCTTGGTCTAGGTGAATCCTTCTCTACCTTTGGAGCTTGGGAAAGAGTATGGGAAAGCTCAATTGAGCTCACTCATGGAGTATGCAAAGGGAATTGAGTGGAGTTTGAGTGTCGAGAAAGTTCAAAATCCTATGGAACTCCCTTATTTTCACCAGAAAAGAAGATGAAGTTGGCAAGTGCTTGAGGGAGCTTGGGATCACTGGGAAAAGACTCCTCTAGCTTCCTCACACTTAATCGATAATGGGGAATTGAAGATTCAAATGAATTAGAGGGAGTATATCTCCCCCTTTGTCAATCGAGAGAAGGAGGAGCCATTTTGATCCAATTGAGCTCAGGAAGTGGGTTTGTTAGGACGTTTACACTATCCTTAGTTCATTTTAGGCTAGGGAGTGGATTAGTGGAGTGTCCATGTGCTCAAAAAAAGTGGGAAGAGGTTTTCCATGTGGCCATTTCAAGCCATGTGCTCAGTTTGGTCATTTGGTGGAGCTGGGCTGACCCAAACCCATTGGGTTGGCTGCACCACTCTCCCTAGGGTTCACTTGATCTACTAGGAGAGTATCAAGTAGGTATGAAGAGGGTTTGACCAAATTCCATGTGGAATTGGCCAAAATTTGTTCTATGGCCTAGGGGTAAAATGGTCATTTGGCTAATTTTGAATTTGGATATGTTGGGTATGTTCAGAAAATAGGTTTGGCAAAGTTTCATTGGATTTGGAGTTCATTTGATATGGTTTGGCTCAAGTTGACCCATTTAGGTCAACTTGGGTCAAGTTGACCAATTGGTCAAATTGGGTCAAACCAAGGGTTGGGTCAAGTTCATATAACCATTTAAAATGTTTTAGTGGCTTTGGTTTGATTCAATTTTGTTTAGGTTTGAAATTGGTTCATATGATTTCATTTAGGTTAAATGGGTCTAGTTGACTAATTTGACCCATTTGAGCTAGGTCATGGTAGGTTTAGGTTTGGTTAGTCATATGAAGTGGATTGTTATCTTTGTTTCCAATCAATTTTGGTTAAGTTTGAATTTGGCTCAATATGACCCTTTAGGTCAAGTTGGGTTCAAGATCAATTGGGCTAGGTCTAGTTGGCCAATTGAGGCTTTGGTCAAGTTCAACAAGTGATTTGGAATAAACTTGAGCCATTGGTTTCAACAAATTTGGCTTAGATCAAGTTTTGACCCATTGACTTTTTTTAGATCAAGTTGGGTCAACTTGGGTCAAGTGGCCAATTGGGCTAGATTAGGCTCAAATGTTGACTTGGTCAAGTTCAAATATTGGTCATGAATGAACTTAGATCAATGGTTTCAATCAATTTGGCCTATGGTAGATTTTGGCTATGTTGGGTTTTATTTTGGCTAAGTGTTGACTTGGTCAACCCATAGGTTTGACTTGGTTTGACCCAATTTGATTGATTGATCATCTCATGATAATTATTGATCTTGGTTTTAGTTTGATTGAACTTGTATATGGACTTATGATTGAAATATAAATCCATTTGTAAGTGGTTTGAAGTCAAATGGGTTTTGTTTCATTTGACAATTTCATATTCAAACGAAAAACATGAATGGATTTGGGATTTGATTTTTGAATTGAATTTTGATTAAGGGATTGAAGTTTGTATTTATATTTGGATTTATGATTGAAGGATTGATTGAATCATGAGGGAAAATCAAGAGTTTGGCTTGATTTGAAATTGATTTGCTAAGTTCAAGATTTTAACTTGAAGGCTTAGGTAAGATTTTGAATGAATTTGAGTTCAATTTTGGAAGTGGTTTTGATTGTTTAAAATTATATTTCATTTATATATGTGAATATAAATGGGTTATGAGAAAATTTCAAGGATTTGAAGTGATTTGATCATGATCTAGGCTAAGTCCTTAAGAGGAAATTTAAAGGACTTAGGAAATTTTGGAGTTTGGAACTTGAATTTTGAATTTGATTTGATTGATTTGAATTTATATTTCATTTATATATGTGAATATAAATGAATTATGAGAAAATTCTATGAATTTGAATTAAGTTTGATTTAATTTAGGCTAAGTCCTTAAGAGGGAAATTAAGGACTTAAAAGTGATTTTGAATTAGGGATTTGAATTTTGGATTTAATTTGATTGGTTTGAATTTATATTTTATTTATATATGAGAATATAAATGAGAATATAAATGAGTTATGAGAAAATCTCATGAGTTTGAGGTGATTTAGATTTGATTTTGACTAAGTCCATGATGGGAAAATCAAGGACTTAGGCAAGATTTGGAATTTGGAATTTCAATTTGGAATTCAATCATGGATTTTATTCATGGATTCCAATCATATAGTATTGATGTGAGTTTGGAGAAAATCAAATAAGATTGATTTGGAGTTTGACTTGAACGAAGGAAGGTGAGGAGTGGTTCAAACTAAGGGTAGGCCAACTTTCCTAACACCCCTAAAGCATGACCTATTCCTATGGCTAACTCTTCTAAGTCTCTAGTGCTAGGTTGAGTGTCCACCTAATCACTAGATGTGTCTTAAGACTAAGAAACTCTTAAATTTAAGAGAAGTCCCATGTCTAAGATGGAGGGGTTTGAGAACTCATTCTAAAAATAAGGTCAACATTTAGTTATAGATGGAGGGAGAGCTATGAATATCATTTCAACACACATCTTAACTCGAGCCAACCTAAAATCTGAACCTCACCCTGAACTATTTCATGTTAGCTGGGTAAATCATACATCTCTTCCCATCACCAATAGATGTTTAGTTTCGATTAAAATAGAAAGCTATGAGAATCAAATTTTTCGTAATGTTCTCCCTATGAACATTGTTCATATTCTCTTAGGACAACCTTGGCTGTATGATATGAATATTATTCACTATGGTACGAAAAATACTTATATTTTTAAACATAATAATAAGACTTTAAAACTCCTACCAATAAAGCAAGTAGAAAACACCCTCCATAACACCACACAAAACAACTTCGACTTGCAAGCCTCTATTGAAGAAAAATATCAAACTTTAATTAATTATCATAGAAAAGCCTACTATTAGGCTTAATACTATCATTTATGATTCTTACTTTAAAACATATACTATTGCTTCTTTGACCCAAAAGATAGAAATAATAGGTTGTGGAGCTTTATGAAAAGAATTTTCTGATCTATTTCTTCTTCACATATTACATGTAAAAGAAGTCATACTAGACTCTAATGAGACTCACATACTATGTGGTCTCTTCTCTTCTTTCTGATTTTAAAGATATATTACACCAATGAGCTTCATGATGCTACCTCCTCTAAGAGGCATTCAACATGGTATTGAGTTCTATGGTGAAAAAATTTCTATAGAGTCGCCTTCAAATCTGGGGAGAAAGAAAAGGCAAGACACTATAAAAATTCATCTTTTTAGGATGGCACGTAGATTCACAGATGTACTTATTCAGGTTAAGAAAGCTCGGGGATTCACATCCTCCTATAGCCAAACTGATTGTTGGGATAGTCTGTCTTTGGCTTGAAAGGTACTATCCGACCTAGGGCGACTACTCAAAAGTAGTCAAGAGGAGAGGAGCCTGGGGCACTTATTCTAAACCTCAAAATATATGACCTAGTTAGAGCATGAGCTAGTGAAGAAAGCACGGTGACTCACATCTTCTTAAATAAAGTCAACATGAGGAAGCTTACGGTGGGCAAGAAGCTACCATACAACAAGGTGCTCATTAGTTTGCAATGATCAAGTTAGGAAGAAAGTATGGGGACTCACATCCTTCAACAAATGATCATTGGTGTGACATACTAGCGAGGTAGCATGTAGACCCGACCTAGAGCAACTAATGAGTGAGTGTCGCAGGGGGCTTGCTCCCACATCAAATAGCTCGAGACAACATATTTATATTTTTTTGTGCATGTGTCAAAAGGAACAGGACATCATTGGTGGGCTCTTACACCTACCTTAAACACACTAGGGGTTTGATGAAATAATGCCATGGATGGCAAAAGGATTCCCACTAAGAAAGGATGTCACTTGGGTTCTCATACCTATCTTAGTTATACTAATCGAAGTAGGATGCCTCTCGAGTTCTCTTGCACCTATTTTAATAGCGTTGGGAGATTGTGTTTATATTGTGAAAGAGTAATAGGATGCCACTGGGAGACTCTTACACCAACCCTAAACACATCACGGCGGATTCTCAAGACAAGCGAACAACACTTCGAAAGAAGAGAAGATTTGATGAAAGGAATCAAATTTTGTTCTTTTAATTAATGATTATTTACAAACATGATTTGTTTCATGGGTAATATTTCTTTAGATAGATCCCATTAATTGGAAGCATCGGGTGTTCCTCTTTATAATCAATAAATTGATAAGATCCTCCTTGGTAGGCCTTCTCTATGACATAAGGGCCTTCCCAAGTGGTTTCAAACTTGCCTCTTATCTTTCAATGGGCAACAATTGGTCTCCTTGGGACTAACACAAGTTCTCCTACTCAGAAAGACCTAGGGCGGACTAGCTTGTTGTGTGTTTGAATCATTTTGGTCTTGTACAACTCGAGATTCTGGCACGCCCGTAGGCGACTCTCATCCAAACCTTCGAGCTCTTCTAACAACAACTTTATATTCTGCTCTGCAGTGATCTTGTTACCCAATGCTATTCTTTGTTATGGGAGTTGAACTTCTAAATGAAGAATGGCTTCAGACCCATACACTAAGGAAAATTGGTTAGACTGAGTTGGAATTCGATATGTGGTGCGATAGGCCCACAAGGCTTCAACCAACTGCTCGTTCCACTGTTGTTTGTTTTCATCAAGAGTCTTCTTCAGTATCTGGATAAGAGTTTTGTTGAATACTTCTGCTAAGCCATTAGCTCTAAGATAATAGATGGTGAAGTATCTCCAATCTATACCGTCTATGGGCAGTGATCTTTGTGCTTTTGAATGCGCATCATTATGATATAATTCGATCCGGATGAGAGTTTTGTTGAATGCTTCAAGCCATTAGCTCTAGGGTAGTAGATGGTGGAGTTTCTCCAATCTATCATTTTGACGCGCTTGATCTTCATGCTTTTGAATGCATAATTATCGATAATTCATCGAGGCACCCCAAACTTATATATGATATGGTTCTAAAAATTGAAGCACATGCTAAGTCGCGTGACCTCTCGAGTGGGATGACTTCGCCACTTGGAAAAGTAGTAAGCCTAAGATGAATCGATGCCCCTTGAAAGAATGAGGATAGATCGGACCTACAATGTTAGTACCCCAACACTCAAATGGCCATGAAGCCAATGTTGGGTGTAGAATATTGGGTGGTTGGTGGAGGACCACACTGTACACCTGGAACTAATGGAATCTCCTAGCTACATCCAGCCTATGATCATAAGGCCGAGTATCCAAGTATTTTGATCTTCCTTCATCTTTAGAGGATTGATGAGCACCACTGATTTTAGTTATAATGTCATGGGTTTTGTGTTTGTCTAAACAACATAACCATATTTGGTCAAAGGATCGTCGATGCAAGGTGTCATCAACAAGACAATAAGAAAGAGCTCTCTATTTTCACATGATGGGCTTGTGATTTCTCTTGAGATAGTTTGTCGGTGTTCAAGTAATCTACGAACGGTTGCCTCCAATCTAGCTCCCTATCTATTTTGGCAATGGTAACCTCCCCTTCGAGAGAAAGTCTCTCGATGAGTTTAGCATCAATAAGGGATAGGACTTGTCTATTTTGGTCCCTTATTGAAATGGACTCATCTTCCAAAAATGTCAATTCTTTAGCAAGTTTGGCCAAGGCATCCGCTAATGCGTTCTCTTCTTAAGGAACCTTGTAGATGGTGACTTTGAGAATCTGGGCCAACAGCTTCAGGGTATACTCGTAGTAATGATGAAGCTTGGGTTTGAGAACCCGGTTGGACCCGACAATCTGGTTGATGACCAACAGAGAATCCCCAAAGATGTTGATGCTCTTAACACTGACAGGATGGCTAACTCCAAACCGGTAATCAAAGCCTCATACTTCGCTTCGTTGTTTATGCAAGGGTTGGAAAGGTAGTATGATAATCTCATCATATCACAATTTGGAGTTAGGAGAACTATTCATACCTCTGCCTTTCCTAGGAGAATAGATCATGGTGCTTCACCTTTAAGAAAAGAAGCAGCACCATCAAAATAAATCTCCCATCGACGGTTGTCAGCCTCCCCTAAGTTCATGATTTGTTCATTGGGGAGATCTTCACTAAGCGGAGAATCAGCAGGAAGTGGGTGATGTGCTAAGAAATTCACTAGCATCTGCCCTCTTATCGCACGGAGGGGTACAAATGTGATATCAAATGGAGAGAGTATCATGGACCAACGTGTTAAACGTCCGCAAAGCATTGGCCATGTCATGAAGTACAGCAGTGGATTTGTTCTAGAGATCAAGTTCACCTTACAAGAAAGCATGTAGTGTCATAACTTTTGAGATGCAAAGATCAAAGCTAGGCAATGTTTCTCAATAGGTGGATAATTTACTTCAGTAGGGATCAGACAATGGTTGAGGTAATAGAGAGTGCTTTTCTTCCCCTCGTCATTGGCTTATGCCAACAAAGTGCTGATGGAGTCATCCAATGCAGCAGTGCAAAGGATGAGTGGTCTGCCCAAGATAAGGGCTGCTAAAATTGGCAATTTCACTTAGTACTCTTTGATGTCTTTGAAAGTGTACTGGCACTTATCATCCCACTTCAACCTGGTGTCCTTTTTGACAAGTGATGAGAATGGTTTGCATCTCTTAGATAGGTTTGAGATAAAGCTTCTTAGATAAGTCAGCCATCCTTAAAAGGATCTGAGTTGAGTTAAACTCTTAGTAGGTGGCATTTCTAAAATGGTTTTGATCTTTTCAGATCTATTTCTATTCCTGTCAAATAACAAACCCAAGGAATTTTCACAACAATGCACACTTTAGGAGATTTATTTCAAGGTTATATTTCCTTAACCATTTGAAAACTACTCTCAAGTCAAATAGGTGGTCTTCCTTTTCTCTACACTTGGCTACTAGATCATCAACATTACACTCAACCTGATGATGAATGAGTTTGTGAAAGATGCAGAGTCATGATTATTGGTATGTAGCACCGGTATTTTAAGGCCGAAAGGCATGACCTATAACGAGAAGATTTCGGGGTTGAAAGCGGTTTCTTTCATCTTCAGAAGACATTGTGATTTGGTTATAACCAGATGATCCATCCATGGCAGAAAAGACTGCATGAGATGAGGTGATGTTCACCATTAATTTTGGTATAGGAAGAGGAAATTCATCCTTAGGACATGCTTTGTTGAAGTCCCTAAAATCGGCGTAAATGTGAATTTGGCCATTCTTCTTTTTAACTAGGATGACACTAACTAACCAAGTAGGATATTTTTCTTCCCTGATGAAACCATTATCAATCAATTTCTTGACTTCAGAAATGACTTGTTGTTCAATTTTGAATTGCATGCATCTAGGAGCTTGCTTAATAGGAGTAATGTTAGGATATAGTGCTAGCTTGTGGACTACTACGTCAAGAGATAATCGCATCTCTTCATAAGTCCATGGCGTCTTTAAACTTCAATAGCCTAACTAAGTTATTGGTTTTATTCTTCATTCAATCGAGCTATGTATGCGTGGATTTTCTTCTATCAGGTTGATTTCTTTAAGCTTGTCAATTGTTGAATGAATCTTCTCTTCATTATGGCGGTGCCTCTTTAAAGATCATCAGATCATTATCAGTTTCTAAACACATATTCTCATACGAGTTGGGGATGTGTGAGAAGAACCTATCAGACTCCAATTGGTTGGTAACAACTAGGCAATAATCTTCGTTATTGACTGGACCCGCTATGTTGAATCCTAGTCTCGCTCTTGATTATGCTTCCCTGCCTGTATTGTTCCATAGATTTTTGAAGTATTCTGACCTGTGCTTGGACAATGTGTGAGGAACTAAACCTTTCTATATAAGATTTTGAACACAAGGCGAGTAAAGTCAAAAGGTAATTCCATTAATTCTTTAAAAGTATCTTCCTCAAGCTCTACATCAACTTCAGGGCTTAAGGAGGATGATCCCAAAAGAACTTCTTCGCTGTGTGGAAGACTTAGGGACTTCTTTAACTACTAAACCTTCAACTTTTTGAGATGTAAATGAGGTTAGAGCTAAGGTTCCCAACTGCTGCATAATAGTTTCACATAAATCAGATTCGAATACTTTACTTTGCTTGGAAGACTGGTCTTCATCTCTGGCTGGATCAAAAGTCATCTCCAATGGAATCTGTTGAGAGGGGTTGGCTGGTATACTAATCACATTAGACTCATCTTATGAGCTGGATTCCAAGTCTATGTGAATAGTACATGTACTCCTATGAACTGGAACACGACCTCTATTGGTTGAAGGTCAACTAGGGGGTCTCCCACCTTCTATTTCTGCCTCTGCCTCTGCTTAGTGGAGGTCGAGCCATCCTACCCATATGTCCATATGATGGAATGAACTGTGGGTGGAATGTGATATGCTGATCTATTTCTTCTTCAATTCCCCTTTCTTGTGTACTTAGACTTTTATTTTTCTTTTCATTTTCTTTTATCTTTTCTTTTGCTTCATTTTCTTTTGCTTTTGTATTTGCATTTAAATTTTAATTTTATCCAACTTCACGAGAAAGAGTGTTTTGAGCAAGCTAGTAGGTCGCATCATCATAAATCTCAACCTCTCTAACTGAAAATGGCTTTTCATCCCCGTTGACACGGTGCTCAATTCCATCTTTTCTGAACTTGATGCACTAATGAAGGGTGGATGGAATAATATTGATCTGATATATCCAAGGTCTACCAAGAAAAATAGTGAATGAAGTATTCAAATTAATGATGTAGAACTTGGCTTCAGTCTTTCGGCCACTGATCTCCAAAGTAACACTATGGAACCTAAATCCCGCTCACCTTGATCATTGAATCCTCTCAAAATCATCATATCTCCTCAGAGTGTAGAGATGTCGATCTTCAAATAGGCAAGGGTCTTTAGGCTCATAATGTTCACCAATCCACGAATCCATGAGAACTCTGGCGAGTCTGAACCTGTCCATGTCGACTGTGATGTAGAGGGGACGATTGTGCTCTAAGTCCCCCAAAAGAAGGTCTTCATCTATAAAGGTGATCTCATGGGCTTCTTTTGCATAATGTGCTTCCTCACCTATAGCGGCCAGTTGAGCTAAGCATATCTCAGGATCAAGGACCGCCTTGATTAAGTGACTCCCTCATCTCTTTGGATAAGAGAAGGGCATCATATATTCTTAGCATAGATGAGAAAGGACATTGTAGTCCACCTTTAGCTAGTCTTCCACAAGCATATCCAAGGGTGGAGCATCCTGTGGAAGGGCTTCTCAATCTTCAGTACCAATGACTTATTTCTCTCTATCTTGAAGTGCTGCCCTAGGAGGTAGAACCTTGCCACAACGGAGGCTAAGCTAAATGGTAAGTGGACATGGTCGGTGGAAGCTACAATTGAAGGGCTTGAGGCTGGACATGGTCGATGGCTAAGCTAAATGGCTATCCCGGGCAAACACATGTTGTTGCTGCTGTTGTTGCTATTGAGCTCCCACTTTCCTAGAGTTGGCACTGGAAACTTGCAAACCTTCCTTGGTGCTGGAGGTTTGAACTGACTCCGGCACCTGTAAGGAAAGCTTCTTGATCTTTTGAATTATTTTCTTAGATCTTTTAGACAAATAAATGTCCTAACCTTCTTTAGTTTTGGTAGGATCACTTGTATTCCCAAGGATTATCCTAATGGAATTGGAAGGTTATTCCACAAGGTATTTTTTTGGGATAACTACAACACCGGTCTTGAAATTGTGTCCAAGTCAGCCCTTGAATATGAAGCAATCCTCCAAAATGTGGCCTAGCATATGTTGAAAAGGGAAAAAGTTTGGATCATGACTTTTGTCTACTTCCTCCAGTCTCCTAGGCTCTGGTAGCTGAAAATTAGGTTTCTCTAAGAGATTCTTAAAGATCTTCCTGATTACCTCCCTCTTAAAAGAATAAGGATTGTTTAACTTATCTAAAAGAGTAAGTGGACCATAGCTACCTGGCAGTGGGTATGCATGTCGCTGCTGCTTGTGGTATGGCTGAGGCAGTGGTTATGTTGTCCATGGAGGCTGAGGTAGAGGCCGGTGGGGTTACCTCGGTGGTGGCAAAGGAGGTGGAGGCTGCTGGAGTCGTGGTCTCTCAGACTGATCTCTAGCTGGTTGCTTTCCTTTGCTACTACTACTCTAGGTTTCTTTTCATAAACCTTTTGGTACTTTTGCTTCAGCAACTGATCTTGAAAAGGCAACTATTTGGCCTCTCCTTGTAGACTAGTCGCCATGTTGATTAACTTCTCAAATATCTTGATAGTGAAGCCCTTAAGCATGAAGGCGATCGAGCCATGGATATTCTTCAAGAAAATCTCAATGGCATGTTGTTCAGATAGTTATGGTTCACACTTCATACTCTGCTTATGCCATCGGAGAATATAATCAACAAGTGACTATCTGGGGTGTTGTTGTGCTACAACGAGATCACCTACATTAACCCTTTGCTGAGCTCCAGCAAATCTCTTGATGAAGAGTTACTCTAACACAGCAAATATCTTTACTGAACTATTGAGCAGTTCATCATACCAATCAAAAGTAATACCCGCTAGGCTACTAACAAAGAGTCTAAAAAGCAAAGCATCGATGTCACCTGTGTTGCAACAACTGGCACTGAAGTGAGCTATGTGTTGCCTCAGGTTTCCACTTCCATCAAATCTTTTGAAGGAAGGAAACACGAAACCTTTGGGATACTGGATAGCATCAAACTCCTCAGGGTAGGGTCTACCCTTTGGAACTGATGATCCTCCCTGGGCTTGAGCCAAAACTTCCTTCACCTGCTGCTCAACCATGGATTTTATATCTTTCTCATGTATGGAGGTACTTTTTACTACCTTCTTATATAGGCTAGTGCTACCTTGCTCAACGAGATATAGAGTCTTGGTTGGGTCCAAGACATGCACTAACTCAGGCTGACTGACATCCACTCTAATAGGATGAACTATAGGGGCTTATTTCTAAAGCACTAACACTGCTGTTAACAAGTCCTATAACTGTCGTGACATCCTATCAATCTACTCATCCTTCTGCCTTAACTGAAGTCGGAGGTGTTGGGCTGATTTTATAGTGTCTTCTTGATCAACCTCATCACATTCCATAGCTTGTTGTTCCCTAAGAAGAGATCCTCAAGTTTCAACCATGCAGACTCCAGTTGAATCCCCCATCAATTCATCTTCGTTGGGATCGAAGCTAACTCTCTCTTCATCAGACAGGCGTACCCCAAGATTTCCTTCTTCTCCATGAAATAGTGTGCAACTATCTTATCTAAGGAATGATCTAACTTAGCAGGTACAAGCAACTTAGGGTGACGTTGATCACTATCGTAAGGCCGCAACCCACATCCTTGGAGAGTCGATTGTACTCATTAGATGAATGATACTCCTGACTACTACTAGCTGTAAGAGGGGTAACAATCCTAGGATGTTCCTCTACCACTGCTGCAACTAAACTATCATCTGGAATATCTATAACAACTGTCATAATCTCCACATCCGGCTATATGGGCGGAGTTGGTGAAAAAATGACCACGATGCTTCAGGGTCGCCACTCCTTCTACACCACCATTGGGGCAGAAGGTCGAGTAGGAGAGCTTGACTATATCATAATAGGAAGTGTAGGAGGGGTAGGATCCCTTGGCTGTAGCCAGATCACCAACGGGGTGTGTTTTTCTCCGGATGCGACCTTCATAGCCTTAGATGGAATGGGAAATGTTGTAACCTGTACTGGCGATGGTGGGCGAGGGGTAAAGCGATGGGGTGGAGACACCACTAACTCTCTATGCACAAGAACTACCCTCCTGTGGTGGCTAGTCCTGGTGAAAAGAATACTATTAGTATGGTCGATGCGGGTAGCGCGTCGAGCTGAAAAATCAACCAAAGCATAAGCGGCCAACTGACGGCTGAACCTCCGTCGCTCTCTAATAGTATTGTGGGATGTATGGACCTCATAGGCCCTCTCCTAAAAAATCTACCTCCCATGCTATGGGGGATAATAGATCAAAGGTCAAACTGCATCCCGGACTCTAAGCATCCGTATGCTCCGCCTACCTAGCATAGAACAGATCAGAGGCCGGTGTATGACCTCCTACTCCTAGAAACTGTTGGCTGCAAGTGCACCACTGGAGGAGGTGATGAACAGATCCTCCTAGCATCCTCTCTGTATGATCCAAAGAGAGGATGAAACTGGCTTTCCATAACCAGTGGTGAAATGCTAATGGGAGACTCATCAATGGCTGATCGACCTACTGTCTCTAGCTCCTTAGCTATCCAAGTGTGGAACCATTTGATCAACAATTCTTGTTCCTACGTTGGGTACAAGTAGGATGGGAGGAGTGCGAGCTAGACCCATACTCAAATGTCGAGGAGGAAAGCCCTGAAACCAGGGGAGCCTTATCCTTGGAGGGTACATATGGTAGGGTGCTAGCCCGCACTAGGGAAACATGAGCAACTTTAGAATGAACTGCAACTGGAGCTGGTGTTGTCGGTACTGTAATAACTGAAGTCTATGGTACTACCACAATTTTCTTCTTCAGTGAGAAGACATCTGAATCAGAAGGTAAGTCTATCCGGATGACCGGCTTCTACTGGTCACCTTCATCCTATTGACTATAGTGAGGGGAATGCCCTCACAAGTGATCTAGGCCCCCTCAAAATCCCTGGCCAAAGTGAATCAGGTGGGTATGATCCAAACGGGGGAAGTCAGCCTGATCTAAAGCTAGATCCATACCATGAGGGAAGGTAAAGACAAATTTTTGGGAACCGGCCATTTTCAAAATTGTAGTGAACTGAAACTGAACTGTATTTTATGGACTGTAAAGAATCTGTAATGAGAAATAAACTTGTATCATATTTTTATCTCCATAGATTTTGACTTTTGAATTTTAAAAATTTGAACCTACATCCAACAACTTGGATGTGTTAAGTGGGGTTCAAATGGATTTGAGAAGATTGATTGAAAGAGGAATTTGAATATGAATCCAACTCCAATGAATTTAGATATTTAAAATATGGATTTAATTTTTTTAATAGGATGCTTTCATAGGTTCATTGTTATTTTGAATTTGAATTTTTGTTATTTGATGACCCTTTCCTTTAATAAATTTAGGTATGTTAAAATAAGGGTCAAATGATTTTGTTTTGTTTGATTGATTTTGAATTTCATTTACTTAGCAAATTTAGGTATGCTAACCCAAGTGTATTTTGATTTTTTTGAAAAGGGATCCTTAGCAAATTTGGTATGCCAAGGGAATCCCAAGTGTTTGTTTTGTTTTTGAGGTGATTGAAAGTGGAGATTCAACTTTAACAAATTTGGTATGCTAAAGATGAAGTCCCACTTGGTTTTGTGAAATGGAGATTTCATTTAGCAAATTTGAGTATGCTAAATGAAATTCCAAATGGTGTGTTCAAAATTTTGATTTCATTTTTGGTTTTGAAAATGGAAACTCCTCCTTAGCAAATTTGGTATGCTAAAGAAAGAAGTTCCAAAGGTGTTTGAGAAATTTGTTTTGACTTTGGAAACTTCACTTAGTAAATTTGAGTATACTTGGTGAGGTTCCAAAATGTGTTTAGAAAATGTTTGATTTTGGGATTTGGAAACTTCACTTAGCAAATTTGGGTATGTTAAATGAAGTTCCAAATGTTGTTTGCAAATTTTGATTTTTTTTGGATTTGGATATTTCACTTAACAAATTTGGGTATGTTAAATGAAGTACCAAATGTGTGTTTGAAAATTTTGAATTTTTTGATTTGGATACTTCACTTAATAAATTTGGGTATGTTAAGTGGGGTTCCAAATGTGTTTAGAAAATTTTGAATTATAATTTTTGATTTTGATTTTTGGACTTGGAAGTTTCACTTAACAAATTTGGGTATGTTAAATGAAGTTTCAAAATGTGTTTGAAAATTTTTTATTTTGAGATTTGGAGACTCCACTTAATAAATTTGGGTACGTTAAGTGAGGTTCCAAATATGTTTAGAAATTTTGAAATATGATTATTGATTTTGATTTTTGGACTTGGAAAATTCACTTAACAAATTTAGGTATGTTAAGTCAAATTCCAAAATATTGTTTGAAAAAATTTTGGATTTTGGATTTGGAAACTTTACTTAACAAATTTGGGTATATTAAATGAAGTTTCAAATATTGTTTGAAAATTTTTGAAGTATGGTTGTTGATAATGATTTTGAATTTGGAACCTTTACTTAGAAAATTTAATTATGCTAAATGAAGTTCCAAAATGTGTTTTGAAAAATTTTAAAATATGATTGTTAAAGTTTTAATGTTTTGAAAATAGGACTTCCATTTAACAAATTTAGATATGTAGAATGGAGATCAATTTTATTTTTGAAATCTGAAATTTTTGTTTTGTGTGTGATCGTTGCTTTTTTGAAAGAGACGAATCCCAACTTAAAACATATGAGAGATATGTTCAAATGAGAATTCCTAAATGATATTTATTTTTAGTTGGGAATGAAATTTTCATTTAATAAATTTGAGTATATTGAATGAATGTGTTCATGTGTGCTTTTTGAAAATTTTAATTTTGTTTACAAATGAACTTTCCATTCAATAAGTGTGAGTGTATTGAAATAGAAAGATTCATGTGTGCTTTTTTGAAAATTTTAATTTTGTTTACAAATGAACTTTCTACTCGATAAGTGTGAGTGTATTGAAATAGAAAAATTCATGTGTGTTTTTGAAAATTTTATGATTATGATTGTGATTTTTGAAAAAAAATGATTGTTCATTTTTTATTTTGAAAATGACATCTTCATCAAAGTGAATTGAAAGAAGATGTTCAATTGTGCTTTTGAAAAATGTTATTATTTTTATTTTTTAAAATCCCTACATGTAACAATTATGTGAATTGTTAAATGAGGGTGACAAAATTTTGTAAAAAATATTTTATTAAGTGCATTTTTGAAAATGTGCTTTTTGAAAAGTTAAGTTATTTATGGTAGATTTATTATTTTAGGATGAACCTTTCGTTATCATGAAAATGATAAGGAGGAAGTATTTAAAATGGCTTTCTTTTTATTTAGATCTTTTCATTTTACCCATTGGAGGACCCAACGGGAGTTTTAAGACCAATAAGGAATCCAGTCCTAAAGCCTAAATATGTTGGCTAACTCAACTAAAGAATGAAATGAGCTACGTGCCAACAGAAAGAAGGATAGTCTTGGATTCATACCAAAGTACAAACCCACTATCGATATTCAAAGATAATGATCATTTACCAAAGATGGAGAGAAGAACCATCCCCAGATGAGTCGCCAGAAAAATCTATGGTGAAAAATTTCTTTAGGGAGTTGCTTTCAAATTAGTGGGGAGAAAGAAAAGGAAAGACACTATAAAAATTCATCTTTTTAGGATGCCACACGGATCCGCAGATGTACTTATTCAAGTGATCGGGTACGTCATCAAGAAAATAGTGTATTATCTCGAAAGATAGAAATCACTACCATTTAATGAACCTAATCACCTCAATAAAGACGCCTAAGGACGATGAGTCTGCATATGTACCAGCGATTCTTCCACTACTTCACACGAAAAAGTAAAGCAGGGTTTATTTTAAACCAGGTTTATTAAGTTCCCTACAGGGGCAATTCTCCATAGTTAATTACATCCTAAGGGATAGGATCCCTTAGAAAAACTCTCAATTAAGGTAAATGATTGTTGTCTATAAAGATTTCAATAAGAAGGATTATCAATCGATTGGTTTATTTTTTTGAAGATCAAATGGGATTGATTAAAAGAGGGAGTTATTATCGAAGCCAAAATGGAAGATAAGTAGGAGATGTCCATGATGCTATGAAACCTAGCGAGTATCTCAAATTATCTTATAGTTGAGCTTTACATTTTTGAAATTGATTTAGTTTGTTTGAGTTACATTTTTCATTAGAAATTTTGGACTTAAGATTCCTTAACACAAGATTAAGAAAATGCCTAAGAGGTGAGGAACTATGCTTAATTAGTGGCACAATGTTTAATTTGTAAATAGGCTAAAATTAGTGGCACAATGTTTAATTTGTAAATAGGCTAAAATTATCAAATAAATGTGTGGACAATACACTGTCTTACTATTCCTTATAGGCCTTGAGAAGACCAATCATTGGATTTTATTCTAGGATTACATAGGACAGCTCGAGAACATGATAATATTTTTGTAGTAGTCGATAGGTTCTAAAAAATGGCTCATTTCTTATCTTGTTCAAAAACAAATGATGCTTCTTATATAGCCAAATTATTTTTTAAGGAAATAGTGTGACTCCATGCTCTCCCTTTAACCATTATTTCTGATAGATATATTAAGTTTGTCTCATATTCTTGGAAAATGTTATGGAAATTATTAGGTATCAAATTAAAATTTTCTTCTGCCTTTTACCCATAAATTGAAGTAGTTAATCATACTTTAGGAAATTTGCTTAGATGCTTGGTAGGTAAAAGTTTAAAAAATTGGGATTTACATTTACCGACCTCAGAATTTGCCTATAATAGTACTATTTCTAGAACTACAAAAAAATCACCATTTATGATAGTCTATGGTCAAAACTCATGACGACCAATAGATGTAGCAAACTTATCATCTCATGTATTTTCTGATGCAGCATTTTCATTTGCTAAAGATTTTCAAAGCCTTCATGAAGATATAAGAAAGTAAATTATTATAAGTAATGAAAATTATGCTTCTAAGAAAAATCATAATTGTTCAACTAAAGAATATAAAGACGGTGATTATGTATGGATTCTCATTCGGCCTGAGCATTATCAAACCATTAGATATAAAAAATTACATGCATGAGCTTGTGGTCCATTTAAAATTCATAAGAAAATTGGAAATAATGCTTATCACCTTAATTTGTCTGTTGTTCATTCATCCAGTTATTAATATTGAAGATATTCTATCATATGAAGGAATTAGCAAACTTCCACTTGTTCAGTCTAACTCTTCAGCAGGAGATATAGCACCGTACTTGCAGATGCCCTCTTCCTTTGAAGTTGATTATATTATCATCGAGGAAGCACCCATTAATCCAGCTTCTGAACATCATTTTCTAGTTCGTTGGAAGAATAAGCCAATAGCTTAAGACACATGATTGACCGATACTAATTTGAAGACTTTAGCCCCACAATTAGTGGAAGACTTCTTAGCTTTTAACTCTACAGAGTAGAGTTCAATTGAGCCTAGAGGAGTTGATGTAGAACATCATGAGGATCCAAAAATTAGAGCTCAAGGTCTATTTATAAGATCTCAAGCTAAAGCCCAAGAAAATTCAAGAAAGAAGAAGGCTTAGCCCATTAGCATGATAAGACCCATTTTATGATTTCATCTTTTTTATTTATGTAATTTTTAATTTTCTTCTACAAACTCCATGTTTAAAATTTTTCATTTAAAAATTCAAAGCATGACATGTGAGGTGGTTAAATATACATAAAATAATAGCATGTGAATTGGTGGATGACATAAAATAATGAGGCAATTTAATGCTTCACATTAATGTGGCCAACCACCTTTCCCTCCATATTTTGAATTCTTTTCTTTTGAAAGATGCTTGTAATGGCTATAAATATCCCCTCTTACTAGAATGAAAGAAATATTTTGGCAATTATAAATTATTGAGTTATTCTTATGGTTTGAGAGCTTGATGGCAAAACTTTGGCAATCCTTGGTGGGAGCGCTAGTTATCCAACATATCTTCTTCCCTCATCTCCAATACTCACGTTCTCTCAATCTCATCAAAGGAAATAATGCCAACCTCCATCACTTTAACTCTTCTCAACTCATGTAATTGGAGTTGAGTATGAGACATTTGTTCATTAAGATCCCTTCATTACATTGATTACCATACTATTTGGGATCACCAAAAGTCTTCATCTATGCTCACTAATAAACCTTTGAATATAACGTAAGTTTTAATTTGAAGCTTTCAATTTTATTATTTCTATCCATTTATTATGCTGTATAATGATTTATGTGCTTTGGCAAGCATTTATCCCACTACATATTCCATTCCAATCACTTTGACCCTCTCAATATAAATATAATACTTTGAAAGTTTATAATATCCTATTTTGCTTAAGAGTGAATTTTCAATTTCAATATTATCGATTAGTTAGTTAACTCAATCCCCAATACAAGTTGTAATAAGATTTGATTATTCAATTAAGAATCATTCTTATATTTATGAGTAGGTTATCACATGATGTGTATTGAAGTGCTTAGGGATTTTTTTTCATATACTTGATTTTGAAGTACTTTAAAGAGGAGGGCTCAAATTTTGGGTAAGCTTCCAATTTGCTCAATTTATTTTATAAGCCTCTTCTCTTCTTTTTTTGTGTTTAAAGCTCATATTCACATTATTTTTCATCATATTTTTATTTGATTCTTTCAATTTGAATTTAGCTTTAGATTTCTTTATTTAGTGCTTTTAAGCGAGTTTTTTATTTCTCCATTTTTTTCTAAGTCCAAAGATTTGACAAAATTTTCGGTAGCATTTCGACTAGGGAGGCGACATCTAACAAATTTTTTGGCTTGCTCGGTACGCCTTATTGAGCGTAGCGAGTGGTGTCTTGGGACACCACAGCCATTTCGCACCCGCTATGCCCTATTGGACATTAGCGGGGTCTTCAAACCTGCAAAAAGAGAGACAATCACATATATATATATACTTTCACATTCACACACATTTTATACATTTACATCGGTGTGAGGCAACTACGCAATCGACGCGATAATATGAAATATCTCTCTTTTCTCCGTTTTTTATCTCACATATTTTCCTTTCTGATTTTTTTTTTTAAATCATAGAGAGAGGAAGGGAGATAGATAGAGAGATAGAGAATGGAGGGGCTCGGTTTGCTTCAATGGCTCACCAGATGTACTGGCTGGGTTGACAACATCTTGCATATGAAATGTTGGTGAGCCATTATATGTTGGTAGCCATTTCATAATGTTGCATCATATACCATTATAATGGTATAGCCATTTCATAAATTTCTCCATTATAGGGAATATATGTTAAATGGTATAGGGCATATGTGGGTACTCGCCATTATAGTATGAAGCCATTGAAGCAAACCGATTAGTATGTTTTGGAGTACATCTTGCAACACGAACTAAACTAATTTGCGGGTTAAGAGATGTACCACACTCCAAATATCGCATACAGATGATCTAGCCCAGTATTCGAGAGGGGAGAAAAAATCGTGAAAGGAAGAAAGGAATCGAGGATTGGATGGAAATCGAAGTGGAGGAACTTACGGTTTGGCTGCGGCTCGACCGAAAGGGGGAGATGTGTGAGTCGAACGAATGTGGGAACCGTCGGTCTTTTGAAGGAGGAAGGAGGGAAGGTCTTGCTTGTTTGCTTGCGTGCTCCGCCATGAGAAGGGATTATGGGTCGGTTTTAGGTTATTAGCCCCTATGGGTCGGTTTTAGGTTATTAGCCCTTTTGATAATATTTTTGTATTGATTAATCAACTTTAATACGAACTTTACGCCGACCTCAATATAGGGTGGATATATATATATTACTTCAAGATTATTCTAATGTTCCAAATGCAACGGCACGGTCCGTTTCACGACTAGATGTTGTTTTGTTCAAATTGGCGTCAAATTGGATCAATTTCAGCTCAAAATGTGAGTTATTATTTCCGACCGCTCGATTTTTGCGCAGACTTGTCCAAATTGAGTGTGAATAGTCTTACCTGATAGATTTCGACGTTTCGAAACTAATAGCACTATCAATTTCACGAACGGAGGTCGTTTGATTTAAGTCGGCGCCTCCTGACCTCGATATGCATGTAGGCACGTTGACGACTCGATCACTTGATCGGTTGATCATCAGGTTGTGCAATATTTATATTCTGACTAGTTTCGATGTTCTAAACGCAATGGTGAAATCCGTTCGTCAATCAAAGATCATTTCGACTGATTTTGGTGACGCCTAGTGTATTTCAGCCTCGATTTACGTGTTATCACTTCCGATCATTCGACATTTGCACAGACTTGTCCGAATTGAGCGTAAGCAGTCTCATTTGGTAGTTTTTGATATTTCGAAGTTAACTGCGTAATCAATTTTATGAACAGAGGTCATTTGGACATTCTCATAGCTTCCCGACTCCGATATGCACGTCGGCATATCGATAGCTCGATCGTTTGATTGGTTGATCTTTAGATTATGCAATATTTATATTTTGACCAATTTTGATGTTTTGAATGCAATGGCGAAGTCCATTCGTCAATCAGAGATCATTTCAACTGATTTTGGTGACGTCCGGTGCATCTCAACTATGATTTGTGCTCTGAAGCACCCGAAGTCGATCGAATTCATCTCATAAGCTCGATTCGACTCATGTGGTATGTATGAAGGTCAACACTACTCACCATGAGTCCAAGAAGAAGATTTACTCATATATCCACTTTCGTAATATATAATACAATATCTCTTCTAAATGTGTAAAGGTATGACTTTTATATGTTTGTAATGGGATCAAGTTTGTCACAATCTAATGCACTCCATTGGTAGCTAGGTCTAGAGAAATCCCCCTTGATTTTAATATTTTTTTTACATTTTATAATATTCAAATAATCATAAAATTGAGTGATTTTAAATTTATTAGTTATGTCGTTGAAATGCTTACTTTCATTATAAGTATAAAAACAAAATTAAAGGTTATTTTGTTCCATAAATGCTCTGATGAAGTTTTTTATTATATTTATGATTAAATGATTTAGACCCATTTTAACTTTGGTCTTATTTTTATTATAATTTGTTGAAAGAATAAAATTGGATGACCTAAGAGTTAATTTTATAAAATTTTAATTAATTTGAATAGTCAAATGTTTTGATATCTAAATAAGTATACATGATTGATATTCGAATGGATGAAATTTTTATAATGGAATCAATCTTAATATTCATTCTCACTAATGCTTCCCAAGCTATTGATTAATACCCCCATCACGAAAAAAAAAAAAGTGAAAGCCATTTCTTAAGGTGCTTGCCATAGTGCCATAATCACCCCATGCAAGGGCAAAACCACAATATAATATATATATATATATATATATATATATATATATATATATATATATATATATATATATATATGCAAATATAAATATAAGAAAGATAAATACCACAAATTTATTCAAACAATACTATATCATAAGCACATACATGCCAATATTATCAAGCACGATACTATAACAAAAAACCAAAAAAAAAAAAAATCTCACACATTATTCCTTACTTAATCACTCACATGCATGACATATAAGATTAAGCCAAACAAAAGCTAAAACGTATGGTATGATCATCTCTTTAATTAGCCTTTTAAAGTGTTGGCTACGTCGATGACAAATCTATATCTGACATCTCCCTTAGCAAGTCTTTCCATTGCTGTGTTCACATAGCTCATCGGTATTACCTCAACCTCAGCAGTTATATTATGTTCAGCAGCGAAATCTATCATCTCTTGCGTTTCTTTCATGCCTCCAGCAGCAGAGCCGCTCACAATCTTTCGTCCTATATATTTTCAAACAAGAGAAAAATTCAAACCCTTAGGTCACATAACTATTTAAAATCAAAACGTTAAAATGAGTCCTTACCCATAAGAAGAGGGATAGAAGGCACTTGTAGTGGTTCAGATGATACCCCAAGCACCACTAGTTTGCCATTTGTTTTCAACAGTCCTAACAATGGTGCTATTGGGTGACATGCAGATACAGTATCAATGATCCCATCGAAGCTGCTGATCGCCGCCTGTAAAAATCATGTAAATGAAAGCAAACTATATGGAGATAATTAAGTTGATTCAAACGAATTAAATGTACCTTGATTTGCTGGTCGTTTGTGCTGACAAGAAAGTGATCAGCTCCTAAGAGTTCGATTGCTTCCTTCTGTTTGTGCGGCGAGGTGCTGATGACTGTGACTTTCATCTTCAAAGCCTTGGCAAACTTGACAGCGACATGGCCGAGGCCCCCGAGGCCGACAACTCCGACATGGAGACCGGGTCGGTCGAGGCCGAAGTATCGCATTGGGCTGTAGACGGTGATGCCGGCGCAGAGAAGCGGCGCCGCGGAATGGAGTGGGAGTCGGTCGGGGATGCGAAAGACATAGCGCTCATGAACGACGATGGTGTCGGAGTAGCCGCCGTAGGTGGGCGAGCCATCGTAGTCGGTGCTGGTGCAGGTCAACACCGCTCTGTGACAGTAGCTCTCGTGGTTCTCCTGGCATTGCTCGCAGTCACCGCAGCTGCGAACGAAGCAGCCCACACCAGCTTTATCTCCAGGCTTAAACTTCTTGACTTTCCCTCCGGCTTCCACCACCTCGCCGATGATCTCATGCCTGAATTCATATATAAAAATTATAAACATATATAAAAATGAAGTGAAAAAAAAAACAATATAAAGTATATTTCTACTAAAAAAACACTTATAACGTACCCTGGAACTAGAGGGTAGGTAATGGGAAGTCGATTTCACTTTTGGACATATGGAGATCAGAGTGGCATATCCCGCAGTAGAGTATTTTTATTCTGACATCAGATTCCTCGGTGGCTCTGAAAGGACAAAAAAATTGAGCGATCAAAAGAAAAATTTAACAATCATATATAAAAAATAATCATATTTGAATTATAAGAAATTTCTAACGAATTAGAAGATATTCATAACTTCGTTTTACGAGAGAATATTTTCTTGCAAAAGGAAAAGAACTGTGCTATCGCTTGTACCTTCTGGAGAAGGCGAATGGAGAAAGAATGCCGGAAGTGTCTCGGGCCCAGCCGAATGCTTTCAGATGACCACTCGTCGTCTTCTCCGCAGCCATTGTTTGCTTGATAAGCTTGTCGATCTTTTATTTCAGGAACTGCAAATATTAACGAAGGTTTAGTTCAATGCGATGCATTAAGATTGCTTGATATTTATACATATCGCTAGGGTTTTGGTGACGTACTGCATTACGTATGTGGAGGAGACAAAGCGAATGCTATGTTTGAAGTAAAAGTGAGAAAACAAATGACGAATTGCATGACATAATTTTTAGGGGTAAACTTTACTCGTGACATAAAAGGAAGGAGAATAATAAGAGTATACTCATGAGAGATTATTATTTGGAGAGGAGAGTTTAGATGTGATTTTACATCTTTATTATAATAATATAATGTTATATAATATTCATTATTTAATTACTATATATTTATTATAAAATATTATATATTAATATATATTAAAGATATTAATTATATAATAATATATAATTTATATCACATTAATATATAATACTTACAATTAATACATATTATTTTATAATAAATATATAATAATTATATATTAACTGAACTTCATATAATACTATATTATTAATATTCAGATATAAAAGCTGTATTTGTATTTTACATATAATAATTTTTTCTCATCTTAATATTAACAGTCTTTTATCATTAATATTTTATAAAAATATTTTTATGTTTTATTATGGTCTATTATTGACTATATAAATTTTTATTCGTCTATTATGATCTATTAAATATCATATTATAATTAATCTTAATAAAATAAAATTATTATTTAATATAGATCATATTTAATATATCAATACTTTTAATTAAATTATTTAAAAATTAATATTTTATATGATCAAATCACCTGAGACGTCTCTATATTTTTTTTTTTAATGAGTATTCAATACCCCATCTTGTGGGTGAATATATCGTTATTGTCTCTCGTCGCTTAAATTATTTGTATACGATTTCACCACATTCGCGAGCATTTCTACTAGATTAACTGATATTACCTTTATGCCATTTAGACGGTGGGTAAACGTCTCTATATTATCATCTACTATCGGTGGTACGAAATGTCAGTCAAGAACGAGATTTCAGACCGGCACTTGAAATTGGCGCTGATGATCATTTTAGATTAACATAACATAAAATATTCATATTTAATATTAATCTAAAAATAAATCCAATAAATCTGACTATAATTTTCTTTCATCTTTAAAATTACCGAATTTAAATAATTTTTAAATTCAAAGAAAATAAAACATTTTAAGTATCTAAAAATCATTAAAAAAAAATTAAGACATTTAAATAAATTTAAATATAAATTTACATACATAATATATATATATATATATATATATATATATATATATATATATATATATATATATATATATATATATATATATATATATATATATATATCTTATCAAAAATTTATTAATTAAAAATCAAAACTCATAATCATTAAGTTAAATTATCATTCACAAAATAATAAAAAATTCACTTCATACTTTTTTTTCTTCGAATCAAACATAAATAATGTACAAAATAATAAAAATAAATACAAATGCTGATTAAAAGTTGCCTCAAATCAAAATCAGCCTTGACTTATATTTTTGATATAGCTTTTATACTGCTTTATTTTTCAAAAAATAATTTTTTGACTTATTTAAAAAAAATTCTAAGATAAAAATTTACTTTTAAAAATCAATACTATTAAAATATAATATTTATTAAAAAATTATTACTTAATTTTTTTAAAAAAACAAATATTTATAATACAATAATTTTTTAAAAAATTATTTTTTATAATAATTTTATAATCAAATTTTTAAAAATTACAGCTGCCTCAAACTCTTTAAACTGACCCTTTATCAAATAGGTGTCATAGGTGTAGTTAGATTTAATTTTATATGTACAACTGCTTGCGATTATATATATATTTAACTAACTTCTATTTTGTATGTATAGTTAGATTTAATTTTCTCACATAAATGTCATTTTTGTAATAAGAATTATGATTAGTGCTATGGGGGATTAGGATGAGCAATAGTCAGAAGGCTTTGTCCAGGGGAGCCCCGTGATGTCTTTGAAGCAAGAACCATCCAAATCAAAGAAGGAACCAAATCAGAAATGGAGAAATGAAGAAAGAAGACCCCCACAACATTTAATATCATTATAATTATTCTTTCATATTCTAGGTTATAAGGGTAAATCTCGGCTACCCATCTTTTCTCTCTTCGGGTTGTACGATGGTACCTGACCACACCGACATTTTATTCTTTTACGATAGTTTATATAATTGTTTGATGTTATGTTTAGATTGTGCATTAGGATGACATGCTTTTCATAGTTTCTTAAATGATTGATGCTTTAATATGTGGCTTGGATATGATTAAGCTCTTAGGATAAAAATAACTTTTCTACCTAACTAATCACTCATAACTAAATTTTAAACAGCTCATAACCCCATCATAAAGCCTAAGATATAAATAAGATAATTAAAATATTTAACAACCCCTTAGTTGTATGGTTATATGTTTCACATCATGCATGCATATTCTTTTCTCTTGAACTGAAGGAGCTCCATCTTTGCACGATAAAAGAATGCTTGACATGTGAGGGCATCCCTTGTGGTAGGGAACACATTCTTCTAGATGATTTGACCCATAACTTATTTCATCATGCATTTAGACATAAGAAATCTTAAAGCCTCTGTCAAAATGATGTGTCTAAAATGAAATAAAATTTTAAAAAGTCTTGCATTTATAGATTAAGTCATATGCTCATATACCACTCATGTTATAGTCTCTTAGGATGTGTGTTTAGGACTTTAGTCTCTTTCCAATTAAATAACTACCCTAGCTATCTTGCAATTCAGAAGACCAAATTATATGGTTTTAAAATCATAGGAGGAGTTAACTGATGACCACTCCAGGTGGCTATAAGTTTAGAAGTCCGATAATTTATTCTCTCTTATGGAGGTAAACTCTTATGTCCTATTTCCTTTGGGCTACGAGCATAAATCCTCACCTCTTAGGCATTCCCAAAACCTGGTATTGGTGGATTATAAGCCTTTGTAATCTAATTAAATTTCAACTCAAAACATATAAATCTCTTCACCTTCAAAATTATAAAGCCCAACTATATGATAGATTAGAATGCTCATAAGCTTCCTAGTATCATGAGTATTTCCTACTTATTTTATTTGGATTCCAAAAATAAATCTTCTCTTTGAACTTTCCTAATTTATTTTCCAAATACAACCATCCTTTGATAGTCTAACCTTAAAATTTTTAGAGATGATAATTGTCTACTTTAATCGAGAGTATTCTTAGGAAATTTAATTTCTTAAGATGTAATTAACTATAGAGGCTTACCTACATAGGGAACTTAAAAACTTGGTTTAATATAAACCTTATTTTATTCATCCATGTAAAGTAGGAGAAAATCTCTGGTACATTTGAAAACCCATCATGCCTTAGGAGTCCTTATTATGTGATTAAGTCCATTGTAGGGTGATGTTTCTATCTTTCGAGATAGTACATCATACCTCAATGTTATACCCGATCACCTCAAAAAGTACACCCCATCCCCATACATCCAAAAATAAATACCATAAGGCCCTCTCGCTTTGTTCATTGAATCTCTCAACATCTTCATTTATTTTTGAGTTTGGAGATGTCGATCCTCAAGTAGGCAAGGGTTCTTAGACTCATAATATTGGTACACGGGTCAACTCGATAGCTATTTTCCAAAATCCACTGTAATGTAAAGAGGCGGTTGTGCTTGGTCATCCCTAAAAGTAAGTCTTCATCGTTGAATGTAACTCCTAAGATGTCCTCGAATGGCATGTCTCCGCTTTAGTAGTGGTCAGCTGAGCTAAGCATATCTCTAGATCAAGTAAAGCCTTGATTAGAGATTCCCTCATCTCTTTAAGCAAATCTTACATAAAAAAAGCTGCCTAATAACATAAATTTTGATATACATTCATATAACATTAGATAGGAAAATATCAAATTTGAATAAAACCACCATCTGCCTCTTTAGTCGAATAAATTAACACAATCAGATTCGAACTCAAGAAAATAGAAAGTAAATAATAAACAAAAAGGCCAGGTTCAAACAACAGCATATCACTCAATTAAATACAAATGAAATACTACTTCTAGAAAAGCAAGATCTGAAGAATCAAGTAACTAAACTGTCAATTTAAAATGACATAATTTGCTGGAGATCAAGGCAAACTGGTAAAAAGAGAATGAAAAAGCCTGGTCTGTACATTTCTGGGTTATAAGGATGAATTATTGAAATAAATCAATCTTCTTGGTTTCCATAGTATACATTTCATTGAACGGGAAGAAAAAAAAAAGGCTAGGTTGGTAAAACCTCTCCTTCAAGGGTGGGAGAATCATCATCCACTTCAGTTTCACTCTTGGAAGATTTCGAGCTCTTGGTCTCTTTACCTTCGAACCCGAATTTAAACCTGTCATAATTCGTGGGCTCGCTTGTTTTGAAGGGCCGCTCGCCGAGGATGCGAACAAGGTCATGTTGGTGGAGGACCTCCTTCTCCAACAGTAGCTCGGCGATCTGGCTGATGCTATCCTTATGTTCTTTTACAAGTTCCAGTGTTCTTACATAGGCCTGTGAGACACGCTCCTCCTCAATGTCAATAATGGCTGCGGTCTCATTGCTGTAGGGTCTGTTCATCTCAAACGAATCTTCTCTTGGAGGGAAGAAGCCCAACCTTCTCACTGAAGCCATATACTGCAACCTGGGCGTAGGTCATTTTGGTGACCTTCTCCAAGTCATTTTGAGCTCCAGTGGAGATCTTCCCTAACAGAACCTTTAAGAAAAAGATTAAAAACAAAAAGATTTAGTTCACAGAGAAAGGTTCGACTTCAAGAATGAAAACTTTCTCGAAGCTTTCAATAACAATTTATTAATGATAATAACAATAATAATAGTAATAGAAAACTCCATTAAAACTATTACTCAACATAATTTTAAGAAAACAATAATGCAAACATTAGTTGATTATTGTCTGTGCAGTGAAGAAATAAGTTTTTTATTTCTTTATCTAGCATATAAATGCACGAGCAAGAGACTTGTAGTATAGTATAAAAATCATTGATGAGTATATATGAATCTTTTTGGACATACAAAATGTTTTAACTTTAAACTAATACAAGATCAATTGATCATTTTGAAGGATATCGAGAGTAAGTTTTAGGGCACCAAGTTTACAATGCAAACATAACATTTAAAGAGAACTGAATGACATTCTGCAACAGCTAAACCCGCTCCCAAAACATTAATGCGACTAATCAGAATCAAGCATGAAAATCAAGGTTTTCATCAAATGTATCATTGTTATCAAAATGTTCATTTAGATTGTTATCAATTTTAAAAACAGAGCAGACAGTACAAATGCTACCAGTAGAGGTCAGTAGTAGCATTCACAGGAAAGTAATGACTTATGAAGACTATCTTGGAAGGGCTGTTAGCATGACAAAAAGGACGAATACGGTGCATGGAGCACCCGCTAATGGAGGGAGCTTCGCAGGATCGAAAGAGGAGTTGCTGATTTTTTGAGAGGATGTGTTTTGGGTTATAGAACAAAGAGAATACATAATAATCAGTTGATCATTATCTGATGATGATTCTGAGACTTGAGTTTACTGAAGATTTTGGTTGGACTGTCTCCTTATATAGACCTAAATAGACTTGGTAATGAGAATTTGTGTGGCTGAGATGTCAAGAGAGAAAATAATAGTTTCATCAAACTAACTTTCCAATTAGTTGTTCATCAAACATAAAAATTAGAATTCATATTATTTTAAGCTCAAGAGCAAGACCTATATGACTTTCTAGAGATATGAGGAAATTCCTGAGCTCGATAATTTCTTTTAAGTTGAGCCATTCTGAATCCACAAAATGAGTCTATCATTTTTCTGCCATAACTTTAGAGATTTTAGTGAAAATTCCAGCATTTCTCTTCAATGTGTCCATTTTGTTGTAGTAGTTACACCACAAACTACATTTAGGAAAAACTTTTGTCCTTCCATTTTGGAAGAATTAGTGATAGGAAGTCTTTTATCTTGGGCTTATGTGGGTTTCATAAAAGATGTTTCAGAGATAGGGTTGCCAAGCATCATTGTCCTCTTCCTTATTCAATTTGTATAAGTGAAAAACTCTTATTTAGGGATAGTGGGTTTTCTAAAATTTGAATCTGAACTTGGCGAATATATTATTGAGTCCCACAAGAAACTCAAATCCTTTTTAAGAGAATCACAACATCATTACTACTCTTCATCATAAGATTTTTCTAATAACATTGTTATAGCCAATACACCTTTATTATGTTAAAATATTCAATAGCCAATCACTAAGATGTTATCTTACTTTATTATTGAGATCTAATCTTAAACTCATAGATGAGAGCGGTATCCTCAACTATTGAGCAAGTGCCACTTACCAATTGTCTTTTGTGGTTGTTAGGAATATCGTGGTCACGATTTCAACCATCATGGTGTTTTATAACCATGATATGATCATGGAATATGTTTCTTCCCAAAATGCAATTTTTGGGTTACTTAGTTTTGAAGAAGATCCACAAGATGAAGAGATTTTGTTTTTCCTTTTAAAAATACCTTCACAATATGAGACCACTTAGTTTTTCCCATTCAAACGATATGAGATTTATAATCCATAAAATTTTGCTTTAGCCTAATTTTCACCATTCATGGTCGCTTCTTTGAAGGGGAATCATGGAAACCAACATAATGAAGAGAAGAATGAAATAGAGTAACAAAGGTTCGAAACAAGGCTCTAACTTTGCTATGAACTATGTACAAAAAAAAGTATTTAGAAAAGCTTGGAATGTTTCTTCCCCCAATGGGCATTTATGCACAAAATTACTTAGAAAATAAATAAAAATAATTAATTTCAATAACTCAAAATAACACAATTTGATGCAAAAATGTCCACAAAATCATCTGTACTCTCAAGAGAGTACAGAGAGTACAGATGCAAAATAACACTAAAAAATCAACCAAACAGCCTCCAAATTGTTCCTGATAAATTGCAATGAACATAATCTGAACAACCAGGCCAAAGAAATAGGAAAAAATATCCACAAAATCATCTATACTCTCAAGAGAGTACAGAGAGTATAGATGCAAAATAACACTAAAAAACTAACAACAGCCACCAAATTGCTTCCAATGTAATGTAATGAACATAATCTGAACAACCAGGCCAAAGAAACTGGAAAAAATATCCACAAAATCATATGTACTCTCTTGAGAGTACAAGAGTACAAATGTAAAATAACACTACTAAACCAACCAAACAACCACCAAATTGCTTCCATTGGAATGTAATGAACATAATCTGAACAACCAGGCCAAAGAAACTGGAAAAAATATCCACAAAATCCTCTGTACTCTCAAGAGAGTACAGAGAGTTCAGAGAGTACATATGCAAAATAACACTTCTAAACCAACAAACATCCCACCAAATTGCTTCTGAATGTAATAAACATAATCAACAACCGGGCCAAAGAAACAGGAAAAATATCACAAAATCATTTGTACTCTCAAGAGAAATGAGATCTAGAATGTAAAATAACACTTCTAAACCAACCAACATCCCACCAAATTGCTTCGAATGTAATGAACATAATGAACAACCGGGCCAAAGCGGAAAAATATCCACAAAATTATATGTACTCTCAGAGAGTACAGGAGTCTGATGCAACCAACTAAACCAACCAAGCACCAAATTACTTCTTGGAATGTAATGTAATCAACAACGAGGCCAAAGCGAAAAAAATATCCAAATCATCTACTCTCTTGAGTATAGAGTGATGCAAAATAACACTACTAAACCAACCAAACATCCACCAAATTATTTCCAGGAATGTAATGAATCTAAACAAGCCAAAGAAAGCGGAAAAATTTTTTAAAATCATCAGCACTCAAGAGAGTCTGAGAGTGCAGCAAAATAACACTTTTAAACTAACCAACATCCCACCAAATTGCTTCCACTGGAATGTAATGAACATAATCTGAACAACTAGGCCAAAAAAATAAGAAAAAATATCTATAAAATCATCTGTACTCTCAAGAGAGTACAGAGAGTACATATGCAAAATAACACTTCTAAACCATCAAAACAGCCACCATATTGCTTCCAATGTAATGTAATAAACATAATTTGAATAACCAGGCCAAAGAAACTGGAAAAAATATCTACAAAAATCATCGTACTCTGAGAGAAGAGATCTGAATGTAAAATAACACTTCTAAACCAACCAACATCCCACCTTGCTTCCAGATGTAATGAACATAATCTGAACAAGCCAAAGAAATAAAAAAAATATCCATAAAATTATCATTACTCTCAGAGAGTACAGAGACGAATATAAAATAACACTATTAAACCAACCAAAGCGACCACCAAATTGCTTCCTGAATGTAATGAACATTATCAACAACCGGGCCAAAGAAAATGGAAAAAATGTCCACAAAACATATGTCTCAAGAGAGTATGGACATATGCAAAATAATACTAAAAAACCAACCAAGCATACAAATTGTTCGATGGATTGCAATGAACAAATTTCCTCCAAGCAGCCAAGAAATAGGAGAAAGATAAATGCTCTCATGAGAGTCAGAGAGTCAATCGAATTAATTTTAATTTCATCGTTGAACATACTATCATCCCTAATCCACATAATTCATCTTGAAACATGACCAGACATCCTACCATGATATATAAACATTTCAATTAGTTCAAAATTTTGAAAATAATGACGTGTACCATGAGATGAGTACACATGCAAAACATCTCCAAAACTACTAAAATACATCCGTTCATTTAACCCTAAACTCAAATGTTCTAAAATGTTCACATCTTGGGTGGTGAGAAGAATCAAAACCCTAAATTCATTAAAGTTAAAACATATAAATACCTCAGTCACCAATACCTCAATGGAAGTTATTCAAGACTCGTTCAAACCACTAAGCGGCCGACGTTACGTCGAGAGCGGAGGCGAGCTATGAGAAAAAACTCGTCATGGGAGGAATGTCAAACGCGTCTCATTTTCTTCTCCATTGTTTGACGAGGCGGGATGGCAGGATAAGCGGCGTGGTCTCTTCATCCGCTGATGCTTAAGCTAAAAGCGGGAAAAAACTCTGGACCGCGTGTCGGGCGATTAGAGTCCCGTCTACGTGCGGACTCACATAATATTTTCTCGAATGAGAGGGTAGGCAATGGGGATGTTGATTTCACTTTGGTCATGTGAAGATCGGTGAAAAATTAGAGTATTTTTTATTCGACATCGATTCCTTGGTAGCTCAAAGAGCAAAAATGAGAGATCAAAAGAAAAATAATATTAATAATTTACATAAACTTTATTTGAAATATATGATATTTCTAACGGATCATAAGATATATACTACTACTTCTACCTTGAGAAGATGAAGGGAGAAAGGATGCAGAAGGGTCTCAATTCATTTGAATGCTTCTGAATGAACGTCTTCTCCCCATTGCTTGCTTAGTATTAATACCTTGTCGTTCTTTTAATTTATTTGAGCTTGATTTGTTACCTCATTTAAGTTTAATTCATGAATCATTTATCGGTCAACTCAAATTAACCTATAGCTATAAAAAAATTTCCTTATGCCCCTTTCATAATGGAAAGTAATGCAAGTAGTAGAATTACCTCATCATTGAGAAAGAAGTCCTTTATGAAGTTCTTAAAGTAAGCAAATAAAGACAACACATTTGATCTCATCGAGCATTGAAGATAAGAATCTCTCTAATGATTTCAATGATTTTAAGATTCGAGGTGAGATTAAGGTTCTATTGACCTTCATATATAAACTCTAAAATAAGTGAATTATTATGTGAAGGAGTCAACTAATGAGCATTAAGGCCGATCAAACATTGAAACTTATTTTTAAAATAATCTGAAGCTTATCATGATAGGAGAAGATCTGAACATCTGAGCTCTAGAGTTCTTTAAAAAGAGGGGGGAATGCAATCTTGTTGTATGTCATTAATAAGAACCTTGCCCAACTTAATATGGATAAAGTTGTTCATTTTGGTTATACCAAGAGAAAGAGAGCTCCACTGAAGCAAGATCTATAACACTAGGTTTAAAGATCATTGTATTGAGATCCCAAAAAAAAAAGTTTTTTTTTTTTTGAAATAATACTGTCGGCAACTTTTTCATAATTATATATGCTTCAACAGTTAAAGACTCACATGACAATGTCGACAATATACTGAGAGCAGTGGCAAATCAAAATTTAAAAAGAGTGGTGGCAAAATTTAAGAACAAAGTGTCATGTGATACTCAACTGCTACAGTTATTATATATTGGTTGTAAAGTATTATATATTGATATTGTTGCGTGCTAGAAAACCAGCGAGAGTAAGTTTGGCCTTAACGTTAGGAAATTCACACACGTTATTTAAGAGTGAATAATAAAACTCAATTTTTACGTGAAAATCTCAAAAGAGGGAAAAACCTCAGGCTAGCCAAAAGCTCCACTATGTATCGTTTGTACAAGATCTTCCGATCGGATCCGAGAATTATGAAAGGAACAACACTATGTGACAACGATCTTGTAACGATTGCTAGTAGTAGCGAATGATGGTGAACGCATGCGGGCCGTCAGGTAGAAATGTGGAACAATTACTAGCAGAAATCGAGGAACAATCCCACGCAGAGAAACAATCACTATAGCAGAGAACAATCACTGCGAAATGTTTGGAACAATCACGGTAGAAGTCATCATGATGGGGACGAGATTGACGGCAAGGATCACGGCGGCGGCAGTGGTTGGACAAAAGTGGCATGGTGTGCTTGAGGATCTTTAGAGCTCTCTCCTCTCTCTTGGCCTCCCTCATATGAGGAATGAGGGGCTATTTATAGATTAGAGGAGCGTCTCGAATACATGCAAAATCAACCACTCCTCTCCATGACGCTCATGATGATTCTCTTGATCATATGATGTATTTTGTGTATTTGAATGCTCAAATAAAGTTAAATTGTAAGATCTTTGGCTTGTTGGAATTACTCGAGATGCTCGATTTGACTATAAACACTCCATATTTGAGAGCTTTTAGAATTTAAGATGTCTCAAAGTTTCCAATAATATTTTAAGTGCTTGATCTCGATTCAATTTGATTAGCTTGCATTAAGATTCGTGCTTCGACTAGAGGAATTTTTAGGGTCATATCAGATATAATATTAAATACAAGATAATACATAATATTTAAATAAATAATGATACACGATATTTTACATTTAAAATATATCAGTTGTATATTAATTCAGCGTCATTTTATATAAAGTTATTGAAATTTGGATATTGAAGCTACTTCCAAATTTAAAATGCGTAATAATTTTTTAATATCACGACAAATCGAAAGCGTAATAAAAGTTCTACCAAAATCGTGACCCTCTAAATCGATCTTAATTATATCTTGGTTTATACATAATCCTATATTTACTAATTAATAAATAGATATAATAAAAGGACTAATTATAATAATTGATATGATCACGAAAATTCTTTAAGCACGAATCTTGATCGAAAGCAAGTTCGTGAAATTGAAATTGAGATCAAGCATTTAAAATATCATTGGAAACTTTGAGGCGTCGGTTAAATTCTAAAAGCTCTCAAATATGGAGTGTTTATAGTCAAATCGAGTGTCTCGACAAGCCGGTTCCAATTCCGACTTCATTTGAGCATTCAAATATTTAAAATACATCAAATGATCAAAGAGATCATTGTGAGCCGTCCGATGAAGTGGAGTGGTACGGGTTTTGCATGTATTTACAGAGACGCCACTCCTCCAATCTATAAATAGCCTCATTCCTCTATGAGGAGGCGAAACAAGAGGAGAGAGACTAAAGATCCTCCAACTGTCGTGCGCCACTCGACGATCGTCAACCACCGTCGTCGCCATTGATCCCTGTCGTCGTCAATCTCTATCGGTCTTCATCATGATGACTTCTACCAGTGATTGTTCCCGCATTCGCATGATTGTTCCCGCATTTCGCATTATTATGCATTTCTTAGTGATTGCTCCGCATTCACCATCATCACATACTACTTGCGTACAACTGTCGTTATCACATAGCTGTTGTTCCTTTCTCATATACAATTCTGTAATCTCGGTATCGGGAAGATCTTGTACTCTAAAATAGATACATAGTGGAAGCTTTTCTCTGGGGTAGGCCCCGTGGTTTTTCTCTCTTTCTGAGATTTTCCACGTAAAAATTCTGGAGTTTTATTGTTCACTCTTTAAATACGTATTGTGTGTCTGGATTTCTGTGAAAGCGAATACTTTTACTCTATCTTGGTTTTCTAGCATGCAATAGTTTGGCGCCGTCTGTGGGAAGTTGATTCCCATTATTTCATCTTGTATGGCGACCAAGTTTTCCAACAAGATCAAAACCACCATCGAGGTGGAGCATTTCAAGCTTTTAAAGAGTCTGGCGAAGAATGAAGATTCATCAAACTTTGTTCCTTGATTCTATGTCGAGGCGGCAACTCTCAATCTCTAAGATCACCCACGCGTTAAGCATCTAATCGATTTCCATCCCAAGAAACAAGTCAAAGTTGGAGGATATTTCAACATTGAGAAGAGATATAGCTTTGCAAATTATGTTTTTCCACTCATACTCGTGGAAAAATAAGACCAAGGTTAAGGAGCAACTTTGGCTACAACCACAAATGGATGTTTTAATTCGACCTCTTCTATACAGGTTAATGTCATCGGGTAACACTCTGACAAACAACCTAGGATAGGTCAAAGGTCCTTGGTGGACTTTCCATGACCTCTTCCCATTAACATCATCTGTAACACTCGACAAACAACTAGATAGGTCCTTGGTGGACTTCCCACGATCTCTTCCATACAGATTAACTTCATCAGGTAACACCCTGACAAACAACCTCGGATAGGTCAAAAATCCTCAGTGGATTCAATTCGACCTCTTCCATAAAGGTTAGCGTCATTGGGTAACACTCTGATAAACAATCTCGGATAGGTCAAGAATCCTCAGCGAATTCAATTCGACCTCATCCATACAGGTTAACGTCATCGGGTAACACCCTGACAAAAAACCTCAGATAGGTCAAAAATCCTCAACGGATTCGATTCGACCTCTTCCATACAGGTTAACGTCATCGGGTAACACTATGACAACAACAACCAGGTCGCGGTGGACTTCCCACAACCTCTTCCATACAGTTGCGTCGTGGGTAACACGACAAACAACTCGAATAGGTCAAAATACTCAGCGGATTCTGACCTCCCATACAGTTGCGTCGCCGTAACACTCGACAAACAACCCGGATGGGTCAAAATCCCAGTTCAATTCGAGCTCTTACATACAGTTACGTCGGGTAACACTCTAACAAACAACCTCGGATGGGTCAAAATCTCCGGATTCAATTCAACCTCTTCCACACAGGTTAACGTCATCGAGCAAAGACTCTGACAAACAACCTCGGATGGGTCAAAATCCTCAGCGGATTCAATTCAACCTCTTACATACAGGTTAATGTCATCGGGTAACACTTTGACAAACAACCTCAGATGGGTCAAAGATCCTCAACGGATTCAATTCAACCTCTTCCATACAGGTTAATGTCATCGAGCAAACACTCTGACAAACCTCGGATAGGTCAAAATCCTCGGCATTGATTCAACCCCTTCCATACGGGTTAACGCGTCACCTCGAAAAACACCGGATAGGTCAAAGATCCGTCGGTAGCCAACTACGAGCGGTATATCGGCGTCGCCGGTGGTAACCGATCACCCCCATCGGTCGCCGCTTCACCGTCGCCGGTCAGCCGACCATTCTTGGCAATCTTATTATCACCATCGTCGCGGTCATTCGATTTCACCGCGCCGATACCGTCGCGTTGCCCTGCCACCCGGCCGCCACGCGTCGCCCGGTCCGTGCATTACCTTCATCGCGACTCTTGTCGCTCCGCGCCGGCTACCGTCGCCGGTCCGCGACCGCCGGTTACCGACCGCCGGGTCGCGCTGGTCACTGCGCCGATTACGCGGTCACCGTCGCGGTCCGCGCCGCTGACTATCATCGATCTGAGTATTCTGTCATCGGTCCGCCGTACCATCGTCGGTCCGCCGTAATTTTCGCCGATCCTTAACAGCGTCGGGTCATCCCATTGACTAAGCTAGTATGCGTCGACAGTTGCGATTGCCTGCACAACCCGTCGGTAGCCAACCATGGCGGTCTGCGCCGTATTCGTCGGGTCCTTCTGTTGACCATCGCCGGTAATCTTCCTTATCGGCTGATCCACCACCATCGAACCATCTCTTGCGTTGCGGATACCCGTCGGTAGCCATCATCCACTGCCGTCGCGGTCATCGCTGCCATCGTCGATCTCCGGTCACCACCATCGTCTGGTTATCTCGCAACCACCGCCGTATGCCATCGTCGAGCATTGCCGTCAACCCCAGTCTCCGGTTATCATCTCCTTGATCACCTCCAATCCCGGTCGGTCCGACGAGGTTAGTTAACACCTCTTTCGAGGGAAAACTGGAGCCTTGCCGTATGAACTACGGGTCTTGATCGCCTCCGAACCCGGTCGGTCCAACGAGGTCAGTTAACACCTCTTTCAAGGGAAAACTGGAGCCTTGCCGTATGAACTACGGGTCTTGATCACCTCCGGTCGGTCCGACGAGGTTAGTTAACACCTCTTTGAGCGGAGCGCACTGCGTATGAATTCGGTCTTGATCACCTCCGAATGACCTTCTCTTAAGAAGAAGAGAAGGTGCCTTCTCCCTTTGCCCTAGGGGGATTTTTATAGACCCTTTTTAGAGGCAAAAGGGTAAAAAAGCGTCCAAAACCGCCCAAAATCACCCAAAACCGTTCAAAACGGGCCAAAACAGGTGAAAACGAACCAAAACGGATGTTTTTTTGCGTGAACATAGCAGACCCTGGCGCACAGCCGAGATCGCTCGGCCGTCTACGGCCGTGTCATTCCATTACCGCGCCGTCACGTATTCCGCGACCGCCCAGCTCGGTAGTTCAGCATTGACCCGTAGGCAGCGTTCACGAGCCGTCGACCGATGGCGGATTCATTCCGGCCCTCCGCCGACCCGTCAGCTCGGCCGTCTAACATTGTAGCTCGACTGGCGTTCACCGACCATTCGAGGTGCCTCGCGACCCGTTTTGCGACCGTTCATTGCTGTCGCCATCTGCCGACGTTCGACCTTTTCACAGTTCTCTATTCGACAGAGCGAGACCTTTCTTGACTATAAAATTTCTTCAAAGAAATTGTCGCATCTGCTTTCGTAGTCATAATCTTGTGCTTACATGAAGATCTGTTCTCTCAAAATATGTGGTTAATGGACCTGCAGATTTCATTGAAGAATTTACTATTTTGAAGTACTTGGCATATATATTTTTTGATGATTGAGATAATATCATCCAAAAATAGGGGGCAACTAATATGACTCTGAAAATTCCTCTACAGAATCGCGAATCTGGCAAGTCGAGAAATTAAAGCGGGTCGAGATCAAGCACTTAAAAATCATGGAAACTTTGAGACATCAATTAAATTCCTAAAAGCTCTCAAATCAAGTGTTTATAGTTAAATCGGCGTCTCGGCGGCGGTTCCAACAAGCTAAAGATCTTACAATTCGACTTCATTTGAGCATTCAAATATTTAAAATACATCAAATGATCAAAGGATCATTGTGGCCGTCCGATGAAGTGGAGTGGTACGGGTTTTGCATGTATTCTGACGCCACTCCTCCGATCATAAATAGCCTCATTCCTCATGAGAGACGAGCTCTAAATATCCTCCAATGTCGTCGCCACTCGACGGTCGTCACCCGTCGTCGGTAGCGGCCCGTAGCCATTGATCCTTCGTCGTCAATCTCGTGGTCTCCATCATGATGACTTCTACCCTGATTGTTCGCGTTTCTTGATTGTTCTGCATTCGCGGTAATTGTTCCGCATTTCTGGTGATTGCTCCGCATTCGCTCATCTACTACTAGCTATTCAACCAATCGTTATCACATTTGTTGTTCCTTTCTATACAATTCATCCCGTATCGAGAAGATCTTGTACTAAACAGATACATAGTGGAAGCTTTTCTTTGGGGTAGGCCTTAGTTTTTCCTCTTTTCGAGATTTTCGTAAATTGAGTTTTATTGTTCATCTTTAAATACGCTGTGTGTCTTTGGATTTCACAATAAGGCGAATACTTTACTGTATCGTAATTGGTTTTCTAGCACGCAACAATAAATATTCAATTAAATAATTTCACTATTCTCATCACCGTACATAATTTTAAATCATTTTGGTGATATTTGTCTTCGCTCAGTTTGGCTAGATTTGTTTTATTGATAATGACTGTCTTTTTCCGGGCGAGATAAAATTATTTTAAATCAGTATAAAGAAAATAACAAGTGAGAAGAGAATGAGTATTTATTTTATATTAAATCAAGCTTCTACTGCCTCGGCCAAGTCTTTTTTTTAGAGATTATTACGTGTGAAATTATTATATAGTTTTATATTCAAAATTTAATAATATAATATTAATTATTTGATAATATACAATTTCTATATACACAATAATACATAGTATTTTACACGTAATATACAATACTTCAATATTAATATATAGCTGTTGTGTATTAGTTGAGATTACTATATTATTATAGTTACGATATGCGAAAATTACTAATTAAAGCGAATCTTGATGTCGAAAGTAATGTGATTACTCAAGCTTAGAGATCAAGCTTTATCAATCGACTCTTAAACATGGGTGTTTATAGTCAATCGGCGTCTTGAAGAGCGGATCTAACAAGATCTCATAATTTCATTTGAGCATTCAAATAAGCAAAATACATCAAATGATCAAAGGAATCATTTTGAGCCGTCCGATGGAGTGGAGTAATATGAGTTTTGCGTGTATTTCTGAGCGTCCTCCTCCATATAAATAGCTCATTCTCGTATGAAGGAGGCAGCGAGAGAGGAGAGCTCTAAAGCTTGAAGATCTTCAATCTGTCGTCGCCACTCGATGGTCGTCAACCACGCCGGGTCGGCGCCACCGTATCCCTCGTCGTCAATCTCGTCGGTCTCCATCATGACAACCTTCATCGTCAGTGGCTGTTCTGCGTTCTTTCATCTTCTCATGGCTATTATAACCGCGACTATATGTTGTTGTCGATTTTGGGATTCCATTGTCACTTTCTATCTGATTATGTAATCGCGTTATCGGAAAACTTGTACTAAAACAAATATATAGTGGAAGCTTTTCTTGTAAGCGTGGTTTTCCTCTTTTGAGATTTTTTAGTAAAATTCGGAGTTTTGTTCATTCTTTAAATGTATGTGTGTCTTTGGATTTCACAAGAGAGGCGTAAACTTTCTCGCATTTTTTTTAACGCAATTCAATTTAGCTTACATGGACTCCTCACATAATATATTTTCTTTTTTTCCATAAAAATATATAGAGAAAAATTCATTAATAATAAATAAAAGCAACATTTGAACTTTGAAAGTTAAAATTTCTTTTTTTTACGCAGTTTAAAATAGAGATTAATACAACTGTACGAATTTGGTTGTATTATTTTATAATTAAAATAAAAATTAAGCTAATGAAGAAAACCTGCTGATTCATCATATACAGTTAGGCTTCTGAATATATTTTTTTTCTTTGAACCACCAATTAAATAATTTAAATTAAGAAATCTGATAGCAATTATTTTATTAAATAAGGTTGTAATATATAATTTATATATAATTACTTATATTTATTTGTAGCAAGAAGCTTACTGACGTGGTAACTCTATATTCATTATTCTAAGTAATGCATAACTAAATCGTCTGCTCTTTATAATCAATGTAACAAGAAACTTAAGAAATAAAATGAAAAAAATTTTAATTTGTGGGGAAGCTGCCTGCCTAATTTTTTTCATTTAAATTTTTTTATTCTGCCTTCCAGAGGATTAAGGATTTAGAGAGAGAGAGAGAGAGAGAGAGAGGGAGAGAGAGAGAGAGAGAGTTAGAGTGAGTACAAATATTTGAAATATCCAAATAATATATTCTACAAGTTATTTTTAGATTATTTAATTTGAAAAAATATCCAATTTTTAGTCAAGATATGGCTCAAAATTCTTGGATATTCTTTGATATAAGGGTGGAACTGGCTCATTTTTTTAGGGTGAGCAATATTTTAAATAATTAAATAATATAATAATTAAATAACAATCATAATAAATTATAATTAAATAAATAAAATACATAATATTTATATTTTAAGGAAAAAAATAAATAATTAGTAAGATAATATCACTAAATTTATAAGAAGACATTATAAATAGATAAGATTGTGAAAATTATTGCCTATAATTTACATTTTGTTCATCTTCTTAAGATTAAATATATAACTTTAGTTTATCTAAGAATTATATATTAAATTTAACTAACACTAGGATTAATCGATATATGCATAATAAATGTTTTTTAAAGAAAATTTAAAATTTGTAATATTAATATATAATAATAAATATAGTTTATAAGATGAATATAACTAATAATATAAAAAATTTTAAAAATAAATTTTATGACTTAAAAATAAAATAAAATTATAAAATATAGCTTATAATAAGATTACATGAGTTAAAATTATTGATTACATAAGATTACAATAAATTAAAAATAAAATTCATTTTAAGATGTGTACACAATACAATTTACTTATACTCATCTCAAAATAATTCTTAAGATAGGAATTATTTGTCAACAATGGGCAATCAATTATTTTAAGGATGGGCAACATTATAAAATTTTCCATTTAATTAAATAAAATAAATATTTTTAGGTCAAGCAAATATGCAAAATTATAAAAAATTTCATCCCATTAAATAAAATAAATTTTTTAGGATGGGCAATTGTCTATCTTGGGTATTATTTGGATCTGCCCATGTTAATATGCATGTAATATATAAATAAATAATATTATTACAATCTCAAAATAGATCTAAGTATGAAGTTTAGACATCACATTGATCATTAGAATGAGTTAGAATATTCATTTAGCCTAAATAACTTTATAATTGAGTTATATTTGTTAAATTCATTGAATTTTTTTATAAAGATGTTTGATTTGAATATATGCATACAATATGTTTGACTCTTTAATTTATGTCTCAAAATTTTCTACTGCACTTCAATTATTAATTTGAACTTATTTGAACTCTGCTATAATCAAGTTAGGTTGATTGGTTCTTCTCCTTAAGATATTTAGCTTAATTATATTTTCTACTCATTAATATTATTGGCCTATAACTAAACCTTTTTCAAGAAGAAAAACAAATTGGAGATAATTTTTTAAAATTATTTTTAGAAAAGATATTTTGTTTGGTTATATATAAAGAAGAACACTGAAAATAACTAGTTATTATATAAATATGAAAAAAATTTATTTATTTTTATTTATTAATTTCATTTAGATTTTATCTATTTTCCACCCCGACTAAAATTCGACCATAATAAACTTTAATAGTTGTCTTAAAATAAGTTCAATAGATGACTAATTAATCAAAATTTATATTACATCTACTTCAAACTAAATATCATAATTATAAAGCTTAACCTAATTAGACTTTAAAATTATCTTATTCAAATAAGGCTAAATCCCCACAAATATCTCGTAAACTATTTTCCCATGAGGAGCCTTAGATTTTAAGGTGGATGCACTATCACTTGTGTTAAAATCTTAAAATGATAGAAAGAGCTTAACTTCAGCCTATATCAATTAAACAATAGAGCAAACACTTATATTTTAAATATAACTTGATTACATATTTATGTCATTACTATGACATGAATGTTGGTTCATACAACCCGAGTGAGTTAGATGATTTTACTCATATAAAAAGTATGATTGAGGCCACCAACCTTATCGTCACATATGACTAGATTCCACTAGACCTACTTGTGGGCTCAAAATTCACCACCTCTCACTGAGAGAGAGTGATTCAATGTCGGTGTACTTTTTTGAAGGATGGAATGTAGATAAGACACTATCCGGAGATTTCACCTGGCTATAAATAGCCCTCTTACTAGAGTGAAAGAGATCTTTTAACAATTACAAATTATCGAGTTATTTTTTATAGTTTGAGAGCTTGGTGGCTAAACCTTGCAATTTTGGTGAGGCTAGTTATCCAACATATCTTCCCTCACCTCCAATACCACGTTCTCTTAATCTCATAAAAAAATGCCCACCTCCATCAAATTTGGTATTAGAGCAAAACGGAAGCAAATTTGGTCAAAGTTTGCTTCAAAAGGACCATCTCAAGTAGTGGACTTGTCGTAAAACTTGTGAGGTTAAATAATTTTTTTTTATATGATAGCTTAAATACATATTAGTAGCTTGGAAAGATATATATTACTTGCAAGTTTATGGTGATAGCATAAAATTTCAATTAGTAAGCTTCATTATATATTTCAGTCATTTTTCAATTGTGTGAACTAAGAGAGCACCTGAGTAGTGCTTCACCCTAAAAACAACCTAGCCATTAGTGCAAATCAAAATCTAATTACTTACTTTATTATCTTTATTATTGTTTATGATTAATTTTAGAAGTTTCTTTGATTAACTTATGACAACTTGCTTTCTTAAGAAAAAAAAGAGGCTTGATAAATTTGATCATTTTTTTCATTGCATTAAAAAAATAAAAATATGCATGCATAATAATATAAGTGTGTTAAACTTAGTAATTTTGGAAGCTAAATAGAACTTTATCAAAAAGACCTAAACTCTCTAAGAAGAGCTTGAGATTTAAGTGTTCTTATACCCCCCTTCCTCACGTGGAAGTTCTCTTAGCCTAAAATTTTACTTTGATTGCATAATTATATTATACTTGTTTATTTTATTTCATTTTTTTCATTGATCCCTTTTCATATATCTTTTTTTCCTTTTAAAAAAAAATCTCATGGCACCAAAATCTATCTCTCAAGATCAAGTTGAAAATTTGACTAGATTAATTGATGCCTTAGATCTTAGGATCCATGACAATGAATTAAAAACTCAACAAATATTAAAAGAAAGTAAGAATCAAATGCAAGAACTTAAACAACAAATGCAAACTCTTATAGCTCATCTACAAAATAATAGGTACCAACTCCTCCTCCAATACTGCTATTGTGTAGGGATAGATGAAGAAGATTCATATCTAAACCATAGAGAAAACAAACCACTTAGAAGTTCATCAATTGCTAAAAATGGTGGAAGGGGAGAAAATTATTTATAGAATATAGACTATAATGATTCATCTCGAAGAGTTATAGTAGAAGCCCCAACTTTTGATGGTATACATTACCCAAATAAATTTCTCGATTGGTTAGTTCAAATGGATAACTTCTTTGATTGGTATAAAATGGATGATTACCAAAGGGTTACTTTTGCTAAAATGAAATTGATAGGACATGCTAAAATTTATTGAACAAATACTTTAGCTAAAGAATAAAGATAAGGAAGGTCAAACCTCACTTGGATAGAAATGAAAGAAATATTAAGAGCAAAGTACATGTCCTAGGCATCATGATAAGAAGCTACATAGTCAATTATTAACTCTGAGACAAGATAATTATCTTATAAGTGAATACTTGAATACTTTTGAAGATCTAGTTTCTAGAACTGATTGTGTTGATAATGATTAGCAATTAGCCAATAAATTTATTATTGGACTTAGGACTGACATTAAAAATGAAGTTGAATTATTTGACTCATAATCTTTAGAGGAAGCATTTCATTATGCATTATTAGTTGAACAACAAAAGAAATATACCTCCCTCTCTAAAACTAAAATTCAAGTACCTTCCATTTCACCTATATATCTATTATTAGACCCGCTCATCCAAATGGCCCGACCACTTTTCCTAAAACTTCAATTGAAGGGAGGTCTAAGAACACTAGGGAAGTAATATGTTTTAAATGTCATAAAAAGGGTCATATGCAAAATCAATGTAAAGCTCAAATCTTATTTTTAGAAGAAGTTTATGATGACACCCCATTATCTGATGAAGAATTAGAATTAATTGATGGCCCTCATGTTATTATGATGAGATGTCTTACTGTAATTAAAAATGAGGCAGAAGATTGGAGGAGAAAGAATATTTTTAGCATGTATGTTTGTGTAATTAAAAGAGATGTAGGTCAGTGTGGTGAAAATTTTTAAGTTTCTTTTTGGGAATAAGATATATACTTCCATCTCCACTCTATACGGGATAAAATGAGGATGGAAATATACATCTTCTTTCTTTTTATGCAATTTGACACCACATAGATTTTTTTTCCTACTTTACATGTTAAAGTAAAGTAGGATTTATTTTAAACCAGGTTCGTTAAGTTCCCTACAGGGGAAAGCCCCCATAGTTAATTACATCCTAAGGAATGATATTTCTTAGGAATACTCTCGATTAAGGTAAATGATTGTTGTTTCCAAAGATTTCAATAGGTAGGACTATCAATCGATTAATTTACTTTTGGAAGATCAAATATGATTGATCAAAGAGAAGGAGTTATTATCGAAGCCAAATAAAGATAAGTAGGAGATACTCATGATGTTAGGAAACCTAGCGAGCATCTCAAAATATCCTATGGTTGGGCTTTACATTTTTAAATTTATTTTAATTTGTTTGAATTCAACTTTTCATTTGAAATTTAAGGCTTATGATTCCATAACACAAGATTATGAAAATGCCAAAGAGGTGAGGATTTATGCTTATGGCCCACGAAGGGGAGAAGCAACCTCAAAACCTAAATATAGGGAGCTTTGGTGAGGGCCAAAAGCGTAACCTAAATCTAAGGCGAAAATGGATATTTGGTTTGCCTCCATAAGAGAGGACAAACCACCCGACTGCTTGGACTTACAACCACCTAGGGGTGGTTGCCAACTAACTCCTCTTACAGTTTTAAATTCATGTAGGTAAGTCATATGCTTTATGCAAGATAGCTAGGTTGTTATTTATTTAGAAAGATACTAAGTCCTTAAACTCACCCCCTATAGAGACTAGATCATGTAAGGGTATGTTGCAAATGGCCTAAATCTAATGCAATTCAGATTTCATTTTATTTTTATTTTTGGACAATCATTTTGACTCAGGCTAATAGAATTCATATGCCTAATGCATGAGAAATGAGATTATTGGCCAAAATCAGTGAGAAGGGAGGATGTGTATTTCCACCATGGCTCTCAAAGGTCAAGCCAAGTATCTCTGGCAAAGGTGGAAGCCCTCCAATCAGAGTAAAATAATATGCATTTGTGCATTATGTTATAAAAGAAATACTCATCCAAGTGGGTTGCTAATTCTTTTATCTTGATTTTAACTAAGCTTTAGGTGAGGTTATGAGTTATTTATTTTTAGTTTTGAATTATTAAATTTAGTAGAAGATTTATTTTTTCCTAAGAGCTTAATCTACATCCAGGCTATATATAAAGCAAGGAAGAAACTATGAAAAGTATGCCACTTAATGCACAAGCTAAACAAATCATCAATCAATTTATAAAGCTAATCGCAAAAGAATAAGAGGATTGTGATAACACCGCAAAAATAAATTGTGTAGCCGAGTTCTACCCTTATACAACCTGAATTACAAATGAATTACATTCAATTAAGCAAGAAACTCATTGTTATGAGGGTCTTCAAACTTCATTTCTTCATTCTTCTTTTCTTCTTTCTTCCTTGGTTCCTTTTTTTAGATGGTTGGAAGGTAGTTGCTCCAAAAACTTCACATGATGCATAAGATGAGATCTTATAATCAAAGTTCATCCTAATCCCCATAACAATCATTCCAAAATCATAATTGCAAAAAATTACATGAAAAGGAAAAATAAATCTAGCTAACGCTTGCAAAATAGAGATTAGCTAAATAAACCACACAAAATTCCAAGCATGTGTATTGGACTTATCACCCCACACATGAGTGACTAAGTCCACTTGGCCTATTGGATTATGCTTAGGGGTAGAAGCACCTGCACAACAAAAGTATTTATATTTTTATTTATTATGGTGCCACTTAAGCAAAATCCCCTGTACAAGATAATGATTAGACTGAGATCGCCCTACCATTCATTCTACGCACATACATCATAACATCCAGACTAAAACATATATGACAAAATAAAAGCAAACATCAAACCATGCACCACCCTAACCTAAAGCTAGAAGTGGTGACATAGCCTAATGTGTGTGCTTTGGAGGTTTATGTGGTATGCTTAGCTATGGCTTTAAGTTAGAATTTTCTAAGTGTGAAGAATGTTCAACTTAGTGGAGGGTTTCATTTAAGTGATTTAGTTATTTTGGGTTGATTTATTTTTATGTTTTGATTGGGTTCAAGTGAATCCTACAATTAATTAATAAGCTATAAAGAGAGGGAAAGAGAAGAGAACTTCTCTTTCCTTCCCTAACCTAAGTAATTTCTAAAGTGGATTCATGTTTTAGTTTTGTTTAGTGAATGTTTTAATTAAGTGTTTCAATAAATCCTAAATTTAGATAAACTCTAAACAAACATATTCAAAAGAAAGGCATTTCAAGATTAGTTAAAATGATCTAAATTCACAAAACATACATCACTTCATTTCTTTCCCAACATGTATTACATGCATATGAATGAGTTCTAAACATATCTATACATACAAATGAGAATTTTTTGCACACTTTATGATGCATGTTGAGTAATTCATTTAAGAAAATTTGGATGTTTATAATGCATGATTTTCATTAAGTAATAAAAGGGTTTCTTATCCAATTTTTCACATACACATATGAATGTATGAAAGGCATAAGTGAGTATGGCCCCATTGTTAACCAGGGGTGTAAGGTACAAGACCTACTTAGGGCTACTTAAAGCATCACAATCTCGGGATTATCCAGACTAATATATCACTTTCCTTAAATACAAGCATGTGTACAAAAGAAATGAATGAAAAGGAAAGAATACAAAAGTTTATGTTGGTTGATTTATTTTTATTTATGCAATTTATATGTACAAGTATAGGTATCCTTCTTAAGTAATAGCATAGGAATGAATAGGATATAGAATTAGGCAACTGTTAGGTTCTTTTCAAATGAACTACATACTTTGTCAAATCCTATTCAAAACTATACTAAAAGAGAGGAGAAAAAAAACCTACACTAAGCACATCCTTATATTTTATTCACATGCAAACTTATAAGTAAGATATAAGTAACACACTTTTAGTTTTGCTAATTGATTCATATATTTTTAAAAAAGTAATTCATATTTAATAGTGATAATAGCCACTCTTACTACTTTATCCAACACATACAATTTGACCTAAAGGAAACATTTTTCATTTTAAATTTGATTTTTCAAAAGCATGGATGCATGAAATCATATGACACACATATTTAGCATGATGGGGAAGAACTGAAGCTATGAAAGCATGTAAACACATTCACTTTAATTAAATCTTAAAGACGATATTATGAAATAAGAAAGCTTAAAGTAAATCAAAGTTTATTTATTATAATTTTTGTTTGATTTTGAATTTGATTTAATTTTGAAAATATGAAGTGAGTTTGTTGTTCTAATCCATTCCACATGTGTTTGGTATTTTTGTTCAATTTTTAGGTGATTATATTCATTTTATATTTTGATTAGGTTAAGGTATGAATTAAGCATGTTAATTATCCCTTACCTACACCACTTTAGCATAGTTAATCAAAAAATTATGAGCTAATGAGATTACATAAAACCTCACAAGGAATTTAAATTTATTATTCACCTAGGAAGAAAAGGTCTAATACAATTTGGCTCATGATTAATGATTAATTAAACTAAGGAGTTTAACTTAAGTAATTTCAAAACACCCCTCACACATATGAGCTGAATTTTGATTTTCTTAATTGAATTTAGGCTCTTGAACCTAAGCATCTACCCCAAGTGGATTAATTGAGTTCTGCTTTAGAATTTTAAGAAATTAATTAAGAGGGTAATTAGTGAATTAGCCCTTAATTAAGAGAGGATTAAAAAAGAAAAGGGGGTTTAAGGAATAGCTTAGGAGAAATGCCCAAAATTATACCCTAAATCTCCTATTCACTAAAATATACCTTATTCAACTTCAACAAAGGATTAAACCACTAATCAAACCCTTAATCATCTTTAATTACATTAAGGGGATAATTAGGAAATGAATTAGCAATTTTCCCAATTAAGTCACCAATAAATACCAAAAAAATTAGGGGAGGTAGAAGTCATCCCCCAAAATACACTCAAAAAGTTTGAGATTAATCAGTAGATTAATTAGGGAGCAATTAACAAATTAAGATTTCCAAAAAAAACCCAAATTCTGAGAAACTAAGTTGAATTATCTTTCAGTGGCAATTTACATCATATTTTTCTAGTTTTCCTAGGTGGAGATATGAATTTTAGAAGTTTAAGTAATTAATTAGAAATTATTTAAACCTTAATTAAGTCCCTAATCCCTACGGCTGACGCAACAGCACTTTACATGTGGCGCGCTCGGATTGGCTACTTAAACATCCCATCGTAGCACGTGGCGCTTATTCACCTCGTCGTCCATCAAGGATCAAATGGTTGAGATTCATTCAGGGGATTAAATTAATTATAAATCATGTTCTAATCTCGATCCAAAATCCAAAATGCGGATGGACGATCCTCCTATTCTTCCCTATGAAAATGGGGACCATCCACTTTCAAAGAGAAGATCCGAGCTCGAGAGCTTGATTGGATTAATCAACCCACATCTAAACCTAATGAAAGCACATCTAACAGTCAAAATTCCATGGGATCAAAATTTCTTTCACAAAGCTCCACACCACATTGAGTTTAATGGTCAAAATGGCATACCTCAGGAGGTGATCAAGCCTCGATTCCTTGAGAAGCTTAGTCAGTTGACAAAGCTTTGGTGATAGTTTTAGCTTTTGAGATTGAGTAGATGGCTCTATGGATAAACTCCTCCTTGATTTAAGCTCGGCCTTGGTCTAGGTGAATCCTTCTCTACCTTTGGAGCTTGGGAAAGAGTATGGGCAAGCTCGATTGAGCTCACTGATGGAGTATGCAAAGGGAATTGAGTGGAGTTTGAGTGTGGAGAAAGTTCAAAATCCTATGGAGCTCCCCTATTTTCACCTTGTGAAAACTGAGAAGATGAAGTTGGCAAGTCCTTGAGGGAGCTTGAGATCACTGGGAAAAGACTCCTATGGCTTCTTCACACTCAATCGATAATGGGGAATTGAAGATTCAAATGAATTACGGGGAGTATATCTCCCCCTTTGGCAATCGGACGGCCGAGAAGGGAGGAGCCATTTTGATCCAATTGAGCTTAGGCAGTGGGTTTGTTAGGACGTTTACGCTATCCTTGAGTTCATTTTAGGCTAGGGAGTGGATTAGTGGAGTGGCCATGTGCTCAAAACAAGTGGGAAGAGGTTTTCCATGTGGCCATTTCAAGCCATGTGCTCGGTTTGGTCATATGGTGGAGTTGACAAACCCATTGGGTTGGCTACCACCCTCCCTAGGGTTCACTTGATCTACTAGGAGAGTATCAAGTAGGTATAAAGAGGGTTTGACCAAATTCCATGTAGAATTGGCCAAAATTTGTTCTATGGCCTAGGGGTAAAATGGTCATTTGGCTAATTTTTGAATTTGGATATGTTGGGTATGTTGAGAAAATAGGTTTGGCAAAGTTTCATTGGAGTTCATTTGGTATGGTTTGGCTCATGTTGACCCATTTAGGTTAAAATGGGTCAACTTGGGTCAAGATCAATTATTCAAATTGAGTCAAACCAAGGGTTAGGTCAAGTTCATATAACCATTTAAAATGTTTTAGTGGCTTTGGTTTGATTCAATTTGGTTTAGGTTTGAAATTAGTTCATATGATTTCATTTAGGTCAAATGGGTCAAGTTGACTAATTTGACCCATTTGACCTATTTGATCTAGGTCATGGGTAGGTTTAGGTTTGGTTAGTCATATGAAGTGGATTGTTATCTTTGCTTCCAATCAATTTTGGTTAAATTTGAATTTGGCTCAATATGACCCTTTAGGTCAAGTTGGGTTCAAGATCAATTGGGCTAGGTTAGTTTGGCCAATTGAGGCTTTGGTCAAGTTCAACAAGTGATTTGGAATGAACTTGATACATTGGTTTCAATCAATTTAGCTTAGATCAAGTTTTGACCCATTTCAACTTTTTAGATCAAGTTGGGTCAACTTGAGTCAAGTGGCCAATTGGGCTAGGTTAGGCTCAAATGTTGACTTGGTCAAGTTCAAACATTGGTCATGAATGAACTTAGATCAATGGTTTCAATCAATTTGTCTTATGGTGGATTTTGGCTATGTTGGGTTTCATTTTGGCTAAGTGTTGACTCGATCAACCCTTAGGTTTGACTTGGTTTGACCCAATTTGATTGATTGATCATCTCATGATGATTGTTGATCATGATGAGAGGCATAGGTGAGTTTGATTCAATCCAATTTGATTAGGATTAGAATTTGGCTCATAAGAGTACTTTAGGTCACTTTGGGTCAAGTGAGCCTAAGTGGATCAACTGGCTTGGTCAAAGCTTGATTTGAGTTTGATTGAACTTGTATATGGACTTATGATTGAAATATAAATCCATATGTAAGTGGTTTGAAGTCAAATAGGTTTTGATTCATTTGACAATTTCATATTCAAACGAAGAACATGAATGGATTTGGGGTTTGATTTTGAATTGAGTTTTGATTAAAGATTGAAGTTTGTATTTATATTTGGATTCATGATTGAAGGATTGAATCATGAGGAAAAGCAAGAGTTTGGCTTGATTTGGAATTGATTTGGCTAAGTTCAAGATTTTTAACTTGAAAGGCTTAGGTAGGATTTTGAATGAATTTGAGTTCAATTTTTGGAAGTGGTTTTGATGGTTTGAAATTATATTTCATTTATATATGTGAATATAAATGTGAATATAAATGGGTTATGAGAAAATATTAAGGATTTGAAGTGATTTGATCATGATCTAGGCTAAGTCCTTAAGAGAAAATTTAAAGGACTTACGAAATTTTGGAGTTTGGAACTTGAATTTTGAATTTGATTTGATTTGATTGATTTGAATTTATATTTCATTTATATATGTGAATATAAATAAGAATATAAATGAATTATGAGAAAATTCCATGAATTTGAATTAATTTTGATTTAATTTAGGCTAAGTCCTTAAGAGAGAAATTAAGGACTTAAGAGTGATTTTGAATTAGGGATTTGAATTTTGGATTTAATTTGATTGGTTTGAATTTATATTTCATTTATATATGAGAATATAAATGAGTTATCAGAAAATCTCATGAGTTTGAGGTGATTTAGATTTGATTTTGACTAAGTCCATGAAGGGAAAATCAAGGACTTAGGCAAGATTTGGAATTTGGAATTTCAACTTAGAATTCAATCATGGATTTTAGTCATGGATTTCAATCATATGGTATTGATGTGAGTTTGGAGAAAATCAAATAAGATTGATTTGGAGTTTGACTTGAAGGAAGGAAGGTGAGGAGTGGTTCAAGCTAAGGGTAGGCCAACTTTCCTAACACCCCTAAAGCATGACCTATTCCTATGGCTAACTCTTTTAAGTCTCTAGTGCTAGGTTGAGTGTCTGCCTAATCACTAGATGTGTCTTAAGACTAAGGAACTCTTAAAGTTTAAGAGAAGTCCCATGTCTAAGATGGAGGGGTTTGAGAACTCATTCTAAAAATGAGGTCAACAGTTAGCTATAGATGGAGGGAGAGCTATGAATATCATTTCAACACACATCTTAACTCGAGCCAACCTAAAATCTGAACCTCACCCTGAACCATTTCATGTTAGCTGGGTAAATCATACATCTCTTCCCATCACCAATTAATGTGTAGTTCCGATTAAAATAGGAAGCTATGAGAATCAAATTTGGTGTGATGTTCTCCCTATGGACATTGCTCATATTCTCTTAGGACAACCTTGGTTGTATGATATGAATATTATTCATTATAGTACAAAAAATACTTATATTTTTAAACATAATAATAAGACTATAAAACTTATACCAATAAAGCTAGTAGAAAAAACACCCTCCATAACACCACACAAAACAACTTCTGACTTGCAACCTAAGCCTCTATTGAAGAAAAATGTCAAACTTCAATTAATTATCATAAAAAATCCTACTATTAGGCTTAATACTATCATTTCTGATTCTTACTTTAAAACATCTACTATTGCTTCTTTGACCCAAAAGATAGAAATAATAGGTTTTCAAACTTCATGAAAAGAATTTTCTGATCTATTTCTTCTTCACATATTACATGTAAAAGAAGTCATACTAGACTCTAATGAGACTCACATACCTGTTGTGGTCTCTTCTCTTCTTTCTGATTTTAAATATATTACACCCAATGAGCTTCATGATGAGCTACCTCCTCTAAGAGGCATTCAACATGCTATTGAGTTTTGTGGTAAAAAATTTCTATAGGGAGTCACCTTCAAATCTGTGGGGAGAAAGAAAAGGCAAGACACTATAAAAATTCATCTTTTTATATGGCACGTAGATTCATAGATGTACTTATTCAGGTTAAGAAAGCTCGGGGACTCACATCCTCCTATAGCGGAACTGATTGTTGGGATAGTTTGTCTTCGGCTCGAAAGGTACTATCCGACATATGGAGACTACTCAAAAGTAGTCAAGAGGAAAGGAGCCTGGGGGGGTTATCTAAACCTCAAAATATACTCGACCTAGTTAGAGCATGATAGCTAGTTCAGGAAGAAAGCACGGTGACTCACATCTTCTTAAATAAAGTCAACATGAGGTAGCTTACTGGATGGGCAATGAAGCCTACCATACTAACAAGGTGCTCTTTAGTTTGCAATGATCAAGTTAGGAAGAAAGTGTGGGGACTCACATCCTTCAACAAATGATCATTGGGGTGACATACTAGCGAGGTAGCATGTAGACCCGACCTAGAGCAGCTAATGAGTGAGTGTCGCAGGGGGCTTGCTCCCACATCAAATAGATCGAGACAACAGATTTATATTTTTTTGTGCATGTGTCAAAAGGAATAAGACATCGTTGGGGGACTCTTTCACCTACCTTAAACACACTAGGGGTTTGATGAAATAATGCCACGGATGGCAAAATGATTCCCACTAAGAAAGGATGTTACTTGGGTTCTCATACCTATCTTAGTTATGCTAATTGAAGTAGGATGCCTCTCGGGTTCTCTTATAGCATTGGGAGATTGTGTTTATATTGTGAAAGAGCAATACGATGCCACTGGGGGAATCTTACACCTACCCTAAACACGTTACAAGCGAACAACACTTCGAAAGAAGAGAAGATTTGATGAAAGCAATCAGATTTTGTTCTTTTAATTAATGATTATTTTCAAACATGATTTATTTCATGGGTAATATTTCTTTAGATAGATCCCATTAATTGGAAGCATCGGGTGTTCCCCTTTACAATCAATAAACTGATAAGATCCTCCTTGGTAGGCCTTCTCTATGACATAGGGGCCTTCCCAAGTGGGTTCAAACTTGCCTCCCATCTTTCAACGGGCAACAATTGGTCTCCTTGGGACTAACACAAGTTCTCCTACTCGAAAAGACCTAGGCGGACTTGTGTGAGTTTGAATCATTTTGGCCTTGTACAACTCGAGGTTATTGCGCATGACTCTCCTCAAACCTTCGAGCTCTTCTAACCACTTTATATTTTGCTCTATAGTGATCTTGTTACCCAATGCTATCCTTAGTGATGGGAGTTGAACTTCTAAGGAAGAATGGCTTGACCCATACACTAGGGAAAATGGGTTAGACTGAGTTGGAATTTGATATGTGATTTGATAGGCCAAACTTCATTCATTCCATGTCATTTGTTTTCATCAAGAGTCTTCTTCATTTATATGAGAGTTTTGTTGAATGCTTCGCTAAGCCATTAGCTCTAGGGTAGTGGAGATGGTGTATCTCTATTATCTTGGCGAAGATATTGATCTTCATGCTTTTGAATGTAGTACCATTATCGGATATAATTCGTCAAGACACCCTAAACTTATATATGATATGGTTCCTGAAAAATTGAAGTACATGCTAAGCTGTGACCTCTGAGTGGGATGACTTCCTCCCACTTGGAAAAGTAGTCAGTGGCAGTTAAGATGAATCGATGCCCCTTGAAAGAAGGAGGATAGATCGAACCTACAATGTCGGTACCCCAACACTCAAATGGCCATGAAGCTAATATTGGGTGTAAAATGTTGGGTGGTTGGTGGAGGACCACACCGTACACCTAGCACTGATGGAATCTCTTAGCTACATCCATGCAGTCTATGATCATAGAAGGCCAGTAGTATCCAAGTCTTTTGATCTTCATCTTCATCTTCAGACTGGATTGATGAGCTCCACATAGACCTGAGTGTACCTCGGTTATAATGTCATGGGCTTCGTGTTTGTCTAAACAACATAACCATATTTGGTCAAAGGACCGTCGGTACAAGGTGTCATCAACTAAGATAATAGGAAAGAGCTCTATTTTCACCTGATGGGCTTGTGATTTCTCTTGAGGTAGTTTGTCGGTGTTCAAGTAATCTATGAACGGTTGCCTCCAATCTAGCTCCTTTTGGCCGTAACCTCCCTTGAGAAAGTCTCTCGATGAGTTCAACATCAATAAGGGATAGGACTTGTCTATTTTGGACCCTTATTGAAATGGACTCATCTTCCAAAAATGCCAATTCTTTAGCAAGTTTGGCCAAGGCATCTTCTACTGCGTTCTCTTCTCAAGGAACCTTGTAGATGGTGACTTCGAGAATCTGGGCCAACAACTTCATGGTATACTCATAGTAATGATGAAGCTTGGGTTTGAGAACCTGGTAGGACCCGATAATCTGGTTGATGACCAACTGAGAATCCCCAAAGATGTTGATGCTCTTAACACTGATAGTGATGGCTAACTCCAAACCAGCAATCAAAGCCTCATACTTGGCTTCGTTGTTGGTGTAAGGGTTGGAAAGGTAGTATGAGAATCTCATCACATCGTAGTTTGGAGTTAGGAGAACTATTCATACCTCTGCCTTTCCTAGGAGAATAGATCATGGTGCTTCACCTTTAAGAAAAGAAGCAACACCATCAAAATAAATCTCCCATCGGCGGTTGTCGGCCTGCCCTAAGTTCATGATTTGTTCATTGAGGAGATCGTCACTAAGAGGAGAATCAGCGGGAAGTGGGTGATGTGCTAAGAAATTCACTAGTGTATGCTCTCTTATCTCACAGAGGGGTACAAATGTGATATCAAATGGCGAGAGTATCATGGACCAACGTGTCAAATTCCCGCAAAGCATTGGCCATGTCATGAGGTACTGCAGTGGATTTGTTCTAGAGATCAAGTTCACCTTACGAGAAAGCATGTAGTGTCATAGATACAGATCAAAGCTAGGCAATGTTTCTCAATAGGTGGATAATTTGCTTTTAGTAGGGTTGGCGATTGAGGTAGTAGAGTGCTTTCCTTCCCTATGGCTTATGCCAACAAAGTCGAGTCATCCAATGCGGTAGTGTAAAGGATGAGGTGCTGAAGATAAGGGCTGCTAAAATTGGCAGTTTCACTAAGTACTCTTTGATGTCTTTGAAAGTGTGCTCGCACTTATCATCCCACTTCAACTTGGTGTCCTTTTTGACAAGTGTTGAGAATGGTTTGCATCTCTTTGATAGGTTTGAGATAAAGCGTCTTAGATACATGACCATCCTTAAAGGATCGAGTTGAGTTAAACTCTTAGGAGGTGGAATTTCTAAAATGGTTTTGATCTTTTCAGATCTATTTCTATTCCTGTCAAACCCAAGGAATTTCCTGAGCTACTCAAATGCACACTTTAGGGATTTATTTTGAGGTTATATTTCCATTTGAAAACTACTCTCAAGTCAAATGGTCTTCCTTTTCTCTTCTTTACTAGATCATCAACATTCTCAACGATGATGGATGAGTTTGTTGAAGATCGAGTCATGGCCCATTGGTATGTAGCACCGATTTTAAGGCCAAACATCATGACCTATAATAGAAGATTGTGATCGGGGTTGAAAGTTTCTTTCATCTTCTTGATTTGGTTATAACCAGATGATCCATCCATGGAAGAAAAGACTGCATGAGATGAGGTGATGTTCACCATTAATTTTGGTATAGGAAGAGGAAATTCATCCTTAGGACATGCTTTGTTGAAGTCCCTAAATTGATGCAAATGTGAATTTGGCCATTTCTTCTTCTTAGGACGACACTAGCTAACCAAGTAGGATATTTTTCTTTCCTGATGAAACCAGCATCAATCAATTTCTTGACTTCAGAAATGACTTTTTGTTCAATTTCGAATTGCATGCATCTAGGAGCTTGCTTAATAGGAGTAATGTTAGGATATATTGCTAGCTTGTGGACTACTACGTCAAGAGGTAATCTGGGCATCTCTTCATAAGTCCATGCGAAGCAGTCTTTAAACTCAGTCAATAGCCTAACTAAGTTATTGGTTTATTCTTCATTCAACAACGAGCTAATGTATGTCAGGCGTGGAGTTTCTTCTATCCTGAGGTTGATTTCTTTAAGCTTGTCGATTGTTGAATGAATCTCCTCTTCAAATTATGGTGGCCTCTTTGACTTGGAGATCATCTGGATCGCTCAGGTTTAAACACATATTCTCATACAAGTTGGGGATGTGTGAGAAGAACCTATCGACTCAATTGGTTGGTAACAACTAGGCAATAATCTTTGTTATCGACGGACCCACTATGTCAAATCTAGTCTCTTGATTATGCTTCCCCATGTATTGTTCCATAGATTTTTGAAGTATTTGTGCTTGGACAATGTGTGAGGAACTAAACCTTTCTGTATAAAATTTTGAACAGAAGGTGAGTAAAAGTCAAAAGGTAATTACATTAATCCTTTAAAAGTATCTACCTCAAGTGCTACATCAACTTCAGGGCTTGAGGTGGATGATCTCAAAAAGAACTTCTTCTTCATGTGGAAGACTTAGGGACTTCCTTAACTAAACCTTCAACTTTGAGATGTAAATGAGGCTAGAGCTAAGGTTCCCAACTGTAATAGTTTCACATAAAGATTTGAATACTTTCCTTTGCTTGGAGGCCGGTCTTCATCTCTGGATCAAAGTCATCTCCAATGGAATCTGAGAGGGGTTGGTGGTATACTAATCACATTCTATCTTCATGATTCCAAGTCTATATGAATAGTACGGGTACTCCTATGAACTGGAACACGACCTCTATTGGTTGAAGGCCAAGTAGGGGGTCTCCCACCTCTGGGACTACTTCTATTTCTACTTCTGCCTCTGCCTAGTGGAGATCGAGCCATCCTACCCATATGTCCATATGATGGAATGAACTGTGAGTGGAATGTGATATGCTGATCTATTTCTTCTTCAATTTCCCTTTCTTATGTACTTGGATTTTTATTTTTCTTTTCATTTTCTTTTATCTTTTCTTTTGCTTCATTTTTTTTGCTTTTGTATTTGCATTTAAATTTAAATTTTGTCCAAGTTCACAAGAAAGAGTGTTTTGAGGAAGATAGTAGGTCGCATCATCAAAAATCTCAACCTCTCTAACTGAAAATGGCTTTTCATCCTCGTTGACACGGTACTCAATTCCATCTTTTAACTTGATGCAGATGAAGGGAGGATGGAACAATCTTGTTCTAATGTATCCAAGGCCTACCAAGCAAAGTAAGTGAAGTATTTGAATTAATGATGTAGAACTTGGCTTGATCTTGTCGATCTCCAAAGGTAACACTATGGAACCTAAGCGCTCACCTTGATCATTGAATCCTCTCAAAATCATCATATCTCCTCAGTGTAGAGATGTTGATCTTCAAATAGGCAAGGGTCTTTAGGCTCATAATGTTCACCAACACGAATCCATGAGAACTCGTGAGTCAAACTCCATGTCATGTGTGATGTAGAGGGGGCGATTGTGCTTAAGTCCCAAAGAAGGTCTTCATCTGAATGATCTCATGGGCTTCTTTTGCATAATGTGTTTCCTCACCTATATGGTGGTTTAAGCATATCTTCAAGGAGTGATTAGTGACTCTCTCATCTCTTTGGATAAGAGAAGCATAGATGAGAAAGGATGTTGTAGTCCACCTTTGGCTAGTCTTCCACAAGCATATCCAAGGGTGGAGCATCCTATGGAAGGGCTTCTCAATCTTCAGTACCAATGACTTGTTTCCCTCTATCTTGAAGTGCAGCCCTAGGAGGTAGAACCTTGCCACAACGGAGGTTGACTTCGGTAATCTCTTGAGGCAAGGTGGTGGCAAGTTTTACTGCAGCTCACCTCCTTCCTATGACTCTCAATCGATGATTCCAAGTCTATCTCAAGAGGTGACTAGTGAGTTGGAAAGTCTAACTCAACTAAGAAAGAAAAGATCAAATTATTATAGTTATTTAGACTTGAAGAGTTATCATTAGGAATAGAAGAAGATAACTCATCAGAAGAGACACAGATGTAATTCAAACTAGCTTTATTCTTCAATTTCTTGGAATTATTTGGGGGTACAAAGTAGAAGTCAAGTAGAGTGAGTGGAGTAAGGGATTTGATGTCCTTATCTGATCTGAGTTTACTAGTAGAAGAAATAGAAGAGCTAGGCGAAATGGAAGAAGTCATCGGTGTGGAAGCTCAAGGATGGATGGTGGTCGAAGCTAAAGGGCTATCGACACATGTTGTTCTTGTGTTGTTCTATTGAGCTCCCACTTTCTAGAGTTGGCGGCAACTTGCAAACCTTCCTTGGTGGAGGTTTGAGATGCACACTGGAAAGCTTCTTGATCTTGAATTATTTTCTTAGATATTTTAGACAAATAAATGTCCCAACCTTCTTTAGTTTTGGTAGGATCACTTGTATCCCCAAAGATTATCCTAATGGAATTGGAAGGTTGTTCCACAAGGTATTCCTTTGGGATAACTACAGCACCGATCTTGAAATTGTGTTCAAGCCAGCCCTTGAATGTAAAGCAATCCTCCAAAATGTGGCCTAGCATATGGTGAAAAGGGCAAAAGTTTGGATCATGACTTTTGTCTACTTCCTCCAGTCTCCTAGGCTCGGGTAGCAGAAAATCATGTTTCTTTAAGAGATTCTTAAAGATTTTCCTGATTACCTCCCTCTTAAAAGAATAAGGTTTGTTTAACTTATCTAAAAGAGTAAGTGGATCATAGCTACCTGGCGGTGGGTATGCATGTCGCTGCTGCTTGTGGTATGGCTGAGGCGGTGGCTATGTTGGCCATGGAGGCTGAGGTAAAGGTCAGTAGGGTTGCCTCGGTGGTGGCAAAGGAGGTGGAGGCTCTTGTGGTCTCGGTGATCTCTAGCTTTGCTTCCCACTGCTACACTCTTACTCGGTTTCTTTTCATAAACCTTTTGGTACTTTTGGCAAAGGATCTTGAAAAGGCAATTGTTTGGCCTCTTCTTGTAAACTAACCGCCTTGTTGATTAACTTCTCAAATATCTTGATAGTGAAGCCCTTAAGCATGAAGGTGGTCAGGCTATGGATATTCTTCAAGAGAATCTCAATGGCATGCTGTTCAATAGTTGGTTCACACTTCATACTGCTACGCCATCGAATATAATCAACAAGTGACTATCACGGGGTGTTGTTGTGCTGAGATCACCTACATTAACCCTTTCTTTGAGCTCCGACAATCTCTTGATGAAGAGTTGCTCTAAGAAATATCTTTACTAAACTTTGAGTAGTTCATCATACCAATCAAAAGCAATACATAGGCTCGACAAAGAGTCTAAAAGTAAAGCATCGATGCCACTTGTGTTGCAACAAGCTCACAGTGAGCTATGTGTTGCCTTGGGTTTCCCGCCATCAAATCTTTTGAAGGAAGGAGGCACAAACCCTTGGGATCTTGGATAGCATCAAACTCCGGGTAGGGTCTACCCTTTGGGCGATGATCCTCACGGGCTTGAGCCAAAGCTTCCTTCACTTTCTCATGGATTTTATATCTTTTCATGTATGGAGGTACTTTTCACTACCTTCTTATACAGGTTAGTGCTACCTTGCTCAACGAGAGATAGAGTCTTGGCGGGTCCAAGACATGTATGCTCTGACATCCACTATAATAGGATGAACTAGAGGGGCTTGTTTCTGAAGCACTAACATTATTGCTAACAAGTCCTATAATTGACGTGACATCCTATCAATCTCATCATCTTACTCGAGTTGAAGGTGTTGGGTGATTCTCTGATGTCTTCTCGATCAACTCATCACATTCCATAGCTTGTTGTTCCCTAAGAAGAGATCCTCTAGTTTCAACCATGCAGACTCCAGTTGAATCCCCCATCAAGTCATCTTCTTTGGGATCGGCGACTCATACCAAGATTTCCTTCTTCTCCATGAAATAGTTTGCAACTATCTCATCTAAGGAATGATCTAACTCGGGTACAAATTAGGTGACGGTGTGATCACTTGTCGTGAGAGGCACCAACCTTGCACATCCTTGGAGAGTCAATCGTGCGGTGTACTCACTAGATGAATGATACTCACACTACTAGCTATAAGAGGGTAACAATCCTAGGATGTTCCTCTACCACTCTTTGGAACTATCATCGGAATATGTAACTATCATAATCTCCACTATATGGGAGTTGGTGAAAAAAAATGACCACGATGAGTGCCACTCCTTCACCACCATTGGGGCAAAGGTCGGCAGAGAGTTTGATACCATAATAGGAAGTGTAGGGGGATCCCTTGGTCGTAGGATCACCAACGGGTGTGTTTTCTCGGATCGGCCTTCATGGCCTTAGATGGAATGGAAATGTTGTATGGCGATGGTGAGCGAGGGTAAAGCGGTGGGTGGAGACACCCGACTCTCTATGCACAAGAACTGCCCTCCTGTGGTGGTTGGTCCCACTGAGAAGAATACTATTAGTATGGTCGATCGGGGTAGGCCTTGAAAAATCAACCAAAGCATAAGCGGCGGTTGAACCTCCTCTCTAATAGTATTGATGTATGGACCTCACGGGCGCTCTCAATGAAATACCTCCCACGCTATGGGGATACAGATCAAAGGTCAAATTGTCGGACTCTAAGCATCATATGCTCACTACTGCAGAATAGATGGAGGCCGGTATGACCTCCTACTCCTAAAACTATTCGCAAATGCACCGGAGGAGGTGATGAACAGATCCTCCTGGCATCCTCTCTATATGATCCAGAGAGAGGATGAAACTAGTTTTCCATAACTAGTGGTGAAGTGCTAATGGGAGACTCATCAATGGCTGATCGAGCTACTGCCTCTAGCTCCCTAGCTATCCGAGTGTGGAACCATTTAATCAACGATTCTTGTTTCTACATTGGGTAGGATGATGGAGGAGTGTGAGCTGACCATACTCAAATGTCAGGAGGAAAGCCCAAAACTAGGAGCCTTATCCTTGGAGTGCAGATGGTAGGGTGCTAGCGCACTAGAAACATGAGCAACTTTAGAATCCTGGCTGAGTCAGTGTGGTGCATAACAACTAAGTCTATGGTAATGCCACTTTCTTCTTAGAAGACATCAATCATAAGGTAAGTCTATCCGGATGGCCACGGTCACCTTCATCGTTGACTATAGTGAGAATGCCCTCACAAGTGATCTAGCCCCCTCTCGGCCAAAATGAATCAGGTGGGTATGATCCAAATGGGGAAGTCAGCCTGATCTAAAGCTAGATCCATACCGTGAGAGAAGGTAAAGACAAATTTTTGGGAACCGGCCATTTTCAAAATTGTAGTGATTGAAACTGAACTGTATTGTATGGACTGTAAAGAATCTATAATGAGAAATAAACTTGTATCATATTTCTATCTCCATAGATTTTGAATTTTGAATTTTGAAAATTTGAACTCCAACAACTTGGAAGTGTTAAGTGGGGTTCAAATGGATTTGAGAAGATTGATTGAAAGAGGAATTTGAATATGAATCCAACTCCAATGAATTTAGATATGTTGAAATATGGATTCTAATTTTTTTAATATGATGCTTCCATAGGTTCATTGTTATTTTGAATTTGAATTTTTGTGATTTGATTACCCTTTCCTTTAATAAATTTAGGTATGTTAAAATAAGGGTCAAATGATTTTGTTTTGTTTGATTGATTTTGAATTTCATTTACTTAGCAAATTTAGGTATGCTAAGTAAGGTGTTTGAGAATGATTTTTTATTTTTTGTGAATTTTGTTTTGATTTAGAAAATTTTGGAATTCTCACTTAGCAAATTTAGGTATGCTAAGTGAAGAACCCAAGTGTATTTTGTTTTGATTTTTGAAAAGGGTTGGATCCTTAGCAAATTTGGTATGCCAAGGGAATCCCAAGTGTTTTTTGTTTTGTTTTGAGGTGATTGAAAGTGAGATTCAACTTTAACAAATTTTGTATGCTAAAGATGAAGTCTCACTTGGTTTTGAAATGGAGATTTCATTTAATTTGAGTATGTTAAATGAAATTCCAAATGGTGTGTTCAATATTTTGATTTCATTTTTGGTTTTGAAAATGGAAACTCCTCCTTAGCAAATTTGGTATGCTAAAGGAAGAATTTCCAAAGGTGTTTGAGAAATTTGTTTTGACTTTGGAAACTTCACTTAGTAAATTTGAGTATACTTTGTGAGTTCCAAAATGTGTTTAGAAAATGTTTGATTTTGGGATTTTGAAACTTCACTTAGCAAATTTGGGTATGTTAAATGAAGTTCCAAATGCTGTTTGCAAATTTTGATATTTTGATTTGGATATTTCACTTAACAAATTTGGGTATGTTAAATGAAGTTCCAAATGTGTGTTTGAAAATTTTGAATTTTTGGATTTGGATACTTCACTTAACAAATTTTGGTATGTTAAGTGGGGTTCCAAATGTGTTTAGAAAATTTTGAATTATGATTTTTTATTTTAATTTTTGGACTTGGAAGTTTCACTTAACAAATTTGAGTATGTTAAATGAAGTTTCAAAATGTGTTTGAAAAATTTTTATTTTGAGATTTAGAGACTTCACTTAACAAATTTGGGTATGTTATGAGGTTCCAAATGTTTGAAAATTTTGAAATATGATTATTGATTTTGATTTTTGGACTTGGAAGGTTCACTTAACAAATTTGGGTATGTTAAGTGAAATTCAAAAATGTTGTTTGAAAAAAATTTGGATTTTGGATTTGTAAACTTTACTTAACAAATTTGGGTATATTAAATGAAGTTCCAAATATTGTTTGAAAATTTTTGAAGTATGGTTGTTGATTATGATTTTGAATTTGGAAACTTTACTTAGCAAATTTGATTATGCTAAATGAAGTTCCAAAATGAGTTTTGAAAAATTTTGAAATTTGATTGTTAAAGTTTTAATGTTTTGAAAAGACGACTTCCATTCAACCAATTTAGGTATGTAGAATGGAGATCAATTTTATTTTTGAAATCTGAAATTTTTGTTTTGTGTGATTGTTACTTTTTTGAAAGAGAGGAATCCCAACTTAAAACATATGAGAGACATGTTCAAATGGTATTTCCTAAATGATATTTATTTTTAGTTGGGAATGAAATCTTCATTTAATAAATTTGATTATATTGAATGAATGTGTTCATGTGTGCTTTTGAAAATTTTAATTTTTTTTTACAAATGAACTTTCCATTCAATAAGTGTGAGTGTATTGAAATAGAAAGATTCATGTGCACTTTTTTGAAAATTTTAATTTTGTTTACAAATGAACTTTCTACTCAATAAGTGTGAGTGTATTGAAATAGAAAAATTCATTTGTATTTTGAAAATTTTATGATTATGATTGTGATTTTGAAAAAAATGATTGTTCATTTTTATTTTGAAAATGACATCTTCATCAAAGTGAATTGAAAGAAGATGTTCATTTGTGCTTTTGAAAAATGTTATTAGTTTTATTTTTGAAAATCCTACATGTAACAATTATGTGAATTGTTAAATGAGGGTGACAAAATTTGTGGAAAATATTTTATTAAGTGCATTTTTGAAAAGGTGCTTTTTGAAAAGCAAAGTTCTTTATGGTAGATTTATTATTTTAGGATGAACCTTTCCTTATCATGAAAATGATAAGGAGGAAGTATTTAAAATGGCTTTCTTTTTATTTAGATCTTTTCATTTTACCCATTGGAGGACCCAACGGGAGTTTTAAGACCAACAAGGAATGCGGTCCTAAAACTAAAGATGTTGGCTCAACTAAAGAATGAAATGAGCTAAGTGCCACAGAAAGAAGGATAGTCTTGGATCCATACCAAAGTACAAACCCACTATCGATACTCAAAGACAATGATCATTTACCAAAGATGGAGAGAAGAACCATCCCGGATGAGTGAAAAAATCTATGGTGAAAAATTTCTATAGGGAGTCTCCTTCAAATCTGTGGGGAGAAAGAAAAGGAAAGACACTATAAAAATTCATCTTTTTAGGATGCCACGTAGATCCGTAGATGTACTTATTCAAGTGATCGGGTATGTCATCAAGAAAATAGTGTATTATCTCGAAAGATAGAAATCACTACCAATGGACTAATCACCTCATAAGGACTCTAAGATGAGTCTGCATATGTACTAGCGATTCATCCCCTACTTCATATGAAAAAGTAAAACAGGGTTTATTTTAAACCAAGTTTGTTAAGTTTCTTACAGGGGCAAGCCCCCATAGTTAATTACATCCTAATGGATAGGATCCCTTGGGAAAACTCTCGATTAAGGTAAATGATTGTTCATAAAGATTTCAATAAGAAGGATTGTCAATCAATTAGTTTATTTTTGAAGATCAAATGGGATTGATTAAAAGGGAGTTATTATCGAAGCCAAAATGGAAGATAAGTAGGAGATGCACATGATGCTAGGAAACTAGAGTATCTCAAACTATCTTATAGTTGAGCTTTACATTTTCGAATTTGATTTAGTTTGTTTGAGTTACATTTTTCATTAGAAATTTAGGACTTAAGATTCCTTAACACAAGATTAAGAAAATGCCTAAGAGGTGAGGAACTATGCTTATGGCCCACAAAGGGAAAAAGTAACCTTAGAACCTAAAGGGAGCTTCATGAGGGGAAGCACACTAAATCTAAGGTGAAAATGGGTAATTGGTTTGCCAAGAGAGGACAAACCAACCGTTGGACTTACAACAGGGGTGGTAAACTAACTCCTCCTATAATTTTAAATACATGTGGACAAGTCTTTATGCTTATGCAAGATAGCTATATTATTTAGAAAGAGACTAAGTCCTTAAACTCACTCCCTAAAGAGACTAGATCATGTAAAGGGCATGCTTCAAATGACCTAAATCTAATGCAATTCAAATTTTATTTTATTTTCATTTTGGACAAATATTTTTTACTCGCGCTAATAGGATTCATATGACTAATGCATGAGAACGAAGATTATTGTCCAAAATTGGTGAGAAGGGAGGAGGTGAGTTTCCACCATGGCTCTTAAAGGTCAAGCAAAGTTTCTTTGGCAAGCCCTCCAATAAAGCATGAAATAAGATGCATTTGTGCATGATATTACAAAAGAAATGCTCATCCATAAGGGTTGCTAATTCTTTTATCTTGATTTTAAACCTAAGCTTTAAGTGAGGTTATGAGTTGTTTAATTTTATTTTGAGTTGTTAAATTGGATAATAGATTTATTTTTCCTTAAAGAGCCTAATCCACATCCAGGACATACATAAAGTAAGGAAGAAACTAAGAAAATCACCCCACTTAATACAAAAGCTAAACAAATCATCAATCAAATTATAAAGCTGATTGCAAAAAGAATAAAAGGCCGTTTGTGGTTGGGCACCACCGCACAAACCTGAAAATATCAAATATGGGTAGCTGAGCTCTACCCTTATACAACCCAGATTACAAATTAATTAAATTATAATTAAGCAAAGAATTCATTGTTATAGGGGGTCTTCAAGCATTATTCTTCTTTCTTCTTTCTTCTTCCTTCTTCTTTTCTTCTTTCTTCTTTTAGTTCCTTATATTTGGATGGTTGGAAGGTAGATGCTCCAAGGCTTCACATGGTTCATAAGATAGGATCTTATGACCAATGTTCATCCTAATCCCTACAATTTCCAAAATTCTAATTGCACAAATTTACATGAAAAGGAAAAGTGAAATCTAAACTAACACTAAAAAGGTTAGCTAAAATAAACACAAATCCCAAGCATGTATATTGGACTTATCACCCCACATGGGTGACTAAGTCCACTCTATGTATTATGCTTAGAGGTATATAAAGCACCAAGCAAAAGCATTTATATTTATTTATTGATGCCCTTAAGCACAATCCACTTGTGAAAAGAATAGTTAGACTAGAACATCCTACCATTCATTCTATGAGCATACAACATCCTCTAAAACATATATCACAAAACAAAACAAACATCAAACCATGCATCCCAACCTAAAGCTAGAAGTGATGACTTTGGCTAATGTGTGCTTTGAAGGCTTTGTTAGCTTATGGCTTTAGGTTTAAATTTTCTAAGTGAAGAACATGTTCAACTTAGAGGAGGGTTTCATTTAAGTTATTTTAGTTATTTTGGGTTTATTTTATTTCATATTTGGTTTAAGTGGATCTACAATTAATCACTAAGTTATGAGAGAGGGAAAAAAGAGAACTTCTCTTTCCTAACCTAAGTAATTTCTAAAGTAGATTCACATTTTAGTTTCATTTAGGTGAATGTTTTGATTAAATCTTTTAATCAATCCTAAGTTTAGATAAACTCTAAACAAACCTATTCAAAAGAAAGGCATTTTAAGATTAAATAAAATGAACAAAATTCACATAACACACATTACTTCATTTCTTTCCCAACATATATAACATGCATATGGATGGACCTAAGCATATCTATACATACAAATGAGAGTATTTAACACACTTTATTATGAGGCATGCTAAGTAATCCATTTAAGAAAATTTAGAAGTTGAATATGCATGATTTTTCTTAAGTAGAAAGGGTTTTCCTTATCCAAATTTTTTACATACATATATGAAAGTAAGAAAGGCATAAGTGAGTGCATTATTAACCGAGGTGTAAGATACAAGACCTACTTAGGGCTACTTAAAGCCTCAACCTGGGTTGTCCAAACTAATATACCACTTTCCTTAAATACAAACTATGTATAAAAGAAATGAAATAAAAGAAAATGCAAAAGTTGTTTAATGGATTCATTTTATTTTATGCAATTTATGTAGTATAGGTACCCTTCTTAAGTGGTAGCATAGAGATGAATAGGATATGAAATTAGGTGAGTGTTAGGTTCTTTTCAAATGAACCACACACTTTACCAAATTCCTATTCAAAACTATTCCAACATAAGAAAAAAAGGAAACATATACTAAGCATACCTTTATATTCTTTCACATGCAAGCTTATAATTAAGGCATAAGTAGCACACTTTCAGATTTGGTATTTAATTTATGTATTTTAAAAATAATTTGAATTTAGTAGTGATAATAGCCATTCATATTTTTATTTTAGCCAACACATGCAAATTTGACATAAAGTAAACAATTTCATTTTAAAATTTGAATTTCAAAATTGTGAATGTATGAAATCACATAGCATACAACTTAACATATTGGGAAAGATTCAAAGTAATGAAAGCATGTAAAAAAAAACTTACTTCACTTAAATCCTAAGGACATTCTTATGGAATAAGAAAGTTTAAAATAAATTAGTGAATTTCAAAGTGATTTTTTTTTAGTTTGAAGTTTGATTTAATTTTGAAAAGGTGAGACAAGTTTGCTATTCCTAACCCATTCCCATACGTGTTTGATATTTTTGTTTAATTTTTAAATTAACCATTTTTACATTATACCACCTAGAAGAATTAACTAATAATTATGAGCCAATGAGATGACATAAAACCCACAAGAATTTAAATTTCAATTCACCTAATAAGCAAAAGGCCTAATGCAATTTGGCTCATAATTAAAAGTTAATTAAGCTAAGAGGTTTAGCTTAAGTAATTTCAAAACACCTTTTCACACATGTGAATTGGGTTTTGATTTTCTTAATTGAACTTAGCTATTAAATATCTAAGCATCTACCCAAAGTAGATTGATTAAATAAGTTCTAGATTGATTAAGTTTTGAAACTTTTAGAATTTTAGAAATTGATTAAAGGGATAATTAATGAATTAACCCTTAATTAAGAAGAGATTAAGGAGAGAAAAGAGGGTTTAGGGAATAGCATAGGAGAAATGTCCCAAAATTATTCCATAAACCTCCTACTTCTTGGATCGACCTTAATCAACCCTAATCATAGGTTAAAATCACTAATCATACCCTAATTATGCTTAATTGCATAAAGAGAGTAATTAATGAAACTATATGTAATTCTTCTAATCAAGCCTTCAATAAATCCCAAGAAAATTAGGGGAGGTAGAAGTCATCCCTTAAAACTTACCCAAGAAATTTGAGATCAATCAGAGGCTTAATTAAAAAGTAATTAGCAAAATAAACTTTCCAATAAAACCCAAATTTAGAGAAAATCATATTTTAAAACCTATTGAAATTAATTTTAAAATATTCTAGGTTTAATTATATTTTCATAGAATTTTGTTTCACATTTTTTTCTGAATGTTTTAGCTAGAGTTATGAATTTTGGAAGATCTTTAAGTGAAATTAGAATTAATTAAGCATTTACATAATCCCTAATCTAATCCCCCCGACTCCTATTATGACGACGGGTGGCGTCAAGCAGCGTGCTTTTACACGCCACTGCGTGAGGGGATTACTTAAGTTGTCAACTCGGGAGTCGGTACAAGACTCGTTAATCTCAATGCTCGATCAAAGATCGGACGAACAGAGGATCTCCTCGCATTTTAAAACGGATAAAAGAATTTCTAAATTATCTCAGCCATCCATCTAAAATGAATGGATGGATGGTTGAGATCTTTAAAGTTCTTCCTATTGATCAACAGAGACCGTACATGATCAAGGGGAAGATCTAAGCTAGATCTAGCATGGAATCAAACCAAACACAACCCACACCATCTAAAGACAGAGAGCGGCAAATCCATCCGTCAAAAATCGATGGGGTGAAAATTTCTTTCACAAAGCTCCACACCACATTGAGTTTAATGGTCAAAAAATCCCATACCTCTCCGGAGGTGATCACTGGCGCTCGATTCCCTTTGATAAGCTTCGTCTGGTTAAGACAAAGCCTTGCTGAGCGAATGAGCACTTGAGGTTGAGTGGATCCTTCTATGGGTCACCTCCTCCTATGCTTGAGCTCGGCTTTGATCCAAGTCAATCCTCCCTTTCCTTTAGAACTTGGGAAAGAACTTAGGTGAGCTCGACTTGGTCACCTAAGTGTGCTTGAAGAGGGAATTGAGTGGAGTTTAAGTGTGGAGGAAGTTGGCTAATGGATTGAGCTCCCCTATTTTTGCACTATGCAAAAACGAGAAATGGCTTTTTAATCCTCTCTAAAAAACTTAGGAGCACTTTCTAATGATTGCTCTGATTTTCTTAGCTTCAATCGACAGAGGGGAAGTGAGAATTGAATTGAATTAGGGGGAGTATATCTCCTCCTTGAAGGGTCGGATGGCCGGCAATGCTCTTGTCATTTTGATCCAATTGATCATAGGCTTAGGGTTGTTTGATCCATTAGGAGTGTGCACATGGTCGGTTTGAGCTAAGGAGTGGATTTCCAACCTTCCATGTGCTTGAATTTAAGCTTGAGAGGGAGTTTGAATTTTCAATTTTGACCATAGGGTTGGGTTTGGTCTAGGGACCAAATGGGCTGACTCAAACCCATTAAGTTGGGTGCACCACTCATCACTAGGTCCCCTTGAGCTTTTAGGAAAGCCTCAAGTGAATGAAGAAGGTATGACCAAATTACCCATGGATTAAGCCAAAATTTGTTCTATGGCCTAGAGATGGTCATTTTACAATTTTTCCACTTTGGATATGTTGGGTATGTGGAGAAACTAGGTTTGGCCAAGTTTCATGAGATTTGGAATACATTTGATAGGGTTTGGCTCATGTTGACCCATTTAGGTCAAAATGGGTCAACTAGTTTGACCAATTAGGTCAAATTTGGTCAAACCAAAGGTCAAGTTCATATGACCATTTGAAATATTTGGGTGGCTTTGGTTTGGTTCAATTTAGATTAGTTTTGAATTTGGCTCATATGACTTCATTTAGTCAAATGGTCAAGTTGACCTATTTTTTGACCCATTTAACCTATTTGAGGTAAGTCAAGGGTAGGTCTAGGCTAGGTTAGTCATATGGAGTGGATTGGTATCTTTGTTTCCAATCAATTTGGGTTAAGTTCATCATTCTTAGTCAGTCTATGGTCAATTAGTTGGATCTAATCAATTGTTTCAAGTTCATAAGTGATTTGGAATGGACTTGACCCATTGGTTTCAATCAATTTGGCTTAGATCAAGTTTAACATTTTGACCCTTTAGGTCAAAATAACAACAAGTACCAATTAGGTTGGGCTCAAATGTTGGCTTGGTCAAGTTCAAACATAAGTCATGAGTGAACTTAGATCAATGGTTTCAATCAATTTGACATATGGTGGAATTTGGCTATGTTAGGTTTCATTTTGGGCTAAGTGTTGACTTGGTAAACCCTTAGGTTTGACTTGGTTTGACCCAATTTGATTGATTGATCATCCCATAATGATTGTTGATCATGATGACATGGATATATGAGTTTGATTCAATCCAATTTTAGGGATCAAAATTTGGCTCATAAGGGTACTTTAGGTCACTTTGGGTCAAGTGAGCCTAAGTGGGTCAAATGGCTTGGTCAAAGCTTGATTTGAAGTTGGTTGATCTTGATATGGACTTATGATTGAAATACAATCCATTTACAAGTGGTTTGAAGTCAAATGGGTTTTGATCCATTGAAAATTTCATATTCAAATGAAGAATACGGGTTTTGGGTTTGATTTTTTATTTGGGTTTTGATTGAGTGATTGAAGTTTGAATTATATGAGCTCATGATTGTAGGTTGATTGAACCATGAGAGAAAATCAAGAGTTTGGCTTGATTTGAAATTGATTTGGCTAAGTTCAAGATTTTGACTTGAAAGGCTTAGATTGGATTTTGAGTTGATTTGAGTTTGATTTCTCGAACTGGTTTTAATTGTTTGAATTTTTATTTTATTTATATATGTGAATATAAATGAGAATATAAATGGATCTTGAGAAAATTTTAATGATTTGAAATGGATTAATCATGATTTGGGCTAAGTCCATTAAGAAGGATTTTAAAGGACTTTGGAAAATTTTGGAGTTTTGAGTTTTGAATTTGAATTTGATTTGATTAATTTATATATATTTCATTTATATATGTGAATATAAATGAGAAAATAAAAAATGAATTATGAGAAAATCCCATGACTTTGATATGGTTTGATGATGAGGCAAAGTTCATTAATGAAAATTAATGACTTAAGGAGATTTTAAATTTGGAATTTAATTTGGGGGTTCGATTTGATTGGTTTATATTTATATTTCATTTATATATGTGAACATAAATGAGAATATAAATGACTTTTGAGAAAATCCCAAGGATTTGAATAGGTTTGATCAAGATTGATAAGTCCTTAATAGAAAATTAAAGGACTTAAAGAAAATGCAAATTAATGGAATTTTAAGTTTAGTTTGATTGATTTGAATTTATATTTCATTTATATATGTGAATATAAATGAGAATATAAATGGTTATGAGAAAATCTCAACGGTTTGAATAGGTTTTGATCATGATTTTGGTTAAGTCCTTAAGGGAAGGATTAAGGACTTAGAAATTTGAACTGAATTTTATGAATTTTAATCATGGGTTTCAATCATAGATTTCATGGATTTCAATCATATGGAGTTTATTTGAATTTTGAAAAATCAATTAAGATTGATTAGAGTTAAAGGAAGGAAAGTGAGGAATGGTTTAAGCTGGGTAGGAAATTTTCTATCACCCTAAGGCATGACTTATTCCTATGTCTAACTCTTCTAAGTCTCTAAGTGAGTGTCCACTAGGTTGAGTGTCCACCTAATCACCAGATGTGTCTTAAGACTAATGAACTCTTAGAGTCTAAGAGGAATCCTATGCCTAAGATGGGAGGGTTGAGAGCTCATCCTAAAAATAAGGTCAACAAGCTCTTACCCGGTTATCAACTTTCTAATCTTTCACATTATAGGATGAACCTTATCGAGCATGTTGAGATTAAAAGATAAGTTGAGGAATTATTAAAAAAGTGTTTTATTCAAGAGAGTCTTAGCCCTTGTGCAGTCCTAGCATTATTAACTCCAAAAAAAGATGGAACATGGTGAATGTGTGTTGATAGTCAAGCAATAAATAAAATTACTATCAAATATAGGTTTCCATTCCTGATTATATGATATAGATTTAATAAGTAAATTTTTTCAAAGATTGATCTAAAAAAGTGGATATCATCAAATTTGGATCAGAGATGAGTAAAAGATGTTTTTAAGACCCCTAATGAAATTTTATGAATGGTTTGTCATGTCCATTGGACTTTCAAATGCTCCTAGCACATTTAGATTAATGAATACTATTCTTAAACCATATATAAGTAAATTTTAGTGATGTATTTTGATGATATCATTTAGTCTAAAAATAAGCATCTACAACACTTACAAAAAAATCTTTGAACTTTAGACAAGAGAAATTATTCATTAAATTAAAAAAAAGTGTTTTTGCAAGTCAATAATCTTTTAGGCTTTATTATATCCACTATGGACTTAAACTTGACCCTTCTAAAGTGAAGCAATCTTAGATCACCTAAAAAAGAAGTTAGAAGCTTCATGGTTTAGCCACTTTTTATAGAGATTTATCAAGAATTTTAGTATCATTATTGCTATAATTAATATACTAAAATTAGATAAATTTGTTGACTAATGCACAAGACCTTAGAGCAAATTAAAGTTCTTATCACTTACACCAATAGGCTTCATTTTTCTAAAGCCTTTGAAGTGACATGTGATGCTTCAGGAATTAGGATGGGAAATTTTAAGTCAAGAGAATCATCTTATAACATTCTTTAGTGAAAATTTAAATGAAGCCAAACAACGATATTCCACTTATGATAGAGAGTTTTATGATGTAATTCAATCTTACATTGGCTTACACTATCTCTTACATAGAGAATTTATACTTAATTTTGATCATCATGCCTTAAAATTGATTAATAATCAATGAAAATTAAGTCAATAGGGTTGAATTTTACAAGACTTCTTCGCTCTTCTAAAGCATAAGCCCAAGAGAATAAACCTATTGATGTTTTATCCGGGTAAACTTAATGATTTCTTAGAATTGAGAATCAAGATTTAATAAGAAAGATGATTATATTATGTGCCTTGACTTTCTCTAATTTATCTTGAATACCTAGATAAACCAATAACATTACAAGGACATTCTTGATAACAAATGGATATTTATATAAAGATAACTATGCACTTGATCTTCTCTAGAGAATTCCTTATCACCGAGCATTTGTGGGTGTAACATGTCATTTTGGAAAGGATAATACCATATGTTTATTAAAAAATAGATTTTATTGGCCTTCATTAAAATGAGATATTCAAAAATATGTGTCACAATGTTTAATTTGTAAACAGGCTAAAATTATCAAACAAATGTGTGGATAATACACTGTCTTACTTATTCTTTATAGGCCTTGAGAAGACCTATCAATGGATTTTATTCTAGGATTACATAGGACAGCTCGAGAACATGATAATATTTTTGTTGTAGTGGATAGGTTCTCAAAAATTGCTCATTTCTTACTTTGTTCAAAAATAAATGATGCTTCTTATATTGCCAAATTATTTTTTAAGGAAATAGTGTGACTCCATGGCCTCCCTTTAATCATTGTTTCTGATAGAGATATTAAGTTTGTCTCATATTCTTGGAAAATATTATGGAAATTATTAGCTATCAAATTAAAATTTTTTTCTGCCTTTCACCCACAAACTAAAGTAGTTAATCGTGCCTTAGGAAATTTGCTTAGATGCTTGGTAGGTAAAAGTTTAGAAAATTGGGATTTCCATTTACCAACCTCAGAATTTTCCTATAATAGTACTATTTCTAGAACTACAAAAAAAATCACCATTTGTGATAGTCTATAGTCAAAACCCATGACGACCAATAGATGTAGTAAACCTATCATCTCATGTATTTTCTAATGCAGCATTTTCATTTGCTAAAGATTTTCAAAGCCTCCATGAAGATATAAGACAGATTATATAATGAAAACTATGCTTCTAAGGAAAATCATAATCGTTCAACTAAAGAATATAAAGAAGGTGATTATGTATTGATTCGTGTTCGGCCTGAGCATTATCAAACCATTAAATATAAGAAATTGCATGCATGAGCTTGTGATACATTTCAAATTCTTAAGAAAATTAGAAATAATACTTATCACCTTAATTTGTCTGCTGCTCATTCATCCAGTTATTAATATTGAAGATATTCTATCATATGAAGGAATTAGTAAACCTCCACTTGTTCATTTAACTTTCAAGGAGATATAGACCGATTTGCTGCCCCTCTTCCTTTGAAGTTGATTATATTATCATGAGAAGCACCCATAATCTACAACATCATTTTCTTTAGTTGGAAGAATAAGCCACCGCCAAGACATATGATAATATACTAATTTGAAGACTTTAGCCCCACAATTAGGAAGACTTCTTAGATTTTAACTCATATAGAGTTCAATTGAGCAGAGGAGTTGATGTAACATCATGAGGATTCAAAATTAGAGCTCAAGGTCCATTTATAAGATCTCAAGCTAAAGCCCAAGAAAATTCAAAGAAGAAGGCATCATTAACATGCTAAGGCCCATTTTATGATTTCATCTTTTTATTTATGTAATTAATTTTCTTCTACAAACTCCATGTTTGAAATTTTGCATTTAAAAATTCAAAGCATGACATGTGAGGTATTGAATCCACATAAAATAATAGTGAAATTGGTGATGACATAAAATAATGAGGCAATTTAATACTCACATTAATGTACAATCACCTTTCCCTCCATATTTTGAATTCTTTTCTTTTGAAAGATGCTTGTATTGGCTATAAATAGCCCCTCTTACTAGAATGAAAGAAATATTTTGGCAATTACAAATTATTGAGTTATTCTTATGGTTTGAGAGCTTGGTGGAAAAACTTTGGCAATCCTTCGTGGGAGCGCTAGTTATCCAACATATCTTCACCCTCCAATACTCATTCTCTCAATCTCATCAAAGGAAAGAAGCAACTCTATCACTTTAACTCTTCTCAACTCATGTAATTGGAGTTAAGTATGAGACATTTGTTCATTAAGATCCATTACATTGATTACCATACTATTTGGGATCATGAAAGTCTTCATCTATGCTCACTAATAAACCTTGAATATAACGTAAGTTTTAATTTGCTTTCAATTTTATTATTTCTATCCATTCATTATAATGATTTATGTGCTTTGGCAAGCATTTAATCCCTACATATTCCATTCCAATCACTTTGACCCTCTCAATATAAATATAATACTTTGAAAGTTTATAATATCATATTTATATTTCTCTTGCTTAAGAGTGAATTTTCAATTTCAATATTACCGATTAGTTCTTAACTCAATCCCCAATACAAGTTGTAATAAGATTTGATTATTCAATTAAGAATCATTCTTATATTTATGAGTAGGTTATCACATGATGTGAGTGCTTAGGATTTTTTTCATATACTTGATTTTGAAGTACTTTAAAGAGAAGGAGGTCTCAAATTTGGGTAAGCTTCCAATTTGCTCAATTTATTTTATGTTTCTTCTCCTTTTTGTGTTTGTTTAAATCTCATATTCACATTATTTTTCATCATATTTTTATTTGATTCTAACAATTTGAATTTAGCTTTAGATTTCTTTATTTAGTGCTTTTGGGTTTTTTTTTTCTCCATTTTTCTAAGTCCAAAGATTTGACAAATTTTCTCAATTTCAACTAGGGAGGCACATCTAACAAATTTTTTGGTTTACTCAGACTTTTATGAAGGTAGACAAGTGTCTTGGGACACAATCATTTTCGGCTATTGGACATGGGTCTTCAAACCTGCAAAAAGAGAGACAATTACATATATATACTTTCACATTCACACACATTTTATACATTTACATCGATGTGAGTAACTACTAATCCTGATAATATCTTATCTCTTTTCTTTGTTTTTATCTAGATATTTTCCTTTCTAATTTTTTTTTTTTGAAATCAGAGAGAGGAAGGAGATAGAGAGATAGAGAATGGAGCTGGGTTTGCTCAATGGCTCACCACATGTACCCGGTTTCTGTGGTTGACAACACATCTTGCATATGAAATGTTGGTGAGCCATTTTAGTTGGTAGCCATTTCATAATGTTGCATCATATACAAATTATAATGGTAGTTTTCATAAATTACCCATATATATGTTAAATGGTCATGTGTACATTATAGTATGAAGCCATAAGCAAACCGATGATTTATGAGTATCTTGCAACATCAACTAAACATTGTGAGTATGTACTATCAATGCATAAGAGGAATCTAAGCTTTTCGTGCTAGTATATCGAGAGAGGGAGAGAAGAGGGTCGAAAGGGAAGAAAGGAATCAGGATGGATGGAAATCCGGGAGGAACTTACGTTTGGCTCGGTGGCTCATCTAACGGGAGATGGTAATAATGTGGGAACCGGTCTTTGAAGGAGGAGGAAGGAAAGGTCTGCTTGTTTTGTTCTTCTGCCATGAGAAGGGATTATGGCTTTTAGTTATTAGCCCTATGGGCTGGTTTAGTTATTAGCCCTTTTGATAATATTTTGTATTGATTAATCAATTTTAATATGAACTTTACCAACTCAATATAGTGATATATATATATATATATATATATATATATATATATATATATATATATATATATATATATATATATATATATATATATATATATATATATATATTGCTTCAAGATTATTCTTATGTTCCAAATGTAACGCACGGTCCGCTTTCAACCGAGGTTGTTTGTTCAAATTGCCAATTGATAATTTCAGCAAAATGCGAAGTTATTATTTGACCGGATCGCTTTTGTCCAAATTGGAATAATCTACCGATGATTTTGATATTTTGAAACTAATAGCAATCAATTTCAACGGATGTCGCTTGATTCGGCCCGACCTCATATGCGAAAGACGCTGATGACTCATCACTTGATCCGCTGATCATAGGGTTGCAATATTTTATTTCGACTACCAATGTTCTAAACACAATGGTGAACCGCTCATCAATCGAGATCATTTTACTAATTTTACCGAGTGTATTTCAAATTTCATTACGGTTGTCAGATCATTTGACATTTGTAGCTTGTCCCAATTGAGCGAGCAATATCATTTGGTAGTTTTGACATCTTAACGCGTAATCAATTTTATGAACGGAGGTCATTTGGACATAGTTCCACTGGACATGCATCGCCAAGACATCGAAGTCGATCTTGATTGATCTTTAGATTATGCAATATTTATATTTTGACCAATTTCGATGTTTTGAATGCGATGGCAAAATCCGTTCATCAATCAGAGATCATTTCGACTGATTTGGGTGACGCCTAGTGTATTTCAGCCTCGATTTACGTGTTGTCACTTCCGATCATTCGACATTTGCACAGACTTGTCCGAATTGAGCGTGAGCAGTCTCATTTGGTAGTTTTTGACATTTCAAAGTTAACGGCTTAATCAATTTTATGAACGGAGGTCATTTGGACATCCTCATAGCTTCCGACCGATATATACGCCGACATCGAGCTTCGATCGCTTGATCGGTTGATCTTTAGATTACGCAATATTTATATTTTGACTAATTTCGATGTTCTGAATGCATGGAAAGTCCATTCGCCAATCGAGATCATTTCAACCGATTTTGGTGACGCCCGGTGATCTCAACTATGATTTGTGCTCAAGCATCCAAGTCAATCAATTCATCTATTAGCTCGATTCATGTGGTATATATGAAGGTCAACACTACTCACCATGAGTCCAAGAAGAAGATTTACTCATATATCCACTTTCGTAATATATAATACAATATCTCTTCTAAATGTGTAAAGGTATGACTTTTATATGTTTGTAATGGGATCAAGTTTGTCACAATCTAATACACTCCATTGGTAGCTAGGTCTAGAGAAATCCCCCTTGATTTTAATATTTTTTTACATTTTATAATATTCAAATAATCATAAAATTGAGTGATTTTAAATTTATTAGTTATGTCGTTGAAATGCTTACTTTCATTTTAAGTATAAAAAAAATTAAAGGTTATTTGGTTCCATAAATGCTCTCATGAAGTTTTTTATTATATTTATGATTAAATGATTTAGACCCATTTTAATTTGGTCTTATTTTAATTATAATTTGTTGAAAGAATATAAATGGATGACCTAAGAGTTAATTTTATAAAATTTTAATTAATTTGAATATTCAAATGTTTTGATATCTAAATAAGTATACATGATTGATATTCGAATGGATGAAATTTTTATAATGGAATCAATCTTAATATTCATTCTCACTAATGCTTCCCAAGCTATTGATTAATACCCCCATCACGAAAAAAAAAAAAAAAGTGAAAGCCATTTCTTAAGGTGCTTGCCATAGGAGTAATGTTAGGATATATTGCTAGCTTGTGGACTACTACGTCAAGAGGTAATCTGGGCATCTCTTCATAAGTCCATGCAAAGCAGTCTTTAAACTCAATCAATAGCCTAACTAAGTTATTGGTTTATTCTTCATTCAGCAACGAGCTAATGTATGTCAGACGTGGAGTTTCTTATATCCTGAGGTTGATTTCTTTAAGCTTGTCGATCATTTAATGAATCTCCTCTTCAAATTATGGTGGCGCCTCTTTGACTTGGAGATCATCTGGATCGTCTCCAGTTTCTAAACACATATTCTCATACGAAGTTGGGGATGTGTGAGAAGAACCTATTAGACTCCAATTGGTTGGTAACAACTAGGAAATAATCTTTGTTATCGACTGGACCCACTATGTCAAATCCTAGTCCCGCTCTTGATTATGCTTCCCTACATGTATTGTTCCATAAATTTTTGAAGTATTCTGACATGTGCTTGGACAATGTGTGAGGAACTAAACCTTTCTGTATAAGATTTTGAACAAAAGGTGAGTAAAGTCAAAAGGTAATTCCATTAATTCTTTAAAAGTATCTTCCTCAAGCTCTACATCAACTTCAAGGCTTGAGGAGGATGATCCCAAAAAGAACTTCTTCTGCTTCATGTCAGTGGAAGACTTAGGGACTTCCTTAACAACTAAACCTTCAACTTTCTGAGATGTAAATGAGGCTAGAGCTAAGGTTCCCAACTGCTGCCTAATAGTTTCACATAAACCATATTTGAATACTTTCCTTTGCTTGGAGGCCTAGTCTTCGTCTCTGGCTGGATCAAAAGTCATCTCCAATGGAATCTGCTGAGAGGGGTTGGATGGTATACTAATCACATTAGACTCATCTTCTGAGCTGCATTCCAAGTCTATGTGAATAGTACGGGTACTCCTATGAACTAGAACACAACCTCTACTGGTTGAAGGCCAAGTAAGGGGTCTCCCACCTCTGGGACTACTTCTATTTCTACTTCTGCCTCTGCCTAGTGTAGATCGAGCCATCCTACTCGTATGTCCATATGATGGAGTGAACTGTGAGTTGAATGTGATATGCTGATCTATTTCTTCTTCAATTTCCCTTTCTTGCGTACTTGGACTTTTATTTTTCTTTTCATTTTCTTTTATCTTTTCTTTTGCTTCATTTTTTTTTTTTGCTTTTGTATTTGCATTTAAATTTAATTTTTGTCCAAGTTCACGAGAAAGAGTGTTTTGAGGAAGATATTAGGTCACATCATCATAAATCTCAACCTCTCTAACTGAAAATAGCTTTTCATCCCTGTTGACATGGTACTCAATTCCATCTTTTCTGAACTTGATGCACTGATGAAGGGAGGATGGAACAATCTTGTTCTAATGTATCCAAGGCCTACCAAGCAAAGTAGTGAACGAAGTATTTGAATTAATGATGTAGAACTTGGCTTCAGTCTTTCGGTCACTGATCTCCAAAGGTAACACTATGGAACCTAAAGCCCGCTCACCTTGATCATTGAATCCTCTCAAAATCATCATATTTCCTCGGAGTGTAGAGATGTTGATCTTCAAATAGACAAGGGTATTTAGGCTCATAATGTTCACCAATCCACCTGAATCCATGAGAACTCTGGTGAGTCTGAACCTATCCATGTCGACTGTGATGTTGAGGGGACGATTATGCTCTTAAGTCCCCCAGAAGAAGGTCTTCATCTGTGAATGTAATCTCATGGGCTTCTTTTGCATAATGTGTTTCCTCACCTATAGCGGTCAGTTGAGCTAAGCATATCTCAGGATCAAGGAGTGCCTTGATTAGTGACTCTCTCATCTCTTTGGATAAGAGAAGGGCATCATATATGCTTAGCATAGATGAGAAAGGACGTTGTAGTCCACCTTTGGCTAGTCTTCCACAAGCATATCCAAGGGTGGAGCATCCTATGGAAGGGCTTCTCAATCTTCAGTACCAATGACTTATTTCCCTCTATCTTGAAGTGCTGCCCTAGGAGGTAGAACCTTGCCACAACAGAGGTTGACTTCGGTAATCTCTTGAGGCAAGGTGGTGGCAAGTTTTACCTGCACTTCAGGCTCACCTACAGCTTCTCCTATGAGACTCTCTGAATCAGATGATTCCAAGTCTATCTCAAGAGGTGACCCAGTAGTATTTAGAGTTGGAAAGTCCAACTCTGAATCAGAAAGAGAAAGATCAGAATTATTATAGTTATTTAGACTTGAAGAGTTATCATTAGGAATAGAAGAAGATAACTCATCAGAAGAGACACAGATGTAATTCAAACTAGCTTTATTCTTCAATTTCTTGGAATTATTTGGGGGTACAAAGTAGAAGTCCAGTAGAGTGACTGGAGTAAGGGATTTGATATCCTTATCTGCTGATACAAGAGTTCTACTAGTAGAAGAAATAGAAGAGCTAGCTGAAATGGAAGAAGTCATCAGTGTGGAAGCTACAACTAAAGGATGATGGCTGGACATGGTCGGTGGCTGAGCTAAAGGGCTATCCCGGGCTGACACATGTTGTTGTTATTGTTGTTGCTATTGAGCTCCCACTTTCCTAGAGTTGGCACTGGCAACTTGCAAACCTTCCTTGGTGCTGAAGGTTTGAGCTGACTCAAACACCTGTAAGGAAAGCTTCTTGATCTTCTGAATTATTTTCTTAGCTATTTTAGACAAATAAATGTCCCAACCTTCTTTAGTTTTGGTAGGATCACTTGTATCCCCAAGGATTATCCTAATGAAATTGGAAGGTTGTTCCACAAGGTATTCCTTTGGGATAACTACAACACTGATCTTGAAATTGTGTTCAAGCCATCCCTTGAATGTGAAGTAATCCTCCAAAATGTGGCCTAGCATACGGTGAAAAGGGCAAAAGTTTGGATCATGACTTTTGTCTACTTCCTCCAGTCTTCTAGGCTCGGGTTCCTGAAAATAATGTTTCTTTAAGAGATTCTTAAAGATTTTCTTGATTACCTCCCACTTAAAAGAATAAGGTTTGTTTAACTTATTTAAAAGAGTAAGTGGATCATACCACCGCAGGCATGTCGCCGCCGGGGGTATGGCGGGCGGTGGCTGGTATGGAGGCCGATGGGGAGGTCGGTAGGGTTGCCTCTGGTGGCAAAAGGAGGTGGAGGTCGCCGGAGTCATGGTCTCTGAGATCTCTAGCTAGTCGCTTCCTTATCAACCGCGCTTACCCGTTTCTTTTCATAAACCTTTTGATACTTTTGCTTCAGCAACTGATCTTGAAAAGACAACTGTTTGGCTTCTCCTTATAGACAAGCCGCCTTGTTGATTAACTTCTCAAATATCTTGATAGTGAAGGCCTTAAACATGAAGGCGATCGGGCCATGGATATTCTTCAAGAGAATCTCAATGGCATGTTGTTCAAATAGTTATGGTTCACACTTCATACTCTGCTTACGCCATCGAAGAATATAATCAACAAGTGACTATCTGGGGTGTTGTTGTGCTACATCGAGATCACCTACATTAATCCTTTGCTGAGCTCCAGCATATCTCTTGATGAAGAGTTGCTCTAACCCAGTAAATATCTTTACTAAACCTTTGAGTAGTTCATCATACCAATCAAAAGCAATACCTGCTAGGCTACTGATAAAGAGTCTAAAAAGTAAAGCATCGATGCCACTTGTGTTGCAAAAACTGGCCCTGAAGTGAGCTATGTGTTGCCTTAGGTTTCCACTGCCATCAAATCGTTTGAAGGAAGGAGGCACGAAACCCTTGGGATACTGGATAGCATCAAACTCCTCTGGGTAGGGTCTACCCTTTGGAACCGATGATCCTCCCTGGGCTTGAGTCAAAGCTTCCTTCACCTGCTACTCAACCATGGATTTTATATCTTTTTCATGTATGGAGGTACTTTTCACTACCTTCTTATACAGGTTAGAGCTACCTTGCTCAACGAGAGATAGAGTCTTGGCTGGGTCCAAGACATGCACTAACTCAGGCTGACTGACATCCACTATAATAGGATGAACTAGAGGGGCTTGTTTCTGAAGCACTAACATTGTTGCTAACAAGTCCTATAATTGATGTGACATCCTATCAATCTGCTCATCCTTCTGCCTTAACTGAAGTTGAAGGTGTTGAGCTGATTCTATAGTGTCTTCTCGATCAACCTCATCACATTCCATAGCTTGTTGTTCCCTAAGAAGAGATCCTCTAGTTTCAACCATGCAGACTCCAGTTGAATCCCCCATCAAGTCATCTTCGTTGGGATCGAAGCTGACTCTCTATTCATCGGACAAGCGTACCCCAAGATTTCCTTCTTCTCCATGAAATAGTCTGCAACTATCTCATCTAAGGAATGATCTAACTCAGCAGGTACAAATAGCTTAGGCTGACCGATGTGATCACTATCGTGAACTGAGAGGCACCGAACCTTGCCTGTCACTGGAGAGTCAATCCTGTGCGGACTGTACTCACTAGATGAATGATACTCCTGACTACTATTGGTTATAAGAGGGGTAACAATCCTAGGATGTTCCTCTACCACTGCTGCAACTAAACATTCATCTGGAATATCTGTAACAACTATCATAATCTCCACATCCGGCTATATAGGCGGAGTTGGTGAAAAAATTACCACGATGCTTCAGGGTCGCCACTCCTTCTGCAGCACCATTGGGGCAAAAGTTCGAGCAGGAGAGGTCGACTATACTATAATAGGAAGTGTAGGTGGGGTAGGATCCTTGGTCGTAGCTGGATCACCAACGGGGTGTGTTTTTCTCCAGATGCGGCCTTCATGGCCTTAGATAGAATGGGAAATGTTGTAACCTGTACTGACGATGGGGACGAGGGGTAAAGCGGTAGGGTGGAGATACCACTGACTCTCTATGCACAAGAACTGCCCTCTTGTGGTGGCTGGTCCCGGTGAGAAGAATACTATTAGTATGGTCGATGCGGGTAGAGCGCCGAGCTGAAAAATCAACCAAAGCATAAGCGGCCAACTGACGGCTGAACCTCCATCGCTCTAATAGTATTGTGTGATGTATGGACCTCACAAGCCCTCTCCTAATGAAACTACCTCCCCACGCTATGGGGGATAATAGATCAAAGGTCAAATTGTGTCCCGGACTCTAAGCATCTGTATGCTCAGCCTACCTAGCGTAGAATAGATCGGAGGCCGGTGCACGACCTCCTACTCCTAGAAACTATTGGACGCAAGTGCACCACTGGAGGAGGTGATGAACAGATCCTCCTGGCATCCTCTCTATATGATCCAGAGAGAGGATGAAACTAGTTTTCCATAACTAGTGGTCAAGTGCTAATGGGAGACTCATCAATGGCTGATCGAGCTACTGCCTCTAGCTCCCTAGCTATCCGAGTGTGGAACCGTTTAATCAACGATTCTTGTTTCTACATTAGGTACGGATAGGATGGAAGGAGTGCAGCTAGACCCATACTCAAATGTCAAGGAGGAAAACCCAAAAACTAGGGGAGCCTTATCCTTGGAGGGTACAGATGGTAGGGTGCTAGCCCGCACTAGGGAATCATGAGCAACTTTAGAATCAACTGCAACTGGAGCTGGTGCTGTCGGTACTATAACAACTGAAGTCTATAGTAATGCCACAACTTTCTTCTTCAGTGAGAAGACATCTGAATCATAAGGTAAGTCTATCCGGATGACCGACTTCTACCCGGTCACCTTCATCTTGTTGACTATAGTGAGGGGAATGCCCTCACAAGTGATCTAGGCCCCCTCAAATCCCTGGCCAAAATGAATCAGGTGGGTATGATCCAAACGGGGGAAGTCAGCCTAATCTAGAGCTAGATACATACCGTGAGGGAAGGTAAAGACAAATTTTTGGGAACCGGCCATTTTCAAAATTGTAGTAGACTGAAACTGAACTGCATCAGATGGATAAAGAATCAGAATGAGAAATAAACTTGTATCATATTTCTATCTCCATAGATTTTGAATTTTGAATTTTGAAAATTTGAACCTACATCCAACAACTTGGAAGTGTTAAGTGGGGTTCAAATGGATTTGAGAAGATTGATTGAAAGAGGAATTTGAATATGAATCCAACCCAATGAATTTAGATATGTTGAAATATGGATTCAAATTTTTTAATAGGATGCTTCCATAGGTTCATTGTTATTTTGAATTTGAATTTTTGTGATTTGATGATCCTTTCCTTTAATAAATTTAGGTATGTTAAAATAAGGGTCAAATGATTTTGTTTTGTTTGATTGATTTTGAATTTCATTTACCTAGAAAATTTAGGTATGCTAAGTAAGGTGTTTGAGAATGATTGTTTCTTTTTTTGTGAATTTTGTTTTGATTTTAGAAAATTTTGGAATTCTCACTTAGCAAATTTAGGTATGCTAAGTGAAGAACCCAAGTGTATTTTGTTTTGATTTTTGAAAAGGGTAGGATCCTTAGCAAATTTGGTATGCCAAGGGAATCCCAAGTGTTTTGTTTTATTTTTGAGGTGATTGAAAGTGGAGATTCAACTTTAACAAATTTCGTATGCTAAAGATGAAGTCTCACTTGGTTTTGTGAAATGGAGATTTAATTTAGCATATTTGAGTATGTTAAATGAAATTCCAAATGGCGTGTTCAAAATTTTGATTTCATTTTTGGTTTTGAAAATGGAAACTCCTCCTTAGCAAATTTGGTATGCTAAAGGAAGAAGTTCCAAAGGTGTTTGAGAAATTTGTTTTGACTTTGGAAACTTCACTTAGTAAATTTGAGTATACTTTGTGAGGTTCCAAAATGTGTTTAGAAAATGTTTGATTTTGGGATTTTGAAACTTCACTTAGCAAATTTGGGTATGTTAAATGAAGTTCCAAATGTTGTTTGCAAATTTTGATATTTTTGGATTTGGATATTTCACTTAACAAATTTGGGTATGTTAAATGAAGTTCCAAATGTGTGTTTGAAAATTTTGAATTTTTGGATTTGGATACTTCACTTAACAAATTTGGGTATGTTAAGTGGGGTTCCAAATCTATTTAGAAAATTTTGAATTCTGATTTTTTATTTTAATTTTTGGACTTGGAAGTTTCACTTAACAAATTTGGGTATGTTAAATGAAGTTTCAAAATGCGTTTGAAAATTTTTTATTTTGAGATTTAGAGACTTCACTTAACAAATTTGGGTATGTTATGTGAGGTTCCAAATGTATTTAGAAAATTTTGAAATATGATTATTGATTTTGATTTTTGGACTTGGAAGGTTCACTTAACAAATTTGGGTATGTTAAGTGAAATTCCAAAATGTTGTTTGAAAAAAATTTGGATTTTGGATTTGGAAACTTTACTTAACAAATTTGGGTATATTAAATGAAGTTCCAAATATTGTTTTAAAATTTTTGAAGTATGGTTGTTGATTATGATTTTGAATTTGGAAACTTTACTTAGCAAATTTGATTATGCTAAATGAAGTTCCAAAATGTGGTTTGAAAAATTTTGAAATTTGATTGTTAAAGTTTTAATGTTTTGAAAAGAGGACTTTCATTCAACCAATTTAGGTATGTAGATTGGAGATCAATTTTATTTTTGAAATCTGAAATTTTTGTTTTGTGTGTGATTGTTGCTTTTTTGAAAGAGAGGAATCCCAACTTAAAACATATGAGAGATATGTTCAAATGGTAAATCCTAAATGATATTTATTTTTAGTTGGGAATGAAATCTTAATTTAATAAATTTGAGTATATTGAATGAATGTGTTCATGTGTGCTTTTTGAAAATTTTAATTTTGTTTACAAATGAACTTTCCATTCAATAAGTGTGAGTGTATTGAAATAGAAAGATTCATGTGCGCTTTTTTGAAAATTTTAATTTTGTTTACAAATGAACTTTCTACTCAATAAATGTGAGGGTATTGAAATAGAAAAATCCATGTGTATTTTTGAAAATTTTATGATTATGATTGTGATTTTTGAAAAAAATGATTGTTCATTTTTTATTTTGAAAATGACATCTTCATCAAAGTGAATTGAAAGAAGATGTTCATTTGTGCTTTTGAAAAATATTATTAGTTTTATTTTTGAAAATCCCTACATGTAACAATTATGTGAATTGGTAAATGAGGGTGACAAAATTTTGGGGAAAATATTTTATTAAGTGCATTTTTGAAAAGGTGCTTTTTGAAAAGCAGAGTTCTTTATGGTAGATTTATTATTTTAGGATGAACCTTTTCTTATCATGAAAATGATAAGGAGGAAGTATTTAAAATGGCTTTCTTTTTATTTAGATCTTTTCATTATACCCATTGGAGGACCCAACGGGAGTTTTAAGACCAACAAGGAATGCGATCCTAAAGCCTAAAGATGTTGGCTTACTCAACTAAAGAATGAAATGAGCTAAGTGCCAACGGAAAGAAGGATAGTCTTGGATTCATACCAAAGTACAAACCCACTATCGATACTCAAAGACAATGATTATTTATCAAAGATAGAGAGAAGAACCATCCCCAGATGAGTCACCAGAAAAATCTATGGTGAAAAATTTCTATAGTGCCTTCAAATCTGTGGGGAGAAAGAAAAAGAAAGACACTATAAAAATTCATCTTTTTAGGATGCCACGTAGATCCGCAGATGTACTTGTTCAAGTGATCGGATACGTCATCAAGAAAATAGTGTATTATCTCGAAAGACAGAAATCACTACCATTTAATGGACCTAATCACCTCAATAAGGACTCCTAAGGATGATGGGTCTGCATATGTATCAGCGATTCATCCCCTACTTCACATGAAAAAGTAAAGCAGGGTTTATTTTAAACCAGGTTTGTTAAATTTCCTATAGGGGCAAGCCCCCATAGTTAATTACATCCTAAGGGATAGGATCCCTTGGGAAAACTCTCGATTAAGGTAAATGATTATTGTCTGTAAAGATTTCAATAAGAAGGATTGTCAATCGATTAGTTTATTTTTTTGAAGATCAAATGGGATTGATTAAAAGAGGGAGTTATTATCGAAGCCAAAATGGAAGATAAGTAGGAGATGTCCGTGATGCTAGGAAACCTAGAGTATCTCAAACTATCTTATAGTTGAGCTTATTTTGAAATTTATTTAGTTTGTTTGAGTTACATTTTTTATTAGAAATTTAGGACTTAAGATTCCTTAACACAAGATTAAGAAAATGCCTAAGAGGTGAGGAACTATGCTTATGGCCCACAAAGGGAAAAAGCAACCTTAGAACCTAAATGGGATTTGAGGGGAAGCACCACTAAATCTAAGGTGAAAAATGGGTAATTTGCTCCATAAGAGAGGACAAACCACCCGCCTTGGACTTACAACCGCTTGGGGTGGCCAACTAACTCCTACAATTTTAAATACATGTGGACAAGTCTTTATGCTTATGCAAGATAGGTATTATTTATTTAGAAAGAGACTAAGTCCTTAAACTCACTCTAAAGAGACTAGATCATGTAAAGGGTATGCTTCAAATGACCTAAATCTAATGCAATTCAAATTTCATTTTATTTTCATTTTGGACAAATATTTTTGACTCACGCTAATAGGATTCATATGGCTAATGCATGAGAAAGAAGATTATTGTCCAAAATTAGTGAGAAGGGAGGAGGTGAGTTTCCACCATGGCTCTTAAAAGTCAAGCAAAGTTTCTCTCGCAATGGTGGAAGCCCTCCAATAAAGAGTGAAATAAGATGCATTTGTGCATGATATTACAAAAGAAATGCTCATCCAACTAAGGGTTGCTAATTCTTTTATCTTGATTTTAAACCTAAGCTTTAGGTGAGGTTATGATTTGTTTAATTTTATTTTTGAGTTGTTAAATTGGATAACATATTTATTTTTCCTTAAAGAGCCTAATCCACATCCAGGTCATACATAAAGCAAGGAAGAAACTAAGAAAATCACCCCACTTAATACAAAAGCTAAACAAATCATCAATCAAATTATAAAGCTGATCGCAAAATGAATAAAAGGCTTGTCACACCCACAAACCAAAATATCAAATATGGGTAGCCGAGCTCTACCCTTATACAACCTAGATTACAAATTAATTAAATTATAATTAAGCAAAGAATTCATTATTACAGGGGGTCTTCAAGCTTTATTCTTCTTTCTTCTTCCTTCTTCTTTTCTTCTTTCTTCTTTTAGTTCCTTCTTTTTGGATGGTTGGAAGGTAGATGCTCCAAGGCTTCACATGGTTCATAAGATAGGATCTTATAACCAATGTTCATCCTAATCTCTACAACAATTATTCCAAAATTCTAATTGCACAAATTTACAAAAGGAAAAGTGAAAATCTAAACTAACACCTGTAAAAAAAGGTTAGCTAAAAAACAAAACCACAATGCATATATTGGACTTATCACCCCACACATGGGTGACTAAGTCCACCTGGCCTATGTATTATGCTTAGAGGTATAAAGCACCTACAAGCAAAAGCATTTATATTTTTATTTATGATAGTGCCCCTTAAGCACAATCCCCTGTAGAAAAGAATAGTTAGACTAAGAATGTCCTACCATTCATTCTACGAGCATAGACCCTAACATCCGCCTAAAACATATATCACAAAACAAAACAAACATTAAACAAACTGCCCCTAACCTAAAGCTAAGTGATGACTTTGGCTAATGTGTGCTTTGAAGTGTGGTATGCTTATGGCTTTAGGTTTAAATTTTCTAAGTATGAAGAACATGTTCAACTTAGAGGAGGGTTTCATTTAAGTTATTTTAGTTATTTTGGGTTTATTTTATTTCATATTTTGATTTGGTTTAAGTGGATCCTACAATTAATCACTAAGTTATGGAGAGAGGGAAAGAGAAGAGAACTTCTCTTTCCTTCCCTAACCTAAGTAATTTCTAAAGTAGATTCACATTTTAGTTTCATTTAGGTGAATGTTTTGATTAAATCTTTTAATTAATCCTAAGTTTAGATAAACTCTAAACAAACCTATTCAAAAATAAAGGCATTTTAAGATTGAAAGAAATGAACAAAAATTCACATAACACACATTACTTTATTTATTTCCCAACATATATAACATGCATATGGATGGACCCTAAGCATATCTATACAAATGAGAGTATTTAACACACTTTATGAGGCATGCTAAGTAATCCATTTAAGAAAATTTAGAAGTTGAATATGCATGATTTTTCTTAAGTAGAAAGGGTTTTCCTTATCCAAATTTTTACATACATATATGAAAGTAAGAAATGCAAGTGAGTACAGCGCCATTATTAACCAAAGGTGTAAGATACAAGACCTACTTAGGGCTACTTAAAGCCTCGCAACCTTGGGGTTGTCCAAACTAATATACCACTTTCCTTCTATACAAACATATGTATAAAAGAAATGAAATAGAAATAGAAAATGCAAAAGTTGTTTAATGGATTCATTTTATTTTATGCAATTTATGTATGCAATTATAAGTGACCCTTCTTAAGTGGTAGCATAGAGATGAATAGGATATGAAATTAGGTGAGTGTTAGATTCTTTTCAAATGAACCACGCACTTTACCAAATTCCAATTCAAAACTCTTCCAACATAAGAAAAAAAGGAAACATATACTAAGCATACCTTTATATTCTTTCACATGCAAGCTTATAATTAAGGCATAAGTAGCACACTTTGATTTGGTATTTAATTTATGTATTTTAAAATAATTTGAATTTAGTAGTGATAATAGCCATTCATATTTTTATTTTAGCCAACACATGCAAATTTGACATAAAGTAAACAATTTCATTTTAAAATTTGAATTTCAAAATTATGAATGCATGAAATCACATGGCATACAACTTAACATATTGGGGAAAGATTCAAAGTAATGAAAGCATGTAAACAAACTCACTTCACTTAAATCATAAAGACATTCTTATGGAATAAGAAAGTTAAAAATAAATCAAAGTGAATTTCAAAGTGATTTTTGTTTAGTTTGAAGTTTGATTTAATTTTGAAAAGGTGAGATAAGTTTTCTATTCCTAACCCATTCCCATATGTGTTTGATATTTTTGTTTAATTTTTAAATAACCCTTACCTACACCACCTTAGAAGAATTAACTAAATAATTATGAGCCAATGAGATGACATAAAACCCACAAGGAATTTAAATTTTCAATTCACCTAATAAGCAAAAGGCCTAATGCAATTTGGCTCACAATTAAAAGTTAATTAAGCTAAGAGGTTTAGCTTAAGTAATTTCAGAACACTTTTTCACACATGTGAATTGGGTTTTGATTTTCTTAATTGAACTTAAGCTATTAAATATCTAAGCATCTACCCAAAGTAGATTGATTAAGTTCTAAAACTTTTTTAAATTTTTAGAAATTGATTAAAGGGATAATTAATGAATTAACCATTAATTAAGAAGAGATTAAGGAGAGAAAAAGAGGGTTTAGGGAATAGCATAGGAGAAATATCCCAAAATTATTCCATAAACCTCCTACTTACTAGATCTGACCTTAATCAACCCTAATCATAGGTTAAAATCACTAATCATACCCTAATTATGCTTAATTACATAAAGAGAGTAATTAATAAAACTATATGTAATTCTTCTAATCAAGCCTTCAATAAATTCCAAGAAAATTAGGGGAGGCAGAAGTCATCCCTTAAAACTTGCCCAAGAAATTTGAGATCAATCAGAGGCTTAATTAAAAAGTAATTAGCAAAATAAACTTTCTAATAAAACCCAAATTTAGAGAAAATCATATATTAAAACCTATTGAAATTAATTTTAAAATATTCTAGGTTTAATTATCTTTTAATAGAATTTATTTTACATTTTTCTGAATGTTTTAGCAAGAGTTATGAATTTTGGAAGATCTTTAAGTGAAATTAGGAATTAGTTAAGCATTTTACATAATCCCTAACTAATGACTCCAACATGACGTGGCGATAGGCGCTTTACACGCCACACGCGTGAGGGGATTACTTGTCAAATCCTGGGCTGCAAGACGCTTAATCCTCTATCGTTCGATCAAAGATCGGATGGACAGGGGATCTCCCCGCATTTTAAAATGGATAAAAGAATTTCTAAGGTGTTGAATTATCTCAGCCGTCCATCTAAAATGAACGGATGGATGGTTGAGATCTTCAAGTTCTTCCTCTTGATCAACAGAGACCGTCCATGATCAAGGGGAAGATCCAAGCTAGATCTAGCATGGAATCAAACCAAACTCAACCCACACCATCTAAAGACAGAGAGTGACAAATCCACCGGTCAAAAATTGATAGGGTGAAAATTTCTTTCACAAAGTTCCACACCACATTGAGTTTAATGGTCGAAAAATCCCATACCTCTCTGGAGGTGATCACCCCGATTCTATAAGCTTCACCGGAGACAAAGCCTTTGAATGAGCACTTGAGGTTGATTGGATCCTTCTATGGGTCACCTCCTCCTATGCTTGAGCTCGGCTCTGATCCAATTCAATCCTCCCTTTCCTTTAGAACTTGGGAAAGAACTTAGGTGAGCTCGACTTGGTCACCTAAGTGTGCTTGAAGAGGGAATTGAGTGGAGTTTAAGTGTGGAGGAAGTTGGCTAATGGATTGAGCTCCCCTATTTTTGCACTATGCAAAACTGAGAAATGGCTTTTTCTAATCCCCTCTAAAAAAAACTTAGGAGCACTTTCTAATGATTGCTGAGTTCTTAGCTTCAATCACGTGAGTGAGAACTGAATTGAATTAGGGGGAGTATATCTCCTCCTTGAAGGGTCGAACGGCCGGCAATGCTCTTGCCATTTTGATCCAATTGATCATAGGCATAGGGTTGTTTGATCCATTAGGAGTGTGCACATGGTCGGTTTGAACTAAGGAGTGGATTGCCAACCTTCCATGTGCTTGAATTTAAGCTTGAGAGGGAGTTTGAATTTTTAATTTTTGACCATAGGGTTGGGTTTGATCTAGGGACCAAATGGGCTGACTCAAACCCATTAGGTTGGGTGCACCACTCATCACTAGGTCCCCTTGAGCTTTTAGGAAAGCCTCGAGTGAATGTGAAGAAGGTATGACCAAATTACCCATGGATTAAGCCAAAATTTGTTCTATGGCCTAGGGGTAGGATGGTCATTTTTACTATTTTTCCACTTTGGATATGTTGGGTATGTGGAGAAACTAGGTTTGGCCAAGTTTCATGAGATTTGGAATACATTTGATAAGGTTTGGCTCATGTTGACCCATTTAGGTCAAAATGGGTCAACTTGGGCCAAGTTGACCAATAGGTCAAATTTGGTCAAACCAAGGGTTGGGTCAAGTTCATATGACCATTTGAAATATTTGGGTGGCTTTGGTTTGGTTCAATTTAGATTAGTTTTGAATTTGGCTCATATGACTTCATTTAGGTCAAATGGGTCAAGTTGACCTATTTGACCCATTTGACCTATTTGAGGTAAGTCAAGGGTAGGTCTAGGCTAGGTCATTCATATGGAGTGGATTGGTATCTTTGTTTCCAATCAATTTGGGTTAAGTTCAATTTTGGCTCAACATGACCCCTTTAGGTCTTGTTGGGTCTATGGTCAATTGGGCTAGGTTGGATCTAGTTGGCCAATTGAGGCTTTGGTCAAGTTTCATAAGTGATTTGGAATGGACTTGACCCATTGGTTTCAATCAATTTGGCTTAGATCAAGTTTTGACACATTTTGACACTTTAGGTCAAAATGGGTCAACTTGGGTCAAGTGAGCCAATTGGGCTAGGTTGGGCTCAAATGTTGGCTTGGTCAAGTTCAAACATAAGTCATGAGTGAACTTAGATCAATGGTTTCAATCAATTTCACCTATGGTAGAATTTGGCTATGTTAGGTTTCATTTTGGGCTAAGTGTTGACTTGGTAAACCCTTAGGTTTGACTTGGTTTGACCCAATTTGATTGATTGATCATCCCATAATGATTGTTGATCATGATGACATGGATATATGAGTTTGATTCAATCCAATTTGGTTAGGATCAAAATTTGGCTCATAAGGGTACTTTAGGTCACTTTGGGTCAAGTGAGCCTAAGTGGGTCAAATGGCTTGGTCAAAGCTTGATTTGAAGTTGGTTGATCTTGTATTTGGACTTATGATTGAAATATAAATCCATTTACAAGTGGTTTGAAGTCAAATGGGTTTTGATCCATTTGAAAATTTCATATTCAAATGAAGAATATCAAGGGGTTTTGGGTTTGATTTTTTTTTTTTGGGGTTTTGATTGAGTGATTGAAGTTTGAATTCATATATGAGCTCATGATTGTAGGGTTGATTGAACCATGAGTGAAAATCAAGAGTTTGGATTGATTTGAAATTGATTTGGCTAAGTTCAAGATTTTGACTTGAAAGGCTTAGATTGGATTTTGAGTTGATTTGAGTTTGATTTTTGGAATTGGTTTTAATTGTTTAAATTTTTATTTCGTTTATATATGTAAATATAAATGAGAATATAATGGATCTTGAGAAAATTTTAATGATTTGAAATGGATTATTCATGATTTGGGCTAAGTCCATTAAGAAGGATTTTAGAGGACTTTGGAAAATTTTGGAGTTTAGAGTTTGAATTTTGATTTGATTGATTTATATTTATATTTCATTTATATATGTGAATATAAATGTGAAAATAAAATAATTATGAGAAAATCCCATGACTTTAATATGGTTTGATGATGATTTAGGCAAAGTTCATTAATGAAAAATTAATGACTTAAGGAGATTTTAAATTTAGAATTTAATTTGGGGGTTCGATTTGATTGATTTATATTTATATTTCATTTATATATGTGAATATAAATGAGAATATAAATGACTTTTGAGAAAATCCCAAGGATTTGAATAGGTTTGATCAAGATTTTGGATAAGTCCTTTAATAGAAAATTAAAGGACTTAAAGAAAATTGCATGAATTAATTTGGAATTTTAAGTTTAGTTTGATTGATTTGAATTTATATTTCATTTATAAATGTGAATATAAATGATAATATAAATGGTTTATGAGAAAATCTCAAAGGTTTGAATAGGTTTTGATCATGATTTTGGTTAAGTCCTTAAGGGAAGGATTAAGGCCTTAGGAAAATTGAACTTAGGAATTTTTGATGAATTTTAATCATGGGTTTCAATCATAGATTTCAATTATGGATTTCAATCACATGGAGTTGATTTGAATTTGGAAAAAATCAATTAAGATTGGAAAAAATCAATTAAGATTGATTTGGAGTTTGACTTGAAGGAAGGAAAGTGAGGAATGGTTTAAGCTAAGGGTAGGAAATTTTTCTATCACTCCTAAGGCATGACTTATTCCTATGTCTAACTCTTCTAAATCTTCTAGGGCTAGGTTGAGTGTCCACTAGGTTGATTGTCCACCTAATCGCTAGATGTATCTTAAGACTAATGAACTCTTAGAGTCTAAGAGGAATCTTATGCCTAAGATGGGAGGGTTGAGAGCTCATCCTAAAAATAAGGTCAACAAGCTCTTGCCCAGTTCTCAACTTTCTAATCTTTCACATTATAGGATGAACCCTACCGAGCATGTTGAGATTAAAAGATAAGTTGAGAAATTATTAAAAAAGAGTTTTATTCAAGAGAGTCTTAGCCCTAGTGCAATCCCAGCATTATTAACTCCAAAGAAAGATGGAACATGGTGAATGTGTATTAATAGTCAAGCAATAAATAAAATTACTATCAAATATAGGTTTCCCATTCCCTGATTAGATGATATGTTAGATTTAATCTCAGGAGTAAATTTTTTTTCAAAGATTGATCTAAAAAGTGGATATCATCAAATTTGGATTAGATCAGGAGATGAGTGAAAGACGGCTTTTAAGACCCCTAATGGACTTTATGAATGGCTTGTCATGTCCATTGGACTTTCAAATGCTCCTAGCACATTTATGAGATTAATGAATACTATTCTTAAACCATATATAAGTAAATTTTTGGTGGTGTATTTTGATGATATTTTGATTTTTAGTCCAAGTAAAAATAAGCATCTACAACACTTACAAAAAAATCTTTGAACTACTTAGACAAGAGAAATTATTCATTAAATTAAAAAAAGTGTTTCTTTTTGCAAGCTGAGGTAATCTTTTTAGGCTTTATTATATCCACTATTGGACTTAAACCTGACCCTTCTAAAGTGAAGCAATCTTAGATTGGCCATCACCTAAAAGTTTTATCGAAGTTAGAAGCTTCCATGGTTTAGCCACTTTTTATAGGAGATTTATCAAGAATTTTAGTATCATTATTGCTTCGATAATTGATATACTAAAATTAGATAAATTTTGTTGGACTCCTAATGCACAAAAGACCTTAGAGCAAATTCAAGTTCTTATTTCTTCTACACCAATCCTTAGGCTTCCTGATTTTTCTAAAGCCTTTGAAGTGACATGTGATGCTTCAGGAATTAGGATAGGAAATTTTAAGGCAAGAGAATCATCCTATAACATTCTTTAGTGAAAGTTAAATGAAGCTAAACAACGATATTCCACTTATGATAGAGTGTTTTATGCTGTAATTCAATCCTTAAGGCATTAGCGATACTATCCCTTACATAGAGAATTTATACTTAATTTTGATCATCATGCCTTAAAATTGATTAATAATCAATGAAAATTAAGTCATATGCATGCAAAATGGGTTGAATTTTTACAAGACTTCTCTTTTGTTCTAAAGCATAAGCCTGGAATTGAGAATAAATCTATTGATGTTTTATCCAGGATAAACCTACTGATTTCCTCTTTAGAATGGAGAATCCCAAGATTTGATAGAATTAAAGATGATTTTATTATGTGCCTTGACTTTCACCTAATTTATCTTGAATACCTAGATAAACTAATAACTTTATAAGGGACATTCTTGATAACAAATGGATATTTATATAAAAGAAAATAATTATGCACTCCTTGATCTTCTCTAAGAGAATTCCTTATCACTGAGCTGCATGCTAGGGGTGTAGCATGTCATTTTGGAAAGGATAATACCATATGTTTATTAAAAAAAATAGATTTTATTGGCATTCATTAAAATGAGATGTTCAAAAATATGTGGCACAATGTTTAATTTGTAAACAGGCTAAAATTATCAAACAAATGTGTGGACAATACACTTTCTTACTTATTCCTTATAGGCCTTGAGAAGACATATCAATGGATTTTATTCTAGGATTACATAGGACAGCTCGAGAACATGATAATATTTTTTTGTAGTGGATAGGTTCTCAAAAATTGCTCATATCTTACCTTGTTCAAAAATAAATGATGCTTCTTATATAGCCAAATTATTTTTTAAGAAAATAGTGTGACTCCATGGTCTCCCTTTAACCATTGTTTCTGATAGAGATATTAAGTTTGTCTCATATTCTTGGAAAATATTATGGAAATTATTAGGTATTAAATTAAAATTTTTTTCTGCCTTTCACCCACAAACTGAAGTAGTTAATCGTACCTTAGGAAATTTGCTTATATGCTTGGTAGGTAAAAGTTTAGAAAATTGGGATTTCCATTTACCAACCTCAGAATTTTCCTATAATAGTACTATTTCTAGAACTACAAAAAAAATCATCATTTGTGATAGTCTATAGTCAATACCCACGATGACCAATAGATGTAGCAAACCTATCATCTCATGTATTTTCTAATGCAGCATTTTCATTTGCTAAAGATTTTCAAAGCCTCCATGAAGACATAAGAAAGAAAATTATTATATGTAATGAAAACTATGCTTCTAAGAAAAATCATAATCGTTCAACTAAAGAATATAAAGAAGGTGATTATGTATTGATTCGCATCGACCTGAGAATTATCAAACCATTAGATATAAGAAATTACATGCATAAGCTTGTGGTCCATTTAAAATTTTTAAGAAAATTAAAAATAATGCTTATCACCTTGATTTGTCTGCAGCTCATTCATCCAGTTATTAATATTAAAGATATTCTATCATATGAAGGAATTAGCAAACCTTCACTTGTTCAGTCTAACTCTTCAACAGGAGATATAGCACCGTACTTGCAGAAGCTCTCTTCCTTTGAAGTTGATTATATTATCATCGAGGAAGCACCCATTAACCCAGCTTCTGAACATCATTTTCTAGTTCGTTGGAAGAATAAGCCACCAGCTTAAGACACATGATTGACCCGTACTAATTTGAAGACTTTAGCCCCACAATTAGTAGAAGACTTCTTAGATTTTAATTCTATAGAGTAGAGTTCTATTGTGCCTAGAGGAGTTGATGTAGAACATCATAAGGATCCATAAATTAGAGCTCAAGGTCCATTTATAAGATCTCAAGCTAAAGCCCAAGAAAATTCAAGAAAGAAGAAGGCTTAGCCCATTAGCATGCTAAGGTCCATTTTATGATTTCATCTTTTTTTATTTAAGTAATTTTTAATTTTTTTCTACAAACTCCATGTTTGAAATTTTGCATTTAAAAATTCAAAGCATGACATGTGGGGTGGTTGAATCCACATAAAATAATAGCATGTGAAATTGGTGGATGACATAAAATAATGAGGCAATTTAATACTTCACATTAATGTGGCCAACCACCTTTCCCTCCATATTTTGAATTCTTTTCTTTTGAAAGATGCTTGTAATGACTATAAATAGCCCCTCTTACTAGAATGAAAGAAATCTTTTGGAAATTATAAATTATTGAGTTATTCTTATGGTTTGAGAGCTTGGTGGCAAAACTTTGGCAATCCTTGGTGGGAGCGCTAGTTATCCAACATATCTTCTTCCCTCACCTCCAATACTCACGTTCTCTCAATCTCATCAAAGGAAAGAACGCCCACCTCCATGACTTTAACTCTTCTCAACTCATATAATTGGAGTTAAGTATGAGACATTTGTTCATTAAGATCCCTTCATTACATTGATTACCATACTATTTGGGGTCACCGAAAGTCTTCATCTATGCTCACTAATAAACCTTTGAATATAACGTAAGTTTTAATTTGAAGCTTTCAATTTTATTATTTCTATCCATTCATTATGCTGCATAATGATTTATGTGCTTTGGCAAGCATTTAATCCCACTACATATTCCATTCCAATCACTTTGACCCTCTCAATATAAATATAATACTTTGAAAGTTTATAATATCCTATTTATATTTCTCTTGCTTAAGAGTGAATTTTCAATTTCAATATTACCGATTAGTTACTTAACTCAATCCCCAATACAAGTTGTAATAAGATTTGATTATTCAATTAAGAATCATTCTTATATTTATGAGTAGGTTATCACATGATGTGTATTGAAGGGCTTAGGGATTTTTTTTCATATACTTGATTTTGAAGTACTTTAAAGAAGAGGAGGGCTCAAAATTTGGGTAAGCTTCCAATTTGCTCAATTTATTTTATAAGCCTCTTCTCTCCTTTTTGTGTTTGTTTAAAGCTCATATTCACATTATTTTTCATCATATTTTTTATTTGATTCTTTCAATTTGAATTTAGCTTTAGATTTCTTTATTTAGTACTTTTAAGCGAGTTTTTTTATTTCTCCATTTTTTTCAAAGATTTGACAAATTTTCAGTAGCATTTCGACTAGGGAGGCGACATCTAACAAATTTTTTGGCTTGCTCGGTACGCCTTATTGAGCGTAACGAGTGGTGTCTTGGGACACCACAACCATTTTGCTACGCCCCATCGGACATTAGCGGGGTCTTCAAACCTGCAAAAAGAGAGACAATTACATATATATACTTTCACATTCACACATATTTTATACATTTACATCGGTGTGAGGCAACTACACAATCGACGCGATAATATGAAATATCTCTCTTTTCTCTGTTTTTTATCTCACATATTTTCCTTTCTGATTTTTTTTTTTTTTTTTTTTTTGAAATCATAGAGAGGAGAAGGGAGATAGAGAGATAGAGAATGGAGGGGCTCGGTTTGCTTCAATGGCTCACCACAGATGTACTCGGTTTGCGCGGGTTGACAATAGTACATCTTGCATATGAAATGTTGGTGAGTCATTATATGTTGGTAGCCATTTCATAATGTTGCATCATATACAAATTATAATGGTATAGCCATTTCATAAATTACTCCATTATAGGGCATATATGTTAAATGGTATAGGGCATATGTGGGTACTCCGCGCCATTATAGTATGAAGCCATTGAAGCAAACCGATTACAGTATGTTTGCGGAGTACATCTTGCAACACAGAACTAAACTAATTTGCGCGGGTTGCCAACAGATGTACTCCACTGTACTCCAAATACTGCATACAGATGGTCTAGCCCACAGCTTTTCGGTTTGCTAGGTATGTCGAGAGAGGGAGCAGAGAAGAGGGAAAAATCGTGAAAGGGAAGAAAGGAATCTGAGGATTGGATGGAAATCGAAGTGGAGGAACTTACGGTTTGGCTTGCGTGCGGCTCGAACGAAAGGGGGAGATGTGTGGTCGAACGAATGTAGGAACCGTCGGTCTTTTGAAGGAGGAGGAAGGAGGGAAGGTCTTGCCGTTTGCTTGCGTCCTCCTTCGGCCATGAGAAGGGATTATGGGACGGTTTTAGGTTATTATCCCCTATGGGTCGGTTTTAGGTTATTAGCCCTTTTGATAATATTTTTGTATTGATTAATCAACTTTAATATGAACTTTACTCAGACCTCAATATAGGGTTGATATATATATTGCTTCAAGATTATTCAAATGTTCCAAATGCAACGGCATGGTCCGTTTCACGGCCGGAGGTTATTTTGTTTAAATTGGCATCAAATTGGATCAATTTCATCTCAAAATGCGAGTTATTATTTCCGACTGTTCGATTTTTGCGTAGACTTGTCCAAATTGAATGCGAATAGTCTTACCTGATAGATTTGGCGTTTCTAAACTATCAATTTCCGGAGGTGGTTTGATTTAAGTCGGCCTCGATCTCGATATGCAGACGGCGACTCGATCACTTGATCGGTTGATCATCAGGTTGTGCAATATTTATATTCTGACTAGTTTCGATGTTTTAAACACAATGGTGAAATCCGTTCGTCAATCAGAAATTATTTCGACTGATTTTGGTGACGCCTAGTGTATTTCAGCCTCGATTTACGTGTTATCACTTTCGATCATTCGACATTTGCACAGACTTGTCCGAATTGAGCGTGAGCAGTCACATTTGGTAGTTTTTGACATTTCAAAGTTAACGGCGTAATCAATTTTATGAACGGAGGTCATTTGGACATCCTCGTAGCTTCCCGACTCCGATATGCATGTCGGCACATCGATAGCTTGATCGTTTGATCGGTTGATCTTTAGATTATGCAATATTTATATTTTACCAATTTTGATGTTTTGAATGCGATGGCGAAGTCCATTCGTCAATCAGAGATCATTTCAACTGATTTTAGTGACGTCCGGTGCATCTCAACTGTGATTTGTGCTCTAAAGCACCCGAAGTCGATCGAATTCATCTCATAAGCTCGATTCTACTCATATGGTATATATGAAGGTCAACACTACTCACCATGAGTCCAAGAAGAAGATTTACTCATATATCCACTTTCGTAATATATAATACAATATCTCTTCTAAAAGTGTAAAGGTATGACTTTTATATGTTTGTAATGGGATCAAGTTTGTCACAATCTAATACACTCCATTGGTAGCTAGGTCTAGAGAAATCCCCCTTGATTTTAATATTTTTTTTACATTTTATAATATTCAAATAATCATAAAATTGAGTGATTTTAAATTTATTAGTTATGTCGTTGAAATGCTTACTTTCATTATAAGTATAAAAAAAATTAAAGGTTATTTTGTTCCATAAATGCTCTCATGAAGTTTTTTATTATATTTATGATTAAATGATTTAGACCCATTTTAATTTGGTCTTATTTTAATTATAATTTCTTGAAAGAATATAAATGGATGACCTAAGAGTTAATTTTATAAAATTTTAATTAATTTGAATATTCAAATGTTTTGATATCTAAATAAGTATACATGATTGATATTCGAATGGATGAAATTTTTATAATGGAATCAATCTTAATATTCATTCTCACTAATGCTTCCCAAGCTATTGATTAATACCCCCATCACGAAAAAAAAAAAAAAAAGTGAAAGCCATTTCTTAAGGTGCTTGCCATAATACCATAATCACCCCATGCAAGGGCAAAACCACAATAATATATATATATATATATATATGCAAATATAAATATAAGAAAGATAAATACCACAAATTTATTCAAACAATACTATATCATACGCACATACATGCCAATATTATCAAGCACGATACTATAACAAAAAACCAAACAAAAAAAAAAAAAAAAAATCTCACACATTATTCCTTACTTAATCACTCACATGCATGACATATAAGATTAAGCCAAACAAAAGCTAAAACGTATGGTATGATCATCTCTTTAATTAGCCTTTTAAAGTGTTGGCTACGTCGATGACAAATCTATATCTGACATCTCCCTTAGCAAGCCTTTCCATTGCTGTGTTCACATAGCTCATCGGTATTACCTCAACCTCAGCAGTTATATTATGTTCAGCAGCGAAATCTATCATCTCTTGCGTTTCTTTCATGCCTCCAGCAGCAGAGCCACTCACAATCTTTCGTCCTATATATTTTCAAACAAGAGAAAAATTCAAACCCTTAGGTCACATAACTATTTAAAATCAAAACGTTAAAATGAGTCCTTACCCATAAGAAGAGGGATAGAAGGCACTTGTAGTGGTTCAGATGATGCCCCAAGCACCACTAGTTTGCCATTTGTTTTCAACAGTCCTAACAATGGTGCTATTGGGTGACATGCAGATACAGTATCAATGATCCCATCCAAGCTGCTGATCGCCGCCTGTAAAAATCATGTAAATAAAAGCAAACTATATGGAGATAATTAAGTTCATTCAAACGAATTAAATGTACCTTGATTTGCTGGTCGTTTGTGCTGACAAGAAAGTGATCAGCTCCAAAGAGTTCGATTGCTTCCTTCTGTTTGTGCGGCGAGGTGCTGATGACTGTGACTTTCATCTTCAAAGCCTTGGCAAACTTGACAGCGACATGGCCGAGGCCGCCGAGGCCGACAACACCGACATGGAGACCGGGTCGGTCGAGGCCGAAGTATCGCATTGGGCTGTAGACGGTGATGCCGGCGCAGAGAAGCGGCGCCGCAGGAGTGGGAGTCGGTCGGGGATGCGAAAGACATAGCGCTCATGAACGACGATGGTGTCGGAGTAGCCGCCGTAGGTGGGCGAGCCATCGTAGTCGGTGCTGGTGTAGGTCAACACCGCTCTGTGACAGTAGCTCTCGTGGTTCTCCTGGCATTGCTCGCAGTCACCGCAGCTGCGAACGAAGCAGCCCACACCAGCTTTATCTCCAGGCTTAAACTTCTTGACTTTCCCTCCGGCTTCCACCACCTCGCCGATGATCTCATGCCTGAATTCATATATAAAAATTAGGCAATTTTTTTAAAATGGTTACGGTTAAAATGTGAATTAGCTAATTGAGTATTGATAAAAAAAAATTTAAGAATAGGTATAGTTCTTATTGGTGACTTACCACGTCGGATCTGACGTGGCGTGAATATCTTACGTTGAAATATTCGCAATTGGGCGACTTTATTATGAAAAATTAATACTTACCTAAATTTTTGGTTATTTTTGAGTGTAAAGTAATCTAAATTCGCGCTTTTCTGTTTTTTTCGTGTTTGGTTCCGAGTAAAAGTAATTACCCTGTAAAGTTTTGAGGTATTTTATTTTCCTTTTCAGGCTAATTTGCGTGTAAACGAAATACGCTCAAAAACGAGCGTATTTCGTTTTACACTAGCGCGGAGCGCGGAACGCGGAAGGCGGAGCGCGGATTGGAGCGGGAAAAGAATTTTTTTTTTCGTTTTGCGAGCGTGCAGCGGAGCCTGGAAAAACTTTTTTTTATTTTTTTTTTTTTAATTCGCTGAATCAATAATATTAATTTTAACTTTAATTAAAATAAATATTATATAATTAAGATTTAATAAATATAATTATGTTTATTAAAATTGATGATAAATAATTTACCATAAATCAAAAAAATTAAAATAATTATTAAATTTTTGTTTATTTAGTAAAAAAATAATTAAAGAGTAAACTATTTATTAAAGAAAAATTATTTAATAAATAAATATTAAATCTTGACGATTAATTTATTTAATAAAATTTCTATTAATTAATTAATATTTAATATAGTAATAAAATTATATATATATATATATATATATATATATATATATATATATTAAATTTTTATGTTAATAATTATAACACTAATAATTAATATCTTAAAAAATTTGTAAATTAATTACTAATAATTAAATATTCGAAATAAATTTTATTTGTATTTGATTTTATTTTTTTTTAGTCAAGAAAAAAATTTTATTTATAATTTATCTATATTTTATTTGATAATATTTATTTTTTTAATTGAATACTTTAATTAGTAAATAAATTCTATAATTAATTTACATATAATAAAATATTCAATACAAATATTTACTTTACATTCATTAAACCAAATATTTACAATCTGTATTTACTTTCTTTCTGTCTGCGAAAATATAGTTTACGTGTATTTACTTTACATAAACGAAGTATTGATTTCATTCACTTCTTTTTTTACATATTTATTAAATCAGACCTAAATAATTAATTATTCTTTTATTAATGTTAAAGCGAGATACTGGTTGATTGTCGATTAAAGATCTAAAAGTCGTGTTGAATACACGATTTAAATTATTTTTGGAAAATAAATTTAATTTCTTTTAATAAGATAAATATTATTACGGAATGCGATTTATTTCTTATTATATTTAAAATAAATAATTATTTTTCATTCATTCTAAAGTAAAGTTATATTCAACCCATTAATAGTGAAACTTATTGCATTTTAATACATTAAAATATATCATAACACAAAAAATCAATACTTTTAATTTGCATGCAACTAAAACAACTACTTAATTTGCAATCAATTACTTTATTTCTAAAATTAGTACATTTAATAAATATCCTACCAACTAAACTATAAGATACGTTAAATAATATTACAAATATAATGACTACGAGAAACAATAGATATCATTCTTTTTTATTAAGCTCAAACATATTCAACCCAAATTTGAGCAAGGAATTGAAATATAATTATTTCATCCCAAATTAAACAACTCCCACAGATAGCAATAAAAAAAATCAAGATGAGTTTTAAATCCCTTTATGTTTAAACAACCTCTAGAATATATTAAATTATTTAAGTTCATATTTGCAAATGGAAGTTGAGAAACATTATCACTTGAGACAAAAGACATATTTCTTTTAAAAGATAAACTTAAATATTTATCACTTGTTTAAAACTATTATATTTATATTTATAAGTATATCTACATTACAAATCACTTTTAAATAATAATAGTTTTAAAATATAGATATAATTATAAATATTTATAAAGCTATTGAAATAGTTAATTATTTTACCAATTTTAATGAAAATAATTATTTATTTTCAATATAATAAAAATAAATCGATTCCAGGTAATAATATTTATCTTATTAAAAGGAATTTTAGAAATTTATTTTCAAAATAAAATTTAAATCAGCGTGGTTGAGCGTGGACTTTTAAATCTTTAATCACAATCCTACATTTATCTCACTTTAACATTAAAGAAAGAATAATTATTTAAGTCAATTTTAATTGGGCGACTTATATTAGGTAAGTCAATTAATGGGCGACTTGCCTTATTTCAACGTGGCACCATTCGACGTACAAAGTCGCCCATTGGTATCTATTCTTAAATTTTTTTTTATACTCAATTTAATTCATTTTAATCTTTAAAAAAATTGCCTAAAAATTATAAACATATATAAAAATGAAGGGGAAAAAAAATAATATAAAGTATATTTCTACTAAAAAAAACACTTATAACGTACCCTGGAACTAGAGGGTAGGTAATGGAGAAGTCAATTTCACTTTTGGACATATGGAGATCAGAGTGGCATATCCCGCAGTAGAGTATTTTTATTCTGACATCAGATTCCTCGGTGGCTCTGAAAGGACAAAAAAATTGAGCGATCAAAAGAAAAATTTAACAATCATATATAAAAAATAATCATATTTGAATTATAAGAAATTTCTAACGAATTAGAAGATATTCATATTTTCGTTTTATGAGAGAATATTTTCTTGCAAAAGGAAAAGAACTGTGCTATCGCTTGTACCTTCTGGAGAAGGCGAATGGAGAAAGAATGCCGGAAGTGTCTCGGGCCGCCCAGCCGAATGCTTTCAGATGACCACTCGTCGTCTTCTGCGCAGCCATTGTTTGCTTGATAAGCTTGTCGATCTTTTATTTCAGGAACTGCAAATATTAACGAAGGTTTAGTTCAATGCGATGCATTAAGAATTTAAGATTGCTTGATATTTATACATATCGCTAGGGTTTTGGTGACGTACTACATTACGTATGTGGAGGAGACAAAGCGCATGCTATGTTTGAAGTAATAGTGAGAAAACAAATGACGAATTGCATGACATAATTTTTAGGGGTAAACTCACGAGAGATTATTATTTGGAGTGGAGAGTTTAGATGTGATTTTACATCTTGATTATAATAATATAATGTTATATAATATTCATTATTTAATTATTATATATTTATTATAAAATATTATATATTATTATATATTAATATATAATACTTATAATTAATACATATCATTTTATTATAAATTTATAATAATTATATATTAACTGAGTTTCATATAATACTATATTATTAATCTCCAAATATAAAAGTTGCATATGTAATTCACACGTAATTATTTTTTCTTATCTTAATACTAACATTCTATTATCATTAATTTTTTTATAAAAATATTTTTATGTTTTATTATGGTCTATCATTGACTACATAAATTTTTAGGCAATTTTTTTGAAATTAAGTATGGTTAGAAGCTTAATTAGGTAATTAAGTATTAATAAAAAAAATTAAGAGGTATAATGTCCAATTGGTAGGCACCCTTCGTCGGTTTTACCTGGGCGTGCCGCATAATTGGTGCTATACCGCCTCTCAGAAGCGATCGTGATTATTAGGCCCGGTCAGTCGGTCACCAGTTAGAGGCGGCGGCGATCTGAAGCGCCCTAATTGGCGACCGGCTTCGAGTTAATTTTAAGATGTGAAGCCAGGAGACTTCACGTTATTTTTTTAAGGTGTGATTTTTCCCTAAATAAGTAACAGCATCACGGTTTAGGGCTTGAAATAGTTCATGACCGCATCAAGTTGATAATAGTTTAATGGATGACAATCATATGAAGTTAACCAATTCATTTCATAAATGGACAAATAATAAGAAGTTCATTATGACATAACCAAATTTAACGTGTGCATGACTCTCAAGTTTGTAATGAAATAGATAAATAAAATGTAGTACAGATACAAAAGTATAATGTCCTAAACCCTAAACCGTGTGACAACTTTCTCTCCGTTCTGGAATCGTACTCAGTGTCTGGTCGGGCGAGATGGGCGATCATCATGATGGGTAAGCATGGCTTGTCGCAAGGCGGCGGCGATGCTCCTCCGCCATCGTACTGTAAAAAGAATCGCAAATATAATAGTGTTAATATTGTAATCTAAGTAGCGCTTACAACCGGAAAGAAAGATAAGCATTATCCTATTGGAAAATGTACCATCGTTAATATTATGAGGCCTGATGACTAATGACCATTTTATATGCTACAAGTTCGCTACTACTACTACATTTTCATCCATTGTGTTTTGAATCTATTTGGCCGACCTTCGTTAGGTGTGGCTGAAAATAACTCATGCTGCGAGATGGCCAATCGAATCGAGGTATGAAATTCATTTATGTATGTCGCCTTATACTATATAGTGTAGTCTATGACACACAGATGGTTCAACCGTAAATCCCAATGCACGTAGTGGGCAATGATATATGATGCTTCGCCATAATTACAATACGAGAGGCCATTATCTAGCAAATCAACTCGAATGATCTTTGGACTGTCAAAACCCCATCTCATGTGGGTTGATATTTTAGTTGAAATGTCTTGCCTCCTTTTCTTGTAACGCAAGATCGGAGAGTATAAATAGACAAGTGACTTCCTCTTGTAGCGGTGGGTAGCTTTCATGAACAAGCTACTAAGTTGTAATAAATAGCGATGATTAAAGCACGAATGTAAACCGTGTTACGTTTGAACACCATTAAAACACTCGATCGTTATTCGTCATTGTCCATAACGGATACCACCATCGCACAGGACATTTACAGGTCACTCTACAAATTGTATGCGCTTCTTCTTTGATATTTTTAATATCTAACATTAACGGTTGAATTGATGAATATCGTTACGTCATATACATCTTTTGGCAGAAACTCAACATCACCAATCCTCTCAACTGCGACCTTTTAAAATTTTCACGTAAATGCGCAACAATGTCATGAAAGCTACCGGAAAAATCTCTTTCATCCGTAACAAACCAGTTTATCGATATTATGAAATCACGCGTAGTTGACACTCTGGACAACACATCATCGCACGCGAAATACAACCATGTATCAACATTCTCTTATTCCATAATAGCTGAGGAAACCCATTATCGGCGTCGATTCCTACGATTGTTAATAATGTATCGCGATACTTGCCCAACAAAAAAAGTATCGTCAAGCTCAAACGGTGCCGCAACTCCATCCCATTATTGAAGGTCCAAAGCCCAAAAGTCTCTGCGAAATGTTGTGTAGTAGTGGGAATTACGTACGTGCATAAAGTCTACCGGCTTCCATATAAAGGAGTCCTATGGACTCTTCCCGCCGAATATTGCTTTTATTGCTTGCGCCATCCCATGCTTTCATATCTAAACATTAACAATTTCGACTCCATTCTACCTATAATCTCTAGCTTCGGATCAATCTAGTCTCGATTCTGTATGATGAAGTCTTATGAATTTTGAACTACACTGATGTGGGATGCACTTTTGACACATCTATGATTTTCACCAACTCTTGATATTCTCCAAGCACCCCAATGCCCAATCTGGCGCTACAGGCGCCCCAGGCTGTCTGTCTACATACAACCGTGTAGTTCTTACGGTTAGAAATCTTTGGAATTGAACATTATTTATTATGTCATCCAATAGCAATTGCAAACTGTTTACTTGCGAAATACCTTCAACAAGGTCATTTGGAATTTCAATTTCATCTGTTAGTAATTTTTCGTCGAATGGGCCGTCAAAGTAAACATCGTTGTCCTCCCACATAGTTTCTGTCAGGACCTAACTGGATCATATGACTCTCACTATCAATATATTGTGAAATGAGTGATTTTTTAGATTATGATTTACATATTCTGAAGCACCTTCAATTGAGATCTAAATCAATATCATATACTACTTGAGCTACTCTAGTCATACTGTCTTATTTGCGGCACTCAGAATCGATTCATCCAGACGATAGGCGGCGTCACATGCTTTTAACATAAATTGACGTATTATCATTATTAAGTATAATCAGATAAATTTTGACGATATACTACCTGGGAATCAACTCATCAAAAGTATTTGTATCCCAGGTGCTTGTCGATGAAATCCGTATGTGTTAGCGGTATCGACCTACTTCTCGGTGATGTGGATCAATATTAACATCTTCCACTGACATACAACAACGCCAGGAAGCTTTGTCAAGTGAACGCATCGCCGAGATATTACAGATATAAATCCAGCTGGATAACTACCTATTAGATGGTGTGCTCTCGATCAATGTCAGCTTATAATTCGTTCTTCAATTAAGTATGGTCTTTGTGACGGCTGAACCTTAACTGACGATTCGATCTCCACATAACTTGGAATTCTTTATCGGGTTCATGAAAAGAATAAACAAATCTATTCATTAAACAAGTTATATGAATAATGAAAAATTTATATTAATCGACAACAATACTACTTTTTTGCTTAACTAAACCAACACACTAAAAATCAAATCCCAAACAAATGTCTAACCATACAACTCTAACCCACCGCATTCTTTATAAATTGATAAAGAAAGTGATTTTGTGTGTTCTGAAACGACGGAAAGTGTGCTAAAAATAGAATCTCCAAAGGAATTTTCCTCAAACGAATGAGTCTGGGAATCGAAATAATGTTGACTTCCAACTAGTAAATGGGAGAGGAAGTCACGTCGGCGGCAGTCGGAAAAGAAATTCTATCGAATACCCCAAAACGCAATCGGTCAATGGCGGCCGTTCGAGAGGGGAGGGCGTGCTGGTGGTGGAGTTTGGTGAGTCTGGCGGAGGAAATGATGAGTCGACGAAACTAAGATAGGGCGATGGTGGCCCCATCTCTAATAATAGCCTCGAATTAGTCGACTCATAATCAAGTCAATCGCCCAATATCATATTATAATTAATCTTAATAAAATAAAATTATTATTTAATATAGATCATATTTAATACATCAACACTTTTAATTAAATCATTCAAAAATTAATATTTTATATGATCAAATCATCTGAGATGTCTCTATATTATCATAAGCAAATCTTACATGAAAAGAGCTGCCTAATAACATAAATTTGGATATACATTCATATAACTACATCAGATAGGAAAATATCATATTTGAATAAAACCACCATCTGCCTCTTTAGTCGAATAAATTAACACAATCAGATTCGAACTCAAGAAAATAGAAAGTAAATAATAAACGAAAAGGACAGGTTCAAACAACAGCATATCACTCAATTAAATACAAATGAAATACTACTTCTAGAAAAGCAAGATCTGAAGAATCAAGTAACTAAACAGTCAATTTAAAATGACATAATTTGCTGGAGATCAACGCAAACTGGTAAAAAGAGAATGAAAAAGCCTGGTCTGTACATTTCTGGGTTATAAGGATGAATTATTGAAATAAATCAATCTTCTTGGTTTCCATAGTATACATTTCATTGAACGGGAAGAAAAAAAAGGCTAGGTTGGTAAAACCTCTCCTTCAAGGGTGGGAGAATCATCATCCACTTCAGTTTCACTCTTGGAAGATTTCGAGCTCTTGGTCTCTTTACCTTGAACCAATTTAAACCGGTCATAATTAGGCTCGCTTGTTTTGAAGGGCAGCTCGAGGATGCTAACAAGGTCATCTTGGTGGAGGACCTCCTTCTCCAACAGTAGCTCGGCGATCTGGCTGATGCTATCCTTATGTTCTTTTACAAGTTCCAGTGTTCTTACATAGGCCTGTGAGACACGCTCCCTCACCTCAATGTCAATAATGGCTGCGGTCTCATTGCTGTAGGGTCTGTTCATCTCAAACGAATCTTCTCTTGGGGAAAGAAGCCCAACCTTCTCACTGAAGCCATATACTGCAACCTGGGCGTATGTCATTTTGGTGACCTTCTCCAAGTCATTTTGAGCTCCAGTGGAGATCTTCCCTAACAGAACCTTTAAGAAAAAGATTAAAAACAAAAAGATCGACTTCAAGAATGAAAACTTTCTCGAAGCATCCAATCACCTATCCAACATGATAGCTGAGTTTCAATGGTTATATTAAACAGAAATAAAAAATAAAAATCATGATTGCTCTCTATGCAAAGCCTATGTGTATTCTAAGCATAAATTAGATTTATATTTCTAGCCTCTTGAGACGGAGTTTTCCTTGTTTATGAGTGTCATGTGGCACTTTATTCGTATAGTATGGTACAGTTACAATTTAAATAAATCATTAATAAAAATAATAATAAATTGAACCTGCCTTGCAAATACAACATATATGGCAAAAAATAGAAAAAAAAAACCATGAAACTTAATATCAAAGCTTTCAATAACAATTTATTAATGATAATAACAATAATAATAGTAATAGAAAACTCCATTAAAACTATTACTCAACATAATTTTAAGAAAACAATAATGCAAACATTAGTTGATTATTGACTGTGCAGTGAAGAAATAAGTTTTTTATTTCTTTATCTAGCATATAAATGCACGAGCAAGAGACTTGTAGTATAGTATAAAAAGCATTGATGAGTATATATGAATCTTTTTGGACATACAAAATGTTTTAACTTTAAACTAATACAAGATCAATTGATCATTTTGAAGGATATCGAGAGTAAGTTTTAGGGCACCAAGTTTACAATGCAAACATAACATTTAAAGAGAACTGAATGACATTCTGCAACAGCTAAAAACCACCCCAAAACATTAATGCGACTAATCAGAATCAAGCATGAAAATCAAGGTTTTCATCAAATGTATCATTGTTATCAAAATGTTCATTTAGATTGTTATCAATTTTAAAAACAAAGCAGACAGTGCAAATGCTACCAGTAGAGGTCAGTAGTAGCATTCACAGGAAAGTAATGACTTATGAAAGACTATCTTGGAAGGGCTGTTAGCATGACAAAAAGGACGAATACAGTGCATGGAGCACCCGCTAATGGAGGGAGCTTCGCAGGATCGAAAGAGGAGTTGCTGTTTTTATCTCTGCAGTTGCAGAGAGGGGATTTCTATGGTTGTTTGCATTACTGGAAACTTCAAGTTTGGGAGTTAATAGGGAAATATTGGAAGCCAGTGAATTTTCACAATGATGATAAATGGTGCACAGGAAAAAACGTGGTTCGGAAAGTCTGATTTATTTATTCTTCCAATGAGTATTTATTCACAAAATGACCTAAAGAATAAATAAAAATAATTGATCACAATATTCAAAAAAATACAATTTGATTCCAACTACTGTCCGCCCTTGATATGAGCCGGTGATCGATGCCGAGAGGTATTTTCTTTCTTGCACACCAATACCTAGGAGAGGTATTTTCTTGTGTAGACAAACGAATTTGTGGCATCCTTTTTTTCCTTTTATAACAATCGTGCCAATCCTTATAATGTATGTTGTTCTTTCAACGCACCCTCAAACTGCATGATATAAATCTACTATTCAGAATTTACTTATATTTTTCAATGCAGGATTGTAAAGCCCTCTGATGAATGTCAGTCTGCTGACTTCCCATTAGGACATAAAGAGTGCAAATTAACCTGATTTCTAATTTTTCTTTTACGAAATATTTATACATATTTATACACTTCCACATATTTTATTTAATTAGTTGAATTAAATTGTTAGCAATGCTGATAACAAATTTATTATCACAATAATCCATAGAGTTTTCACAAATACCTTAACTAATTGTTCTGAATTCAAATTTAATGCTCAATCTTGAGAAGAACAGTTGTTTCTTGCTCTCCATGTTATAAAGTTTCCTCCAAGGAATATAGCGAAGTAGATCTCTAATCCATTGGTGATCCCACATAGTCAGTATCAATGTAATCCTCAATTCATAGAGTTTCTTATTTTTTATAAAGAATTTCTTTATCGGGATTTCATTTTGGGTACCTGAGAACTTTATATGCTTGAAAGTGAGGTTATTTCGATTTATGCATAAATTGACTCATGAAATTTACTGCAATAAGATGTTATGAGTGGTGTGAGATATATAGATTAGTATTCCAATTAATCTTTAATATTGTCCAATGTCCAATTCTGTTCCCTATTTACTTGTGTTCAATTTTTTCCCTGATTAGTCCACTTCTATTCCCTAATTATTTGTTTCTAGTTTTTGGTTGATTCAGTTAAGTTTATAAGTCTTACAATCAATCAATTTTTATTAAGTTTCATGAGGCTTACAATCAATCATTTTTGTTTCCTTCAAAAGATCCATTTATTTTAAAAACAAAAACTCCTTATTTTAGTTAACCTCTGCACTCAAAAATTATTTGAGTTGGCGTTGTTCTTTGATTTTAAATTTTTTAGCAACTTATTTTCCCAATTTCATTCCTTCATTGTCATCACATGTAGCAATTATATCATCAACATATTATATATATAATATAAATTGAGATCTTCCTATCATTAGAGTGTTTTTTGAAAAATGTATGATCTCCTTAGCTTTGTTTATACCTAAATTACAAATATAATTTTGTAAATCTACAAAATCATAATCATGGGGATTGTTTGATAGTATATAATATCTTTTTTAGTATGCACACCTTATTTTTTGAGAAAGAGTTCTCAAATCCTGATGGAGAGTTCATATAAACTTCCTCTTTAACATCTCCATACAAAAAAAACATTCTTTGCATCATATTATTGTATCAACCATCCAAAGTCCAAAGTTAACAGTTAGAGAAATTAAAATGCAAATTGTATTCATCTTTGTAACAAGAATAAACTTTCTTGATAGTTGATTTCATATAATTAAGTATATCCCTTAATACTAACCTTATTTTGCACCATTACAGGATTCCGACTGCCTCATATTTTAATGAGCCATTTGCATCATACAAATTCTTTTCCTTAAGATAATTTGATGATCTCCTAAGTGTGACTTTCCAAGGCTTTCATTTCTTATATCATAACATCCATCGAATTCTTATTTCTGCTGCCTCAAATGGGTTTGTGAAATTTTAATGGAATTAGAGCTAATGTTTGTAAGAAAAGCTTTATTTTGGGGGGGGGGGGGATTTTTTAAAAGGATGTGTTTTGGGTTATAGAACAGAGAGAATACATAATAATCAGTTGATCATTACCTGATGATGATTCTGAGACTTCAGTTTACTGAAGATTTTGGTTGGACTGTCTCCTTATATAGACCTAAATAGACTTGGTAATGGGAATTTGTGTGGCTGAGATGTCAAGAGAGAAAATAATAGTTTCATCAAACTAACTTTAGTTGTTCATCAAACACAAAAATTAGAATTCATATTATTTTAAGCTCAAGAGCAAGACCTATATGTGACTTTCTAGAGATATGAGGAAATTCCTGAGCTCGATAATTTCTTTTAAGTTGAGCCATTCTGAATCCACAAAATGAGTCTATCATTTTTCTGCCATAACTTTAGAGATTTTCGTGAAAATTCCAGCATTTCTCTTCAATGTGTCCATTTTTGTTGTAGTAGTTACACCACAAACTACATTTAGGGAAAAACTTTTGTCCTTCCATTTTGGAAGAATTAGTGATAGGAAGTCTTTTATCTTGGGCTTATGTGGGTTTCATAAAAGATGTTTCAGAGATAGTGTTGCCAAGCATCATTGTCCTCTTCCTTATTCAATATGTATAAGTGAAAAACTCTTATTTAGGGATAGTGGGTTTTCTCTACTTAAAATTTGAATACAAACTTGGCCGAATATATTATTGAGTCCCACAAGAAACTCAAATCCTTTTTCCTTTTCTACAAATTGTCTGAGAATCACAACATCATTACTACTCTTCATCATAAGATTTTTCTAGTAACATTGTTATAGCCAATACACCTTTATTATGTTAAAATATTCAATGGCCAATCACTAAGATGTTATCTTACTTTATTATTGAGATCTAATCTTAAACTCATAGATGAGAGCGGTATCTTCAACTTTTGAGCAAGTCTGTTTGACAGCTTACCAATTGTCTTTTGTGGTTGTTAGGAATATCTATGGTCCACCGATTTCAACCATCATGGTGTTTTATAACCATGATATGATCATGGAATATGTTTCTTCCCAAAATGCAATTTTTGGGTTACTTAGTTTTGAAGAAGATCCACAAGATGAAGAGATTTTGTTTTTCCTTTTAAAAATATCTTCACAATATGAGACCACTTAGTTTTTTCCATTCAAACGATATGAGATTTATAATCCATAAAATTTTGCTTTAGCCTAATTTTCACCATTCATGGTCGCTTCTTTGAAAGGGAATCATAGAAACCAACATAATGAAGAGAAGAATGAAATAGAGTAACAAAGGTTCGAAACAGGCCTCTAGCTTTGCTATGAACTATGTACAAAAAAAAGTATTTAGAAAAGCTTGGAATGTTTCTTCCCCCAATGGGCATTTATGCACAAAATTACCTAGAAAATAAATAAAAATAATTAATTTCAATAACTCAAAATAACACAATTTGATTCCAGCTATTGCCCACCCTTTGTATGGGCGCTCGATTGAACTCAACAGAGTAATCTATGGCCTTCTGTCCTTTCTTGAATATAGATTAGTGGGAGAGTTTTTTTTATTTCCTTATTTAAAGGATGAATCCATGGTGTCCTTTTTTTTCATTTCTAGAAATCCCGGTGATTCTTACTAGGCTCGTTGAAGTCACCTCTATTTGCAAATACTTTACCTATTCTAAGCAAGAAAAACAAAAACTAGATTCTACCTGACAAAAGCATACCTCTTACTATCACAACGAGATAAATAAGAGACCCTTACGGAACTAGAGAGGACAGAAAATGGATGATGGCAAAGCTTTAACTTCGTACATTTCTGGTTTGAGGGGCATGTTATTTCCATTGAGAAGTATGTCAAAATAGTTTTTTTTTCCAAGGTTAAACAGGTGTTAAATTATTCAGTAGCAGTTATAGTGTTTTAAAGAGCCATTTTCAATTTTAAGTGAATATGCCAGAGGACTAACAGAAATTTAGATTAAATTGATTGAGAAAAAAATAGAAATAGAAAATATTTTTAGAAAAAAAGGTGCAAAAGATTTTTCCGGACAAACATGCATAATTAACCAATTTGCTTAACTCTGATATTTTGGAGCATTACCTATCAAATAAAAAAAAAATCAACTCATTTTCCGCACACATGTTATCTTCCATCTCTAATAAAAGAAGATTATGGAACATAAGAAGATGGTGGGCCAATATCAAGCATTGTTCTATAGAAATGGTGAACGTGTGCTAACTTGAGTGTATGAGAAGCGTTTCTCAATATTTTTTAAGTGGTATGATAGTTAGCATCAAGTCAAATGTCAAGCATCAATAAGTGTGGCATCACATCTACCATATAATACAAATTAGAATTATTCAGAAGAAAATAGAAAAGATTAGTGTGTACCTCTTCGGCTGCACGGCCACCTAGCGTCATGCATGTCATATCAAAAAGTTGTTCTTTGGTCATGAGAAGGTTTTCATTAGGCACATACTGGGCAAAGCCTAAAGCAGCAGTTCCTCTGGGGACAATTGTAACCTTAAGAAGTGGCTCCGCATACTCCAAAAACCATCCAGTAACAGCATGACCCGACTCATGATAAGCAACAGTTCGCCTCTCCTCCTTGCTAATTACCTAGAGAATAGTGATGATCATAATGCTAATAAGCAGGCCATGAATAATCCTCATACAGGTTATCTTTTAATTCTGGAAAATTAAAGTTGGTGCAATCAAAAGTGTAAAGTTATTGATGCATGTTCATGATCAAGCACGAAAACCATAACTATTAATTGCTTTGTAACTATATCATTCAAACACTGATGATATAAAACGGAAGAAACTAATGAAACAAGAGAGATGAATGACCTTTTATGTCTAAATAACTCCTTACCCTGTTCTTTTTCTCCAGACCGCCAATTACCCTATCTATAGCAGCCTCAAAATGCAGCACAGTAACCGTTGAGTCTTCATTTCTTGCTGCAATTAGTGCAGCTTCGTTACAAACATTAGCAATGTCAGCACCAGTAAATCCAGGAGTCAGGGCGGCTAGCCTTTCAGAGTAAAATGATGGATCATTGTCAAGCCTGATCTTCTTCAGATAAATACGGAAGATTTGTTCACGGCCCTTTATATCAGGTTTATCGATAGAAATCTGACGATCGAACCTACCAGGTCTAAGTAAAGCCTTGTCCAAAATGTCAGGTCTATTGGTGCCTGCAAGAACTACAACACCTGCTGTTGTACCAAATCCATCCATCTCCACCAGCAACTGGTTCAGGGTGCTTTCACGTTCATCATTGGAACCGGAAAACCCACCACGACCTCTTGCACGGCCTATTGCATCGATCTCATCAATAAATATTATACTTGGAGCACATTGTCTGGCATCTTGAAACAAGCTCCTAACCCTGGATGGCCCCACGCCAACAAACATCTCCATGAAATCTGATCCAGCTATCGATAAAAAGGGTACACCAGATTCACCTGCAGTTGCTTTTGCCAGAAGCGTCTTACCTGTTCCTGGAGGACCTACAAGTAGTGCACCTTTGGGAATTTTGGCGCCCAATTCTTCATACTTCTTTGGGTTTTTAAGGAAATGAACAAACTCCATAATTTCTTCTTTAGCCTCATCACATCCAGCCACATCTTTGAAATATACCTGGAAGAAATAACTCAGATATCAGGACCTATTCAGTTCTTTCGGTCGAGCAAACAAGACAACCTAGAACAAATAAAATATACTAAATTATAAAAAAAATAACAGTCATACAGATGGAAGTATGGATCCTACATCTCATTGATTCTTTCAATCTTTCATGAAAAAAAAATAAAGTTGAAAAGGAGCAACTAACCTTATTTTTGGAATTCTTATCCATCTTGGTCACCTGAGCTTTTCCAATATTAAATATACCACGATTTCCCCGCCCGGAACCACCGCCAATGCTAAGTCCACCTTGCATTCTTCGCCCAAGTACATAAATGAGACCAACAAGAAAAGCTGTCGGAGCAAACCTCATCACCTCTTGAAACCAATTAATTTCAGAGACGTATGTTACAGGGACATAATCATGAGGGTCTACTCCCAAAGCTTCTTGGACTTCCTCCAACTTCTCCTCAAATGATTCTACACTTCCAATATTAAAATAAAACTTATAATGGCTACCGCTGCGCCTTGGTACCTCTGGTGTGTTGCCTTGAAATTCCTCATCCCTCGTTTGAGGGATACCCTGTGGTGAATTCTTAACATAAACTTTTGCAACGGATTTATTTGAAATGACAATGTGATCTACTAAACCAGGTTCCAACAATTTGTTCTTGAACTCTTGAAAGCTAATCTGCAAAATATAATAACAATATTATTTAGTCCCCAAAGACAACTTTTCACTCCAGAATCTAGAAGTAACGCACAAGTAAAAACTGTTCAATTTCCAATTTGTTGCTAAAAAATGATAAAGAAAAAACAACAGAAACAAAGTACTACATTCATGCATATTTTATAATCAATCTTGGATGTTACCTGGGAAGATAAATCAAGTATAACAACAAAAATAATATTGAATATTATATAAGCAGCTTCACGCATACAAGCGATGGAAGACATAAACATGCCCAGGAAAGCAATAAGTCGAAGAAGTTGAGTGATGCTTTACTGCACAGATGCACAATAAAAAAATGTATGAAATTGAATTACAAAAATACCAGTGTTGGAACACAAACATGAGTAATAGAATTTGTTTTATAGTATGTAATTGATATGATAGCAGCAGTATCAATACGGTGGTACTGTTAGAAAAATCACTATTTTGACGTCAAAATCAATATAACTAAACCAATGAAAAAAAATGAAGCCCAAATCTGAGTTAGAAAAAAGAGAAAATCTCAAAGAATATACGAAGCTAAAGATTTCAATTTCATGCACGAATAGTAAATGAGTTCTGACCTCTCTTTGCTCATGTGAGCCAAAAGACAATGATGAAAGCAACAATCCGATAAATATCAGTGGAGTTGCATAATTTTGCAACTGCTTTATGAAATTTTCTTGAAAATTCCCTTGATCATCTGTATTCGAGTCCTCTGGAAAAAAAAAAAAAAAAAAAAAAAAACATTAGCTTTATTTAATGGCATAAAATAGTACTATGATCAATATCCAGAGGTAGTCAAACATATTTTAGGAATCTATTAATTAGTGATTTAGTTAAAATATTTGATTAAATAAATCATGTTAGTCAATAAAACTGGAGAGACTAATTGCATTTCCATAAAATCACACGGAATACTCCATGCAAATTCTGGAAAAAAGGGACTGTTTTTAAACATACATCAGAATTTAAAACTAATCTCAATTTTGTTCAAATTTGATATAACTAAGACTCCAATTATAGTGAATAAATTACAATTGCTTACTAATTTTGTGTGATTTGAACATCCCATCAATTTTTTTTTTTTAAATTTTGATCACTGCATTATCGTTTGAGTTCTAATTCTCGTAGGTATTGATTTGCATCTAAAGAAAGCAAACTTTTGTATAACTAGTGGTCCGTGGGCCATGAGTTTTAAATTCCCTTATATATATAATGTATCATTTTAATTGCATTAGAAAACCCTAATCCCAACTTGCATCAACTCAGTATCAGATCTTAAATTGTGTCAGCACACTGAATCATGGAACTAATTATCAGTGCAATTTAACAAATTGTGAAAAGGATAGAATTTTGACTATTTGGTTGAATTGTTAAAAGAACACTTCAACAGTGTGAAAACATAAATTAGTTAAAGTATGAATAGACACTTTAGAAATTAATCAAATTCATGCACATGATCCTGAAGCAAATTCCAATTATAATGATGAACTCATTCTAATGAATATTAATTTTATAAGGAGATACAAAAATAATCATGATACACAATTTAAAATCATTGACGAGAGATCAATGAAAATCACAGGCATCAAAATTTTGAATTAGATGAAGGCATAACAAGGACAATCAAAGTTAAAGTGTCTGTCTATAATAGTAAAACTAATTTGAAATTTTTTTTATTGACTGGATATTGAATTTAGATAACTTCTTTTGAATGTAAAACTAATTGATGATTGATAAACAAGTGAGATTCACAAAAAAAAAAAATTAATTGGACAAGCTAAAATTTATTGGATGAATATGGAGAGACAGCAGGGAAACTTGGGATGGGAACCTACTACTACTTAGGCAGGCTGCAATTAAAGAAATTCTAAAAGAAAAATTCCTGTATTTGTCTTACTTTAATTGTTTGCTTGAAGAATTTAAGTCATTAAATGAAGAATCATAACTATAATTGAAAATACAAACAAATTTGAAGAACCATGCTTTTTAAGTTGCATTAGATTTTAAGCAAATATTAAAATTACTGCACATTCTTAGGGTACATCATTTTATCAAAGCAACCTCTTGCACCTACTATATCTAAGGGTAATAACGCTATAGTTAATAAGAACATTACAAGAAAATTAATTGCATTTGCAATTGGGGTAAAAGATTTCGGCCAAGTAATGTTATCGGTGTCATCAAACTCGTCATTAGGTCAATAAGTGATTCAATAAGAATTTAATATAAATATAGAAGAGAAAGATAATGAAATCAAAGATTATGCTGATGTTGATAAATTTTACAAGGCAATCAATGATTTTGAGAATGCTTTAATTGCTAATTCCTTAAGTCCCATATATTTCATACTTTCATTATAACTACTCCTGATAATGAATCTAATTAGAATAGAATAATTGCATGAATGTTGTGTCCAAGTCTGCCCTAGATCAATGAATTTGAAACATGAATCACATCCACAATCATAAAAAGTAACCTGGGTGGATAAAACTAGTATTATTTTTGTGTAATTGAGGTGTTTAATTCAAATTAAATCAGCTACCTATATTGACATAATTTGGTGTGAATGAGTGTGATGTATGACCCTGGTTTATAATTTATTTTTGAGAGGTCAAATGCATACGTTTTCGATGGTCTAAAACCCACAAAGCCTAAAAGTAAGTATGAGTTTGCAAAAGAACCTAATGGTCCAAATAAAGTGAAGCAATCTTTTCAAATTCTGAACAAATATATATTTGAGAAAAAAAGTAAACATGATGGTATGACCTATGCCTTAGTAAGCAACTGAATTAAATAAGATTGTACCTGAGATTATCACTTTGTCGAATAATGTTAACTGAGTGTTGCCAAATTTTCAGGATATTAGTCATAATAAATTACCATGCATCATGTCATTAATTTAATTTTAGGATCATCATGGTCTATTTTGCCTCACTATATGATGAATCCAACTTAACATGCCAAATTTATTAAAAAAAATATAAATTCTTACGATGTGCTTGCTCTCCTTATGCATAAATAATGAAGTTATCAAGAATATTGCCATTAAATAAAAATTTCCCATACCTCATTTAATGATATACTATACATGTTTTCTAAGATTGAATTAAGAAATAGTTACTATCAAAAGAGAAAGACAATAAGTAATGAGTGAAAATTTACTTTTAACATATGGAAGGATTATATGAATGATAAGGGGTATCTTTTGAATTAACCAAATGCACCTAGCATCCTTGTATGCTAGACCATGTCTTCCAGTTTTCTATTGAAAAAAAAAAAAAAACCTATTTACGTGGAAGATATTTCAATTTATAACAAAAAACAAAAGATGATCATTTTATTCATCACAGAAAATATTTGAAGATTCATAATTAGAAATTTAAATTTAAATATGAAGAAATGTTATTTTGAAACCTCATTTATGATCTTCGTATGCATGAATTTCACGAAGATATTTGCAACAGATTAACTGCTATGGCAACCGACTTTTGACTGATGTCAACAAGTGATACATGGAGCTTAAACATGTTGATAAACTTGTGGTGTATTTATATTAAAAAAAAGCTTTCATCAAAAAACTTTAAGAAAATAAATGCAAGAAAGTTATGGTCATTTAAAATTTTGCAGTGCATCAAAACCAATGTCTATAATATAAAATTTCCAAAAAAAAATCAGTATTAATACCATTTTCTTTTTGCCTAATTTATCCCTATTTCATGAATCATTGTAATTTCACGGATTATTCTTTATTTCTTCTTCTACTAAATTTGCATTTAATCGATTATCAAATAACTTACTATGGATTGTTCATGAAACTCTTTTGAATAATAAGATTATGTCAACTGCTAATGGTACATTCCAAAAATATCTTATTCACTAGTGTGGCAAATCTATTCATAAGGCTCATAGATTGTTTTACAAGAAATGCAAAATTTATGCTTTAATTTGTTTGACAAATATCAAATACTAAATACCTCACAACCAAATCCAAGCCGAGCAATTTAATTTATTTAATTTTATTTTATTACTTCAATTAATTCGGAACATGTCTATTATGTTGGCGTTGAGAAAGAAATGTGTTGCGTGCTAGAAAACCAATTGCGGTAGAATAAAATTTTCGCTTACGTTGTGAAATCCCAGCTATTTAAAGAGTGAAACAAAAACAGAATTTTTACGTGGAAAACCTCGTAAAGGAAAACACGGGCTGGCAGTAAAAGCTTTCACTATATATCTTTTGAGAATACAAGATCTTCTGGGATTATAGAATTGTATGAGAAAGGAACAACAGTATGTATGACAACGATCGAGGTTGTACGATTCTTAGTAGTAGAATGATGGTGAAGCTGTCGAAACAATCACGGTGGAAATCTGAGAACAATGGCAATCTGAGCAATCACTCGAAGCGAGAACAATCAGGTAGAAATCAGAGAACAATCAGGTAGAAGTCATCATGATGACCAACGAGATTGGCGGCAAGCGGATCAGCGGCGGCCCGGTGTGGTTCGGCGTCAGTGGCGGCCAATTATGGAGGATCTTTAGAGCTCTCTCTCCTCTCTTCGCGGTCTCCCCTCATATGAGGAATGAAATTTATTTATAGGTGGAGAAGTGGCGTCTCATAAATACATTAAAACTCACTCCACTTCCGGACGGCTCAAAATGATCCCTTGATCATATGATGTATTTTGTGTATTTGAATGCTCATTATGTGAATTATGATATCTTGGCTTGTTAGATTCGGCTCGTCAAGGCGCTGATTTGATTCAATGTTTAAGAGTCGATTGATAATAACGATTGATCGGTTGTCTTGATTCACGATCGATTGCTTTCGTCGATTAAATTCGCTAAGTGGAATTTTGTCATATAAGTTGCTCTATTTTTGGATGATATTATCTGATCATCCAAAAATATATATCAAATATTTGAAAATAGCAGATTCTTTGCGGTCAGTTAACCATACATCTTGAGAACATATCTTCAGCGTAAGATATATGACCATAAAGCGGCTGGCAGTGAATGTATCGCGGCGCGATGGGCCGCAGATTTCGGGGTTATGGACCCATGTAGACATTCTGAGGCGCACAAGATTTGGGTTGGATTATGCTGAGAGCAGTACAAGGAATTGCTAGTGGCTGCTTGATTTAGTGAAAGAAAGGAGGCTGAACCTTTCTTGTAGTCGAGAATAAATGGGCGTGGAAAGGCTGGGCCAGAGCCGGTTCTGATGCAATTTGAACAGTCGCGAGGGACCATGAGCAGCTAGAATGTAGCAGCTGAGTCATCGATGGTGAGCTTGAGCCAGCTTGGTCGTCGAGGCGGAAGCAGTATTTGGTATCTTGAGCTGAGCGGTCGTCTGTCTGATTCTGATCAGCGAGTACGGCGTCATGGCGAAAAGGCAGTAGAACGCGAGCCGGCGGGTCAGCATAAAGCGTCAGACAGCGTAGTACAGTGGCTATCTGTACTGCCACGGCAACGTCGCTGGCCGTTTTCACCCATTTTGGCCCGTTTTGAGCGATTTTGAACGGTTTTGGGCGGTTTTGGACAGTTTTGAACATTTTTTTACCATTTTGCCCCTAAAGGGGTCTATAAAAACCCTCCTAGGACCAAGGGAGAAGGCACCTTCTCTTCTTCTTGAGAGAAGGTCGTTTGAAGCGGTCAGCTGCGGTATCGTCATGTCTGATTTTCCTCGAAGCGTCACTATACTCGTCGGACCGGCCGGGTTTGGAAGCGATCAGGCGTGATGCATCGTCGTGTCTGATTTCCCTCGAAGAAGCGTCAAATGTACTCGTCGGACCGTCGGGTGATCAAGGCGCATACATACGTCGTGTCTGATTTCCCTCGAAAAGCGTCAGACTCGTCAGACGATCAGGTTGGGCAATCAAAACTGCGGTACATCGTCGTTATTCCCTCGAAGAAGCGTCAGCCGGCCTCGTCGAACCGTCCGTCTGGAAGCGATCAACTGCGGCGATAATCGGAGGCGTGGGTTGTGGCGATACTCGATGATGTGGCCGGCAAGTGTTCGATGGCGATGACTGCGGCGGTGGTCAGCGAGAATCAGCGGCGATGGTGATGACCAGCGAAGATTCGCGATAATTGATGGGTGGCGGCAGTGGTTGGAAACGCGTGGTCAGCGGCGGCAATTAGTAATGATGGTCAGCAGTGCTTGGCCGTCGATAATCAGCGAATAAGCCAAACGGCGATGTCGACCATGAGTTAAGCAATAGCCGGCAGCAGTAATCAGCGTATGACACGTGGTTAGCGAAGCAGCAGTGTCAGCAGCAGTGCAGTAATGATAATCAACGTGGCCAGCGTCGTAATCAGTGGGATAGCCAGCGGCGATGATAGTGACCGTGAAAATTGCCGGCAGCAGTAGTCAGCAGCGGTACGAGTATGTAGCCAGTAACCAGCAGCAGTAATCAGCAGCGGTAACCAGCAACAGTAATCAGCAGCGTAACCGGCAACAATCAGCAGCGATGACCGGCAAATAATCAGCAGCGGTAATAAACAACGATAGTCAGCAACGATGGTTAGCAGCCGCGAGTGGTCAGCCAACAATACCACAAGTCAGCAATTATTATGTTATCGATATCAGCGGGATAACCAGCGATGATGAGAGAAGATGCCGGCGATAGTGGCAGTGGTAGCGGCCGGCAGAGGTGGCCAGCGGCAAAGCGGTGGCGCGGTGGTTGGCCGATGGGGATCTTTGACTATCAGGTTGTTTGTCGAGTGTGACTTCGATGGCGTTAACTGTATGGAAGAATTGAGTGAATCCGGCGAGATTTTTGACTATCGAGTTGTTTAAGTGTTTCTGATGGCGTTAACGCATGGAAGAGGAATTGAATCCGAGGATCTTTGATTATCAAGATTGTTTGTGAAGTGTTACGATGGCGTTGCGTATGGAAGAGGTTGAATCGCGAGGATTTTGACCCATCCGAAGTTGTTTGTCGAGTGTTACGATGGCGTTAACACTTGGAAGGGTCGTAGGAAGTCCACCGACCTTTTGACCTATCATAGGTTGTTTGTCAGAGTCTTTGCTCGATGACATTAACTGTGGAAGAGGTCATGGAAGTTCACCAGTTTTGACCTATCCTGGGTGTTTGTCGAGTCTTTCTTCGATGGCATGCGCAATGGAAGAGGTCGATTAAAACATCCGTTTATGGTTGTAACAAAGTTGCTCATAACGCGCCTTTTCATTAGTATTCGCGCTTCTTGAGCGATAATCGTCGGATATCCAATATCAATTTGGATAATCTTTTGAGATTAAGATTTACCCCAAGTTTTAGACAAAATCTGAAGAAACGAAGTTTGATGAATCTTCATTCTTCGCTTACGCTCTTCAAAAGCTTGAAATGCTCCACCTCGATGGCGGTTTTGATCTTGTTGAGAAACTTGGTCGCCATATAAGATGAAATAATGGGAATCAGTTTTTTGAAACGGCGTGATGCGTGTTAGAAAACCAGATTCTGATAGAGTAAAAGTTTTCGCCTTACGTTGTGAAATCCACACACAGGTATTTAAGAGTGAAGAAAACTCCAAAATTTTACATTAAAACCGTAAAGAGAGGAAAAATCACAGAGAAAAACTTCCACTATATATCTGTTTGAGTCAGATCTTCCGATAAGGATTAGTGTATATGAGAGAACATGTATGTGATCGAGGTTTACGATTCTTAGTAATGAATGATGGTGTGCGTGCGGCAATCAATAAATCAGGGGAACAATTCTTGGCAATCGAGAACAATCAGGTAGAAATGTAGAACAATCGGTAGAAGTCATCATAATGGCAAGCCGAGATTAATGACGGCAGATCAACGGCGGCGGTGGTGGTTAATGACGTCGAGTGGCGGCAATTATTGCTTGGAGGATCTTTAGCTCTTTCCTCTCTTGCTTGGCCTCCCCTATGAGGAATGAAATTTATTATAGATTGGAGGAGCGTCTCAGAAATACATGCAAAACCCGTCACTCCACTTCATTGGGCGGCTCAAAATGATCCCTTGATCATATGATATATTTTATGTATTTGAATGCTCAAATGATGTCAATTATGATATTTTGGGCTTGTTAGATTATTTCGTCAAGGCGCCGATTTGGCTAAACACCTCGTGTTTAAGAGTCGATTGATAATAAATGTTTGATCTCGGTTAGTCTTGATTCACGATTAGATTGCTTTCTACGTCAAGATTCGTGCTTCGACTAGTGGAATTTTCAGGGTCATATAAAAATGTAATATATATTTCCTAACACTACATTGGCTTACACGGTTTGGCATAAGATAGAACAATTTTGGTTCATGAATAATTCCAGGTTATGCATTGGTTTACAATTAATTATTATAGGAATGTTAATTCAGCTGGTTGAAGAATGTCAACAGTAATGGTGTTTTTACAGCTGAACTGACTTGGTCGTTAAGTCTTCTATGACATTTCTTGCTATTTGTGGGTGTTGTTAAGTCATATGTTTCATTTGTTAATGGTGTTACATTAAGTCTCCAACGCCTCTTTTATTGCTTAATATTACTGTGATCACTATGTATGAGTAACTTTCACACGAGATATAAAAGTTTTTGAAAATGTGAATTATGGATAAAATTAAATTTGAATTTGATGATTATATGATATTAAACTTGTTTGATCTTTTGTCGATCCTATATGATAACCTAGAGAAGATGAGTCTATAATTGACAGCATGAGAGATGTAATAGGATAACTTTGATTCAATGAAATTTCTTATCCCAATTTTCAATTTTGTGTGTGCAAGTTAGATTATATGATGCTTCTTTCAAGTGAGATAAAAGTGCGATTATCTAATTTCTAGTGGCCGTTTCCTTGTACCAATGTGAGGACTGAATTTCTCTTTATATTGTTGCTCTCTTGATCAAATTTCTTCTAAATATCATGCCATTGAGCAACCAATATTTTTTATTTCATTCAAATCAGATACAATTGAGAGTCAATTATGATGAATAAATTATAAATAATTGCACATTTTGTGTGGTTTGAATTTCAAGTTGATTTCATTGGATTTATTTTATCATTATTAAGGGTTTTATGTGAGTCAAGCAAAATCATATTTGACTAGTTAACAACCTCACGAGTCAAACTTTCAAGCCATGAGCTCGAGCTCGAGCTCAAGCCTATCATTATGCTCATACGCAAATTGAGCTCAAGCCCAAGCTCACGGTAACTCAACTTGATTACTTGTTAATACGAGCCAATGACAAAGAGATGCATAAATGATTTGAGTGTGAATTTTATTTGACATAATTTTTAGATTTTTCATTTAAATTTTTCGAGATACCTCTTGATTTATTGATCTAGTTTATGAGTATGAATCAAAGTATAAAACTCATCATAGATAAAAAAATATGACAATCGAGTATGGAAACCATGCAAACCCTCATGTAGATCCAATTATGTTCATCATCACTATAGATTAAAGGGAAGAATCAAATGATTATGTTACATATAATCTTCTTAATTTATTTGTCATATTATTTCATAGTACAAGTATATGGTGATATCCTTTTAATGGAAAGAGGATACAAAAAAAAGAGATGGAGATATCTTCGCCTATATGATGAAGAAATGTATTAGTAGTTATAAATTTATAACTATGTATATTTCTTTTTTGTCATGCTTTTTATTGTATTTTTACTTTTGTAAACTTCAATTCCATTGTTCTTCGGGATTTCTTGTTACCCCATGAAGCAAAGTTCTAAATCCCTATTTCATTAAGATGACCAGTAAGTTACACTTTGTTTCATGTTAAATTGGTGAAGGCTTATACATTGTTAGGGCTTACTCTTTGTTATATGTAACTATTGATTTTTTTAGCTTTGAAAGTTCTCAAGATTTTAAAGGACAACATTGGACTTTGAAGTTCATCCTAATCACTGTTTTGGAGATATGAAGACTAGCATTGCCATTTTTTTTGGGTTGTAACCAAATGTCATATCTCTATGATTTGTATTTTTTGTAATTTCTATAGCTATGAACACTGTGGATTTGTGGGCTATTGTTTGCATATTAGATGGGCATAATTATTTCAATACAAGTATTTGAGATCCATTTGGGATTGCTCATAAAGTATTTTGGTAGAACATGTATTGAGTTTAGTTTGAAATTGCTTGTAAACTAATATGACAAATTAATCCATGAAATGTCCATCTTCTTTGTTAGAAGTCTTGAACATATGTTGTCAAAATTAAACCAACTTTAAATACCTAAAATTTTAAACAGATCGAATAAACTGCTTTGATATAGTGTTATAAACAACTTGAAAAAAATCATGATTTTGATTCATTGTGAAATCTAGTTTTAAATCAACCTTAAAGTTGAGCCAAGCTCAAGCCGACAATAACTTTTGTGAGCTGAGTTCAAGCTCAAATTATGAGCTCGAGTCGAGCTTGAGTTCAAGTTCGAGTCAAGGGTATCTTACATGACTTGAGCTTGAGTTTTTTGCAGCTCGAGCTTGACTCAACTTGTTTACACCCTAATCATGTATTATCTTTTGGGTTATAATTCTCATATTTACTAGTTTACATCTAAAAAAAAAAGTAAAAAATTTCATACTAAATGGTCTATGATTTGTGAGTCATAAGTTTGACTATGCGATATACATAATTGCATCATTTTCGTGGCATTAAAAAATCTTAATCGCAAATCATCATATATCATAAATGCTGAATGATGAAAATACACATTTGAAGTAACCATCATATATTGCATTATGTTCAACATGGTTAATGAAAAGATACATGTCAACATTTCAAAAAAAGGAAGCATATCTATCTTGATTTTTGACCATTATAAAGGATGAGAATGTCATGTGAGTATGAAGCAACCACTTATCAGGTTAGAGTAAAAAAAAAAAGTACATGAAGGAATTTAGATGTTAACCAATGGATGAAAAGGTTGCCTAAATCTATAAAATTCAATCTAAAATGAGACAGTAGAAGAGAGCATTGCAACTGAACAAATATGATGGAAAGATATTGTCAAAAGTGACTGGAGGAGATCAAATTTCTTGACAAACTCATAGAACATGCCTGTACAATTGTATTCCAATTTCTGCTATATACCAAAATACTAAAACATATTAAGATTGAAAACTAACTATGATCAGATTTCAAAGTTTATTGGAAAAAAAGAAAGTGAAGCACTAGGCCCTGAGGTGTTTGAGATTCCATGTACAGCAACTTGAGACAATCTAAAAAGACTTTTTGCATGATTAAGATGGAAAACAGAAAACACCAAGTTGTACCTCTCTGAAAAATTACACTTGACCTTAGGTAACATTTTAGATGAGCAGTTTTCTCAAAGTAACCATGCTTCTTCTGTTCATAACTCCCTCTATGATACAAAATAAACAAGAGGGAAATAAAAAAATTGCTGCCCCCATCCTAAATATGCTTCATGCAATAAAAAGGGGTAGTGTTTGTGATCTAGAAGAATTAACTTCAGTGACAGAGAAATGGATCATAAATGGATGAAGATGAGTTCTATTATATCAAAAATAAAGATAAATTCTTTCTTAGCTAGCTAGTGATAATCAATTCCACTTCATTTTAGACAGTGACACAGTCAACTAATAAAACCATACTTAAATCCCCCATAAATTGTCTTCCAGCTCCTATATGTACAACATAAAAAGATAGTAAGCAGACACCATATATAGGTTCAATACAACGTAACCCAAAATAGATCCACAGCTAAATTCTCAAAAAAACTTACTCTTTTCATGTGAATGTGTATTAAAATCTCCACATACCCTGCTGGAAAAGCAATTTTGACAGAGAACAGCCACATACCTTTGGAGTCCGATTTATCATTCTCATTGGGTTTCGGAATTTCCTTCTGCTCCTTAGGATAGTAGTTCTCATAATCTAAAAAAAGGAATTAATGTCAACGTAAAGTGAAATTAAGGAAAAAAATCTATTATTTGACCATCTCAAATCCTCAAAGAGATCCATTCTTACTCTTTCTATCCCCGGGCTTGCTGGAAAACAACCTTCTGAAACTGGGATGCCCTACCAGAAATCTCCAGTCACCAAGAAGGCTGCTTTCCTGGAGAGCCTTCCCCCCTCTCCCTCCAAATGAAGTTAGATAACCCCTCAAACCATAAAGCGGTGGTAGAGTCACCTCAGTCTTAGAAGACGCGAATTTCCCGTCACACCGTCGCAAAAGATCACCACCCTGAAGAAGTTCCAAGGACGACGTGCCATGAAGTTAAAAAAAATCGCAAAATTGAATAGATTTGAAGGAGAAAAGCACAATCAAGCTACTGAAAGGGATTACCCTTCCTAATCTAGAACGCGAACAGGATCGTGAGATGGAACGCCCGAGCCTGGAAAAGATCATCTCCTCCCCCTGCTATCGCATCAACCGAGCAATGGAAAACCTAGGTTTCGATGCTTCTTTTTCAGTGTTACTGGACGAGTACGACAATTTCTAGGGTTTGTCTCGGCGGATAGAATACTGAGGTGGTGCTGTGGTCGAAGAGACGTCCACGATGCAAATGGGCAGCAGCAGCGCAAGCTCGGAGGACTAGCGGGCAATATTATACAAGATAAACAGCACCGATGCGGGACAGTGGATCGAGCAGAAGAGTAAGAGCTGTCTTATTTAAGATGTCAAATATTTCTTTGAAAAATTTTAAAATAATTATTATTTTAAGTATTTATTAAAAAATTTTGAGTTTAGGTACATAAGATGTTTAAAATTATTTCATTAATGAGGTGGCTTAGAGCTAGTCACTCACTTATGAGACGCATCGCCATTTCTAGAATCGACATCGGCGACGTATTACTAAATAACTTCAGCGCTGTATAGATCGGCGGCTTTTTCTTTCAAGTTCCCGACCAGCCGCTGCGGACGACGACGACCTCGCATTCCACGCTCAATCGATGCATTTTGCCCTCCCACTATCGGCTCCACCGCAAGTGTCAGCTCCACCCGAAGATTTTGATCCAGGCTCCACCGCAAGTCCCGCAAAGTATACGCAAGGTATATTTTCGGGATATAATTATTTTAGCTCATGTCTCAAAAGCTCAATATTATTATCATCATCTATATTTTTATGTCATAATCGTTATCACTACATTCATTGCTAGATACAATGCTCATTATCTTAAATGCTTCATCAATACAAGGAAGGTAGGCCTCAAATGTTAATGTCTGCTTAGCTTAACCTATTATAATAGTCATGTATGGAGGAGATAGTGGATAATCCATGAAATATTTAGATTCATGGGATGTATTTTTTTATTTTTTTTTTAAAAAAAAGATGAATATAGTATGATATTTTTTTTAGGTTGCGTTATATTTAAATCCATTGCAAGATGTTTTTTTTTTTGGCTAACCTCCATTTATGCTACTTACAATGCTTCATCATCACATTTATGTTACATCATAATCACTACTTATTTTGATGAGTTAATTTTTAGGTTGCGTTAGAAATTAGGTTGTTGAGCATATACTATGATGAGTCTGGAGCTCGTTTTCTTAATTCTCTTCTATGACGGTCAACTGATCGTTGATGATCAGTTTATTCCAAGTTATGTCGGTGGCAAAAATCGTCCAATGCGAGTCTCGCATCATACAAGCTTGGAAGATTTAAAATAGAAAGTACTTAGATCTCTGCATTATGACGTTGATAACTTCATAGTGGAGATTACGTGTCATTTTCCTATCATCGCGGGATACATAACTTATACAGTTCCTTATGATGAAGTCTGCAGTACTGTACTGGATGAAGCTTCCCGTCGGACATTAGTTCTTTATGTGGAAGTCAAGCCACAATATACTGCTACAGCTGAAATTGATACTGATCTCGTGCAGCATAATGTTTCGTCTGATTACGCCCATGATTTCACTTTGCTAACAGCTGTTGTACGACAACACTACTACGACGACTCAGAAATAAGATTAGTAATTACCTCAACAGTAATTTTAGTGTCTTCATTTTCTAGTTTATACTATCTTTTATTTTTTTAAAGGATTATGACTTTATTGACACATAACTCAGCTTTCAGTTCAAGTACGACTGCATGAGAAACCTAGTTCATCTAGAGTATTGTCTGATAACGAGTATGAAATGATGAATAGCAAATCAAGCAATGCATCTGATGATAGTGATACTGAGGAGGATTCTTTCTTGGGTAATACCAATTTATGTGACATCAATGTTGGTCACGAGCTTATTCAGAGTCATTCAATCTGGAATTCTTCAAATGACGATACTATGATTTGCAATAACAACTATGTCCGCATATGCCAAACCACAAAGATTGTGATGCAGAGATTGTGTTTGATGGTTCATCTGATAGTTCAAGTTTCTCAGATGACATCGAAGTTCCAGTTGAGCTATATGAAGGTATGTGTTTCTCAAATAAGAAGGAGCTTCAATTTGCAGTAACTAGTTGGTTAATATTTAGTAATGTTCAGTTTCTTACCATCACTTCGAATCAGAAAATTTTTACTATTATATGTGCACAACATAGTAATCCTAGCAGATATTGCCAATGGCGCATGCACTGTAGCAGGAGCAAAAGGTTGGGAGAAGCTTGGAGGATATCAACTTTAGGTGCACTGCACACATGCGTTAGCACTATCAGTAGTTATGGGCATCGTCAGTGCACTTCTAAGTTCATTAGTTATTTCATAATGCCCGTTATGCGTTTTCAGATATACTTGAAACCATGGGAGATCATTGGAAGGATGGAATTGAAATTTAATATTAAAGTGTCTTACATGAAGGCTTGGGATGCACGGCATAAGAGTATCAGAGCAATATTTGACAGTTGGGAAGACTCGTACTGCTCTCTTGGCCTATTTATAGATTCATTATGCTCTATTCTGCCAGGACTGTTACATAATTTTATCATCAAATACATGCGGGTTTCAGAGATTGTTTTGGGCATTTGGGTCATCAATATTATGTTGGGAATTTTGTTGCCCTGTTCTGAGCATGAACGGAACATTCATACTAGGAAAGTATCGAGGTACGTTACTCATAACTATTGGTATTGATGCCAATAATGGATTATTTCTGCTTGCTTTCACTGTTAAAGTTAGATCAAGTAGGCCACGATCAAGTATATATAAGAACATAATGGACGGGAGCGCAGTACAGAGTACTCGTATGTGTAATTTTTGTAAACCAGTTGGTCATTATCGGACATCGTGTCCACACAACTCTACTAGTAGAAGGTTAGTATGGATAGTGTAGCAAAATAACATGTACATAAACTTCATGTATTTTCTTGTTTCTTCTAAATTTTTGCACAATTTTAATACTACCGTCTTCTAACAGTATGACATTTTATTTTTCTTGTCACAAGTACGATGACCAAGAAGTCTTCCAGAACTGGGAGGACATCTTGAGATGAGATGGCGCACCAAATCCTGCACCTTCAAAGGTCCATCGGCATAAGTGGCGCATAAGCGGTGCATCCAGATTCGATATGAATTTACTTTCAAGTTGTTTATTTTTGCTATAATATGTTAATTGATCAACCTAGCTTGACAACAATTTGTTTACATTGCAGGGTACTATTTTTGAGGTAGCTTCACATCTTCTGATGCTTAATGAGTGGCTCGTTATGTGCTCACGGTTCATAGCTGCCCTCCATGTACTTGGGCTTCACTGTGTTAGCCAGATGAGATACATCAAACTTGACCATCACCTGTTGACAACGTTAGTTGAACATTGGTCTCCCCAGACCAACACTTTCCATTTCATTGTAGGTGAGATGACAGTGATATTGCAAGACGTTGCAATGATCTTAGATTTGCGCATAGACGGACCACCGATCGTCACCGGCGATATTGGGGGAAGCGATGGCGAGTTGGCTTTGCTAACGTGATGACTCTTGGGTGGACATTTCATTCAACCGTATATCATGACACATCGACCCGTCATTCTACATTCGGATGGGCGGAACCTGCCTTCAGACACGTATGTCAATTAAGTGGTTACGCTGGACATTTTTTAGGGAGTCCTACACATACCTCGCAGATATGGACTTTAGGAGACATGTACGAGCGCATGTGTTGTTCCTTCTGGGGAGTTTCTTGCTCCAGATACTTCAGGGTCAGAGGTGCACTTGCAATATCTACCTTTGTTAGAAGATCTATATACATTCAGCACATTCTCGGTAGGCTGCGTAGTATTGGCACACTTATATAGGGAGTTGCATGAGTCTACTAGACCGAGGAGGGTCAACATGACTGGTTGTCTTAAGTTGCACCAGATCTGGTATTGGGAGCGACTTCATGTAGGGAGACCAACATTACATGTCCCCTACCCTAAGAATCTCGATGGGCTGAGCATTGATTTCAGGTCAGAAAACTAAATTTTTTTTCAATTATTTTAATATACTGAGTTGTGAGTAACTGATTTGTATATGAAAACTGATTTACTCAAGTGGAACGAACGATATGTGCGACAGATGTGATTTGATAATATCAGAATTTTTTAGGATGAGCTTGATGGACTGTTATTGAGTCATATACAACTCTTAAATATTAAAATATATTTTAACTGAATTTTATCATACTACTATATAACAACCACTAAAAAATGCAGGTTGCTTGGGAGCCATACGATATTCTGATTAAAGCTCGTGTCGATATTTGTCTTCTTGGCGCGAGGTCAGCTAACACGTGTTCCATCATTTGGAAGAGGGTGTAGTGGCACCTTCCTGACAGAGTTCTTCATCAGTTTGGTCACTTACCATGCATTAATATTGCTCTGATGGATCCCAGTTTCAAAAGAGTTGATGGCATAGGGAAAGCTGATACCGACTGGGTTTAGTACCATTAGCAACACATCAATATCTGGGAGGCTCGCAGAGTCACATTGCTATAGTAGATGACACTTATGCTGACGTACATTAAGCCTTGCAGCAGTACATGTTATGGTTCAAGTCATGGGCATCATTGTACTTGCTTAAGGCGCTTATTGATCCACCGACGACTTACTATCCTAGAGCACCTACGGAGCGAGCATATGTTAAGATAACACTATAATCTACAAATTTACTTAGCTATTGTGTCTACATATTTTCATAGTAACATTTTAAACTTGTTTCATATAGGCGGAACATATCTTAGTGACGGAGGGCATCTTTCAGCCTTTATTTGGACGTCTAGGTATCTCGGACTTCCAGTTGGCTATAAATAAGTATGAGCAGATGCGTCACGATCTGAGATTGAGAACTCACATCAGCGACTACAATCCAACGTCGCCACAAAGCATATATCACATGACTACGATTTCGGCGCAGGCGGACATGGGTGCGCCCATCCACTTATCGCGATCACTGGGTCATCTACTTTTAGGAGAGCTCCCGTCTCGCACCATATGAAACGTTACCGCTCAGATTGGGTATCTTTAGGAGACTCGCAGCCAGAGATGGGGTTAGAAGTTGTAGGACAGTATCAGGGACCACATGATGTCTCCCATCAGCTGCGTGATCGTCCATTGCAGCCACCTACGCACTATACTTTGGGTAGTGTTGCGATAGCATATAAACATCGACGTAGGCGATAGTATATAGAGATGTATTTGTATTGTGTATTTATCACTAGATATTTTTATAATTTTATATTATCTGTATTTGTAACTGAATTTACTTAACATATGAATGATTTTTTTTTATAATTTGTTTAGTAGTACAACTTCATGTAAATCAGTTTAAATTTGATGCTAGCAGCTGGTTGAGTTTATATGCAAATTACAGGCAAACTCTGGTAAAAAAGACATCTCTTTTCTTAAAAAAAATAAAGCATGAAAGTTGCCCACTTATGAGGCGACTGGCATACTACGGGTAAAGTCAGTCTCCCGATAATCGGTCGACTAGCTTTACCTAAAGCCAGTCGACCGATTATTGCGTGACTGGCTTGGCAGTAACCAGTCGCCCCATAAGTAGGTGACTGGCTCTAACCTACCTCAGCGGTGAGGTGGCTGGTCATTGGCCCACTTATGGGGCGACTGTACCTAAACTTAATTTTTTTTTATAAGTACTTAAAATAATAATAATTTATTATTTAATACTTATTTTAAAATTTTCTTTTATTTTTTCAAACCCATTTTATTTATCATGTAGCTCTATAAAAATAACTGGATATAAGATAAATAAAGTTAAAAACTATAATTATTTTATAATATATATATGTGACACTAAAAATACTACTAGTCGAAGCACGAATCTTGATGTCAAAAGTAAGCTGATCCTAAGATGAAACTAGTCGAGATCAAGCATTTAAAATATCATTGGAAACTTTGGGATATCAGTTAAATCTATAAATAGTTCTTAAATATGGAGTGTTTATAATCAAATCGAGCGTCTTGACGAGCAGGATTTAACAAGCCCAAGATCTCTTGATTCTGACTTCATTTGAGCATTCAAATACACAAAATACATCAGATGATCACGGGAATCATCATGAGCCATCTGATGGAGTGGTTTGGATTTTGCATGTATTTATGAAAATGCCTATCTCTAATCTATAAATAGCCTCTCATTATTCACATGAGGGGGGCCAAGCTAAAAAGAAGAGAGAGCTCTAAAGCTTGAAAATCCTCCATGATCGTTACCACTCGGACGGTCGACCACCTCTGGTTGGCCCAACCACGCCGGGCGCCGCCAGCGACCCTCATCGTCATCAATCTCCGCTGCCGGTCATCACCGCCGGCCACCGTCGTCGGGCATTGCCGTCAACCACCATTGTCGATCATTACCGCCGGTCATCGCCGTCAACCATTGTCACCTGTCATCCCCATCGACCGCCGTCGCCAGTCGCCGCACGTCGCCGGTCATCGCCGCCGACCACCGCCGCCGGTCACCGCCACCGACCATCGCCGGCCATCTTCGCCGATCATCACCACCGCCGACCGTCATCGTCGGTCGCTGACCCCCATTGTTCACCATCATCAACTACCACTAGCAACTGTCACAACCTAATCATGGCTATATAGTTATTGTTGCCTGATTATGGGATTCCCATTGTTAGCCCTTCTCATATAAAATTATGTAATCCCGTTATCGAGAAAATTTTGTACTCTGAAACAGATACATAGTGGAAGATTTTTACTGGGCTAGGCCTCGTGATTTTTTCCCTCTTTTGGAGATTTTTTCACGTAAAAAACCTGGAGTTTCATGTTCACTCTTCAAATATCTGTGTGTGTGTGTGTGTTGGATTTCATAACAAGGCTAAGGCATAAACTTTTATTCTACCGCAACTGATTTTCTAGCACGCAACAGTTTGACGCCGTCTGTGGGAAGAGACTCCATCAATCACAATTTTTGTGAACACTAGCATTATGGCCAATAGGCGCAATACTCGTAACAACAAAGCCTCCCGCTCTAACTCCCGTCACTCTCGAAACCAATCCTTGAATCAAGGAAGCCAAGCTTCTGCCTCACTTCCCCCTGATAGGCATGACCCTGTCGGTGAAGGTGCAAGAGAAATCTCTCTAGAAGATCGTGTGCGCCGAATGAAATAGTCTAAAAATGAGATAATATAACTTTTACAAGGAACACGACAGCCACTACCGCGGCAAACACATCTCCCCCAAGATCAATCGTTAGCCAGGGGAGGTCAAAATGTTATCGGTCTTCGCTATCGGCAGTTCCTCCACTTCCAGACCGTGATCGACCTCGGCCGGTTCTACTCATCCATCACTTGCAACTCAATCGACTGCTAATTCACAAATTATTGTTGGTAGCTTGGCACGTTCTCGTCCTATTGACCCACTCGTCATATTATACGTGTGGAATTACAACGCTTAATGCAAGATGAATTTCACCTTAAAGACATAAATTATCCTCTCTCTCTCACCGCGGCTATGAGGAGTTTTCACCTTTAGCTGAAGCTATTCTTCAACATCATATTCCCATAGGTTTCAAGCTTCCGAGTATCGATTCCTATGATGGGGCAACTGACCCATATGAACATATCGATCACTACAGAACCATCAAGCATATCCGACGAGCTTCTAACACACTGCTTTATCATGTTTTTTCAGTCACCCTCAAGGGTCAGGCCCGCACTTGGTTTTACTCCCTTCCAAGATGATCTGTCCATACCTTTGGCGAACTCACTAAGATTTTTGTAGAAAAGTTCATTATAAACTGGAAGATCATTAAAGATTCCTTGCATCTCTCAGACATCCGTCAAAATGAAGGTGAATCACTTAAAGAATACTTCCAGAGGTTCTCCTCAGAAGCTCGCCAAATACCTGGGTAGACCCTGAATTACTAAGAGGAGTTTTCCTCGGAGGGCTCCGTCTTGGGCCTTTCTACTCATCACTAATGTGAGATACGGTTCACTCATATGCTGACTTAGTTCACTGTGTGGAAGCGCAAATTTCTACCGATGAGGCTATTAATACCGATCGTAAATAATTTGAACAATCTACAGGAAAACGTAAAAGCGCTCTAGGGAATGTGGATCAACAATCCCATCAAAAGAAGCAATAAGGCGGTCATGATCTCCCTCCACGACCCCCACATCAACGATATGAACCACGACTAGAAAAGTAATACACGTCACTGAACACATGTCGTGTTAACGTCTTGATGGCCATTCGAGATGAAGAGACTATTAAGTGGCCACATCCACTGAAACCAAATTCAGGAAATTAGGAGCAATATTGTCACTTCTACTGAAGTCATGGACATATTGCAGAGGCATGTAAGCAACTTAAAGAAGAGATAGAGAGGCTCATTCAACAAGGATATCTGCATCAATTTGTATAAAACCAATCAACTCAAGCAAACATAACTCCAACTGGGGGGCAACCGGGACAATCATCACAGAAATAACACAATAGTCACCAAATAGTTGGAGAAATTGAAACGATTGTAGGAGGGTCACTACTGTCTATCAAGTCTTCATCGCCACCTTTGAAGAGTCGGAGTTAAAAAAAATCTTGTATTAATCATCCCATCACTTTTAATGACTCAGACTTAGAAGGAGTCCAAGTTTTGCATCAAGATCCTCTTGTCATCAGTGCGGGGATCGATGATCCCTATTATATTGTTAAGAGAATTTTGATTGATAATGAGAGTTCCGTTGATATTTTATTGTACTCCATCTTTCTTGGCATAAGCCTAGTTAAGGAAAACCTTAAACCCGTTGCAGGATCATTATATGGGTTTGATAATCGCCCTGTACGAGTGGAGGGGACAATCATTCTTCCTATTATTCTCGGAGAATTTCCTCAACAAGTCACTTACTCAGTTCAATTCATAGTGGTCAAGTCAACTTCAGCATACAACACTATCTTTGGAAGACCCCTCCAATCAATCTTTGGTGCTGTCACTTCGGTACCTCATCTTAAGATGAAATTTCAAACCCCCATTGGGGTTAGAGTGGTCTGTGGATATCAACATATAGCACTATCATGTTACCTTAGACAAGCCCAACCACGCCCTTTTGTGACCTTCTGCATCGAGAATTTTAATGTTCGAGATAAAGAAGTACCTCAGAGGGCTTTGCCTGTAAAAGACTTACTCCCCTTTTATCGATGACCAACCAGTCAAATGATCAAAGATCCAAAGGAAAAATCTTTCCTAAAACTTGAAACATTGAGGGTCTCTGAAAGTGTTATATGTAATTCTTGGTGCATAAATATTGCAGCCTTTAATTTACCCCCGTTTATCTTTTCCTCTCCACCTCGTGTCTTTTGTTAACTCTCTCTAAAAATTTATCTCATTCCTCTTGTTAAGTTATCTTATGATAATATTGTATCACCAACATTATCAAAGTAATGAGTTTATGATTTTTTTTACAAGCTTGTTGCACATAAATGATCTTATTCATTTCAATCTTCCTACTTAAGAAATGAATAACTCACATTGTGTCTTAGTCAGGATATGATCAATCCCAAGGGGATTTGATCGGACCTCTTCCATACAAGTTAACGTCATCGAGTAACACTCTGACAAATAATCTCAGATAGGTCAAAAATCTTCAGCAGATTCAATTCGACCCCTTCCATATAGGTTAACATCAACGAGTAACACTCTGACAAACAACCTCGGATAGGTCAAAAATCCTCAGCGAATTCAATTTGACATCTTCCATACAGGTTAACATCATCGAGTAACACTCTAACAAACAACCTCGAATAGGTCAAAAATCCTCAGCGGATTCAATTCGACCTCTTCCATACATGTTAACGTCATCGAGTAACACTCTGATAAAAAACCTCGGATAGGTCAAAAATCCTCAGCAGATTCAATTCGACCTCTTCTATACAGGTTAACATCATCGAGTAACACTTTGACAAATAATCTCGGATAGGTCAAAAATCCTCGGTGGATTCAATTCGTCCTCTTCCATACAGGTTAACGTCATCGAATAACACTTTGACAAACAACCTCGGATAGGTAAAAAATCTTCAACGGATTCAATTGGATCTCTTCCATACAGGTTAACGTCATCGAGTACCATTCTGACAAACAACCTCAGATAGGTCAAAAATCTTCAGCCAATTTAATTTTACCTCTTTCATACAAGTTAACGTCATCGAGTAACACTCTGAAAAATAACCTTGATAGTCAAAATCCTCGGCCGGATTCATTCTCTTCCATACAGTTAACGCGTCATCGAGTAACACTCTGACAAACAACCTCAGATAGGTTAAAAATTCTCAGTGGATTCAATTTGACCTCTTCTATGCAGGTTAATGTCATCAAGTAACACTTTGACAAACAACATCGGATGGGTCAAAAATCCTCAGCGGATTTGATTCTACCCCTTCCATAGAAGTTATCGGCATCAAATAACATCATGTAGAATGATGCTCTGAGATTATTTGCTAGATTTTCTGAGTCGTTCGAAGGATGGATCCTAATTAGCACTTCTCTGCCATCTTGGCAGTTATCAACTATTGAATCATCTATTAAAGTTTCAAGAAATCCAATTTCCTACAAGAAGAAGTAGGAACTACGGGCCTTGATCACCTCCGAACTTGATCGGTCCAACAAGGATAGTTGACACCTCTTTCGAGGGAAAACCTGAGCCTCCAGATGAACTTCACGCCTTTGATCACCTTCAACCTGCCCCTCGAGACAGTTCCATGCTCTTTCGAGGGAAAATCAAGCCCGTCAGCATGAACTACTCGCCTGATCACCTCCGAACTGGTCGGTCTAACAAGTCAGCTTGACACCTCTTCGAGAGAAATCCTGAGCCTCGCCAGATGAACTATCGCCTGATCTCCTTCCCTACCGGTCCGACGAGAATTGATGCCTCTTCGAGGGAAAATCTGAGCTTGGCTGCATGAACTACGCCTGATCACTTGAAACCCTGTTCTGACGAGGCCCGGACGCCTCTTTCGAGGGAAAATCAGAGCCTCGCCGTATGAGCTATGGGCCTTGATCAGTAAAGTGAATGACATTCTCTTAAGAAGAAGGTCAAAACTTCGCTGGCAAAAGGAAAGAATTTTTTTTTTTTTTACCCTAACTCTTGAACTTCAGCTAGATGATTTATCATCTAATGCAAAGGAACACTAGAGCATATGGGATTTGTGTCTGCTCACTTGACCTTAGGGGGGTTTTTATAGACCCTCTATAGGGGCAAAAAAGTAATAAGTAAAAAAAAATGGAAAAAATGGAAAAAATGGGTGAAATGGAAGAAAAAATGCCCGTGGCGGTCATGGTGAGTGACCAACGCCAGGCCTGGCTCCCGAAGCCTGTAGTGCCCAAATGGGTCCATAACCCTGAAATCTTGCGCCCGCGCATACCCGGACACATCTGTGACCCTACACCCGCTTTCGTGATCATAATGTTGTGCTCCCATGAAGATCTGTTCTCTCAAAATGTATGGTTGATGGACTCATAAATTTCTTTGAAGAATTTGTTATTTTCAAGTATTTGACATATATATTTTTGAATGATTGAGATCATGTCATCCAAAAATAGGAGGACAACTAATATGACACTAAAAATACTACTATTCGAAGCACGAATCTTGATGTCAAAATCAAGCTGATCTTAAGATGAAACTAGTCGAGATCAAGCACTTAAAATATCATTAGAAACTTTGGGATATTAGTTAAATCCCTAAATAGTTCTTAAATATAGAGTGTTTATAATCAAATCGAGCGTCTTGACGAGCCGGATTTAACAAGCTCAAGATATCTTGATTCTGACTTCATTTGAGCATTCAAATACACAAAATACATCAGATGATCAAGGGAATCATTATGAGTCATCCGATGGAGTGGTTTGAATTTTGCATGTATTTACAAAAATGCCTTCTCTCTAATCTATAAATAGCCCCTTATTCTTCACATGAGGGGGGTCAAGCTAAAAGAAGAGAGAACTTAAAGCTTGAAAATCCTCCAAGCATAATCGTGTACCACTGTCACCACCTCCGGTTGCTAACTACCATCGGCTGCGCCGCGCAACTGGTGTTGGTTAATCTCCGCATCGATTGCTACCGCCACCACTGTTCGCCACTTCGGGCATTGCTTAACCACTGCTGCCGGCTATTCATTACCGCCATTATCGCTAACCATTGTCGCGGTATCTCGGTGGATTATTGCTTGCTGCCGGTCGCTCCGTCGACTGCTGTTGGTTGCATTACCGTCGCTGCCGGCCACCACCATCAATCATGTCATCAACTATCGCTGCCATACCGCTGACTGCTGCTGCCGGTTGCCGCTGAATTATCGCTGATCATCACCATCGGTTATCATTGGCCGCCGACCATTGTTCACCATCATCATCAACTACTGCAAGAACCACAACCTAACCATGGCTATATAGTTGTTGTTGCCTGATTCTGGGATTCCCATTGTCAGTCTTTCTCATATACAATTCTGTAATTCCATTATCGGGAAAATTTTGTACTCTAAAATAGATACATAGTGGAAGATTTTTACTGGGGCTAGGTCTCGTGATTTTTCCCCTCTTTTTGAGATTTTTTCACATAAAAAACCTAGAGTTTCTTATTCACTCTTCAAATATATGTATATGTGCTGGATTTCACAACAAGTTTAAGACACAAACTTTTATTCTATCTTAACTGATTTTCTCAAGATATATATATATATATATATATATATATATATATATATATATATATATATATATATATATATATATATATATATATATATAATAGTTTTAACTATTATTCTTACATATTTACATATTTTCAATTTTCAATTTTTTTAAATATGAAATTACAATAACTCTTATATAAATAACTATTTATGGAAATATTGATAAATACCATTTGAATTAAAGTGATATAATATGTGTATAATTTCTGTCCAATATCTCAAAATAAGTGGTCAATAAAATAAAATAAAAAAATTTCCCAAAAAGCTTCCTAAATGTCAAATTTTATTAAAATAATAATAATAAGTTAGACACGTTATTTACCTTGTCCAACAAAGCGTCCCAAACTGTGGGCGTTCAACATTTTTATAAAGCAGATGGGTTCAAATGGCACATTCGATGGGTGTGTTGGGGTTAACGAATTTTTCTAATGAGTTGAAGTCTATAATTAGGGAAAAAATTATTATATGTAGAATCTAGATGTAAAGATATATTTGGATTTTAGTTATGTATCGGTCCACATCAATTTTTAGTTTTTCTTAAGATTTATGTGTATTTTAAACACTTCTCATACTAGTACACAGTATGAGTACTCTAATATTTGAGCACACATAAAAAACTAAAAAATAATAGCTATGATATGACACTAAAATTCTACCAAGACAAATCTGATCTCAAAAGCAAGTTGATCCTCTTGAAAAGGTGCCGAGTCAAGCACTCATGAGCCTACCGAGCTTCGACTTGAACCGCTCGCTTACTATTGATTTCGAGTATCGAGCTCGAGCTCAAAGGTAGGCTCGATACATTAAACGAGCTCGAGTTAGAGTTTCTTCGTGTTCGTCGACTGGGATATGAGAATATTAACATCGACATCGGCGACCCGCATTCTAGTTTTCTACCCTAACTTATATCTCTGCTGCCCGAGTGCCGAGTGCGACTCGCCTCCCACCTTCAGCCTCGCCTCTCGTGCTCATTAATCGCTTCAGCCGCCGCTCGAGTCTCGACTCTCTCCTTTCTCTTCTACCGCTCTGCTGCCTCTGCTTCTCAGGTTCTCGATTTGAGTTCCCTCATCTTCCTGGCTTCAAATTTTTTCTCACTCGATAGCAAGATACTCAACGAGCCAAGCTCGAGCTTCTAAACGAGCCCAGTAATTCGAGTCAAGCTCGAGCTTAATTTTCTGTACACGAGCCGAGTTTGAGCTTGGTTTATGTGCTCGAGTCAAGCTCGAGCTCACAGTTTACGGTTCAAGTCAAGCTCAAGTTCAATACGGCTTGAGCTCGATTGGACTCGGTTGCACCCCTAGTTGAAACTAGTCGAGATCAAGCACTTAAAATATCATTGGAAACTTTAGGATATTAGTTAAATCCATAAATAGCTCTTAAATATGGAGTGTTTATAGTCAAATCGAGCGTCTTGACGAGCCAAATCTAACAAGCCCAAGATCTCATAATTTCGACTTCATTTGAGCATTCAAATACTTAAAATACATTAAATGATCAAATGAATCATTTTGAGTCGTCCAATAAAGTGAAGTGGTTTGGATTTTGCATATATTTATAAAGACGCCACTCTTCCAATCTATAAATAGTCCCTCATTCCTCATATGTGGGGGGCCCAAGCAAGAGAGAGGAGAGAGCTCTAAAGCTTGAAAATCCTCCAAGCACACCGTGCTTACCACTGACGGTTGTCAACCACCGGCCGCCATCCATCGATCCTTGCCATCGCTAACCTCCTTCCCACCATCATGATGACCTTCATCGACAGATCCCCGTTCATCATCATCATCGCTACCACTAGCATTGTTATAACTCAACGTGACTATATGGTCATTTGTTATCGACTGGATTCTCAGTTAGTCATTCTCATGTACAATTTTATAATCCTCGTTATCAAAAAAATTTTGTACTCAAACAAATACATGGAAGATTCTTACCGACTAGTGGTTTTCCCTCTTTTCACGTAAAAATTTCTGGAGTTTTCTTGTTCACTCTTTAAATATCTGTGTGTGTGCTAGATTTAATAAGAAGGCTAAGGCGTAAACTTTCACTTTACCACAACTGGTTTTCTAGCACGCAACAGTTTGATGCCATCTGTGGGAATCGAACCCTTCAATCACAATTTCTATGAACACCCTCGTTATGGCTAATAGGCGTAATACTCGTAACAACGGAGCCTCCCGCTCTAACTCCTGTCACTCTCGAAATTAATCCTTGAACTAAGGACGCCAAGCTTCTGCCTCACTCCCCCATGTCGGTGAAAGCACGACGGGAATCTCTTTAGAAGATCGTATCTGCCGAATGGAAGAGTCTCAAAATGAGATGATCCGACTTTTGTGAGGATCACAACAACCACTACCGTGACAAACACATCTCCCCCAAGATCGATCGTTAGCCGTGAGAGGTCAAAATGCTAATCTTGTTGACACTGAAGTTCCTCCGCGTAGAGACCGTGATGCTGATCTCCTTGACACTGCTAGTTCTGCTCATCCAACACGTGCAGCTCAACTGACTGTTAATCCACCATTTATTGCTGGTAGCTTGACACATTCTCATCCTGTTGACTCCACTCGACATGTTATACGTGCATAATTACGATGCTTAATGCAAGACGAATTTCACCTTGAAGATAGAAATCATCCTCCCCTCACCGCGGCTATGAGGAGTCTCACCTTTAGCTATTCTTCAACATCCTATTCTCGGTTTCAAGCTTCAGCATTGATTCCTGATAAATAACCCATATGAATATATCGACCATTACAGGACCATCATGCATATCCAACGAGCTCCTGACACACTGTTTTGTCAAGTCTTTCCAGTTACCCTCAAGGGGCAAGCTCGCACTTGGTTCTACTCCCAAGGGAATCCATCTATACCTTTGACGAACTCGCTAAGATTTTTGTAAAACAGTTCATTGCAAACTGGAGGATCATTAAATATTCCTCTCATCTCTCTAGCATTCGTCAAAATGAGGGTGAATCACTTAAAGAATACTTCCAGAGATTCTCCTCAGAAGCTCTCTAAATACCTGGGGTAGACCGTGAATTACTGAGAGGAGTTTTTCTTAGAGGGCTCCGTCCTGGGCCTTTCTACTTGTCACTAATGCGAGATACGATTCGCTCATATGCTGACTTGGTTCACCTTGTGGAAGCGCAAATTTCTGCTGATGAGGCTATTATTGCTCATCGAAAATAATTTAAACAATCCACGGGAAAATGTAAGAGTGCCCTAGGAAACACAAATCAACAATCCTATCAGAAGAAGCAATAAGGCAGTCATGATCTCCCTCCACAGCCCCCACATCAACGACGCGAACCACGACTGTAATACACGCCGCTGAACACATCTCTTGTTAACGTCTTGTTGGCTATTCTAGATGAAGAGACCATCAAGTGGTCACATATTCTGAAACCAAATTTAAGAAATCAGGAGCAATATTGTCACTTCCATCGAAGTCGTGGACATACTACTGAGGTGTGTAAATAACTTAAAGAAGAAATTGAGAGGCTCATTCAACAGAGATATCTACGTCAATTTATGCAAAACCAACCAGCTCAAGCAAACATAACTCCAACTGGGGGTCAACCGACAATCATTACATAAACAACATAATAGCCGCCAAATAGTTGGAGAAATTGAAACGATTGTAAGTGGGCCACTACTATTTAATCAAGTATTCATCGCCACCTTTGAAGAGTCGAAGTTAAAAAAATCTTGTATTAATCATCCCATCACTTTTAATGACTCAGACTTGGAAGGAGTCCAAGTTTCGCATCAAGATCCTCTTGTCATCAGTGCGGGGATTGGTGACCCATGTTATGTTGTTAAAAGAATTTTGATTGATAATGAGAGTTCCGTTGATGTTTTATTTTACTCCACCTTTCTTAGCATGAGCTTGGTTAAGGAAAAACTTCAACCCACTGCAAGACCATTATATGAGTTTGATAATCGCTCTATACGAGTGAAGGGGACAATCACCCTTCCCGTTGTTCTCGGAGAATTTTCTCAACAAGTCACTCACTCAGTTCAATTCATAGTGGTCAAGTCAAATTCATCATACAACGCTATCTTTGGAAGACCCCTCCAATCAATCTTCTGTTGTTGCACTCATCTTAAGATGAAATTTTAAACTCTCATTGGGGTTGGAGTGGTGGAAACCAACAAATAAGACAATCATTTAAGCTTAACTTTTCTATGGTGACCTTCAACATCGAGAATTTTAATCTTCAAGATAAAAAAAGTACCTCAGATGGTTTTGCCTGTAAAAAATTGCTCCCCACTTCGTTATCAAATGACCAACCGTCAAGCTATGACCAAAGATCCAGAGGAAAAAATCTTCCTTAAAACGTGGAACATGGAGGGTCTCTGAAAAGTGTTATATGTAATTCTTGGTGCATAAATATTGTAGTCTTTAATTTGCCCCGTTTATCTTTTCCTCTCCACCTCTTGTCTTTTGCTAACTCTCTCTAAAATGTATCCCGTCCCTTTTGTTAAGTTATCTTGTGACAATATTGTATCACCAATATTGTCAAAGTAATGAGTTTATAGCTTTTTCTTACAAGCTTGTTTCTTCTTCATTTAACCCTCTCACTTGAAAAATATACAACTCACGTTGTATCTCAATCGGGCATGATCAATCCCAAGGGGACTTGATCAGACCTCTTCTATACATGTAAGAAGTCAAATAACACTTTGGCTGATACCTAGGATATGTCAAAAGGTCCTTGGTGGACATCCCACGACCTCTTCCATACAGGTAAGAAGTCAAGTAACACTTTGGCTGATACCTAAGATAGGTCAAAATGACCTTGGTGGACATCCTGTGACCTCTTCCATACAGGTAAGAAGTCAAGTAACACTTTGGCTGATACCTAGGATAGGTCAAAAGGTTCTTGGTGGACATCCCGCGACCTCTTCCATAAGTTAAGCGTCGTAACACTCTGACAAACAACCTCGGATAGGTCAAAAATCCTCAACGGATTCAATTCAACATCTTCCATACAGGTTAATGTCATCGAGTCATACACTGATAAACAACCTCGGATAGGTCAAAAATTCTCAGCGGATTCAATTCAACCTCTTCCATACATGTTAACGTCATCGAGTCACACTCTGACAAACAACCTCGGATAGGTCAAAATCCTCATCGTCGGTCATCCCTGACGACTACGCCGCGTCACCTTCGACTACCGTCGTTATTCTATCGACCACCCGTGGCCGCCAACCATCACCGTCGCCGGTCACCGTGCCGACTATCGCCGTCATCTCCGCCGCCACCACCATCGCTGCCGGTCATCCGCTGACTACCGCTGCCGCCACCGCCGTCATCACTATGGTTATTGCGTTAATCATCGCTTCTAAACCCGGCCGGTCCGACGAGGCGACGCCTCTTCGAGGAAAATCGGAACCACGACGAGCGTACGCCTTGATCGCCCAAACCTCGGTCGACAAGGGCAGTTGACGCCTCTTTCGAGAGAAAATCGGAGCCTCATCATATGGACTACGGGTCTTGATCGCCTCCAAACCCGATGTCCGACAAGTGGCCTCTTCGAGGAAAAATGAGCCTCGTCGTGACTATTCTTGATCGCCCAACCGCCCCCGAGGCGGTTGTCACATCTTTCGAGTGAAAATTAGAGCCTTGTCATATGAACTACGGGTCTTGATCGCCTCCGAACCCGGTCGGTTCGACGAGGTCAGTTGACACATCTTTCGAGGGAAAACTAGAGTATTGCCGTATGAACTAAGGGTTTTGATCACCTCCGAACCCGGTCGGTCTGACGAGGTCAGTTGACATGTCTTTCGAGGGAAAACTGGAGCCTTGCCATATGAACTACGAGTCTTGATAGCCTCCAAACCCGGTCGGTCCGACGAGGTCAGTTGACACCTCTTTTGAGGGAAAATTGGAGCCTTGCCGTATGAACTACGGGTCTTTATCGCCTCCGAACCCGGTCGGTTCGACGAGGTCAGTTGACACATCTTCTGAGGAAAAATTGGAGCCTTGCCATATGAATTACGGGTCTTGATCGCCTCCGAATGACCTTCACTCAAGAAGAAGAGAAACACTAGAGCACATGAGAAGTGTGCCTTCTCCCTTGGCCCTAGGGAGGTTTTTATAGACCCTTTATAGGGGCAAAAAGGTAAAAAAAATCGCTAGAAACCGGCGAAAATTGCCAAAAATGGGTGGTGTAGCCCACGCCAAGATGGTCGTAAGCAATCAGAACCACGCCGCCCACGCGCTCCAGGAGGTTGATTCGAAGCGTGGCGCATGCACCGCCCCGCGCGCCGACGAGACGAGCTGACATATAACCGAAGGGCTCAGCTGCCGCCACCGCTAGGGCTGATCGCATGCAGCGCCTGCTCGATCCTGGTAGCTGGCGTTCGAGATGGGTCCATAACCTCAAAATCTTGCGTCAGCGTGTACCCGCACACATCCGCGGCCCTGCACCCGCTTCAATGATCATAATCTTATGATCTTATGAAGATTTATTCTCTCAAAATGTATGGTTAATAGACTCGCAAATTTCATTGAAGAATTTGATATTTTCAAGTATATGTCATAAATATTTTTGGATGATTGAGATAATGTCATCCAAAAATAGGGGGACAACTGATATGACACTGAAAAATTCTACTAGTCGAAGCACGAATCTTGATGTCAAAAGCAAGTTGATCCTCAGTTGAAACTAGTCGAGATCAAGCACTTAAAATATCATTGAAAATTTTGGGATATCAGTTAAATTCATAAATAGCTCTTAAATATGGAGTGTTTATAGTCAAATCGAGCGTCTTAACGAGTCGAATCTAACAAACCCAAGATCTCATAATTCCGACTTTGTTTGAGGATTCCAATACTTAAAATACATCAAATGATCAAAGGAATCATTCGCCGTTGAAGTGGAGGGATTTTGCATGTATTTATAGCCACTCCACCTATAAAAATTTTCATTTCATACGACGAAGAGAGAGAGAGCTCTAAAGCTTGAAAATCCTCCAAGCATAATCGTGCCACCACTTAAGGTTGTCCCAACCGCCGCCACCGTGATTACCGTCATTCAACCTCCTCCTCGGTCACCATCATGATGACTTTTATCATTAGTCACCTGATCCGTTTCATCATCATTCCGCTACTACTAGCGCTAACTGAAGACTATATTCCATTTATCCGATTCTGGGATTCTCATTGTCAGTCATTCTCATGTACAATTTTGTACTCTAAAACAAATACATAGTGAAAGATTCTTTTGCCAGCCTGATTTTCCTCTTTTCAAGTTTTCCACGTAAAATTTACGAGTTTTCTTATTCACTTTTAAATACATGTGTAGATTTCATACATAAAGTAGAACTTTCACTCTACCAAACCTAGCAATAAGCTAAAATATTAAATAATTTAATTATTTTTTCTTTTTTTATGTACATGGAGTGTGTATTGATGTTAAACGTATTTAAAATATTCTATAAAAAGGAAAATTTGATGTACACATTTTGTATACATCAGTACATAACGAAAATCCGAATATAGTAATATGCTCGAACTTCACACATAATAATTTCACATATTTGGGCAATTTTTTTGCGTGCGATATGATATGCATTATATCATATGTGGCACTAAGGAAACTCCGATTTGAAAAAAACTATTGTGAAAAATTTATGTTTTTTTAACTTAATTTAATAGAGTGAGGTAACTATAGAAATTTATTATTTAAATTCTTTAAAATAATAAAATATTATAATACTCTTTATAATTTTTTAAATAGAAGTTTCAATTGAAGCATTTTTATCATTATTTTTTTAAATAACTGCAATTACCTCAAAAAAATCCCAAAAATAAAACAAACGAAAAAAAAGATAAGTAAGCCTATGTATTACACAAAATTATATTAAGTTTGATTTATTAAAATTTCATAATTATAAAATAAATGAGATTATAATATTATTAAAGATTGCAAAGTTAGTTTAAATTGCATATTGAAAAGAAATTTGTAACGATGGAGCTTAAAGTTATCAGATTTATTTTGAGATATAAATATTGATTAATTAGTTTTGTATTATATTAATCTTAATTTAAACCAATAACAAATTTATTTTCTTTCTTAGAGTTCTCTCAATTTTATATGCACTTGCTATTTCCTAAGTATTCATCACGTACTAATGTATATTTATCACAATAATTAGATTGGAAGATATAAGACTTTCTCTTTTGATTAATAGTCAATTGTAATACCTTAAATATAAAAATCTAAAATTATATATATATGAGAAATCTTGTAACGGTAGAATAAAATTTTACGCTTTTGCTTCGTTGGAAAAATCCAGCATGCACGTAGATAATTGAAAGGAGAATAAAAAACTCCAAAATTTTTACGTGAAAAAAACCCAGAAAGAAAGTGAAAAAATCACGGGGCCTAACCCAAAAAAAAATGTTCAACTATATATCTACTTTGGAGTGCAGAGTTTAAGTTTTCCCAACAGCGGGATTATAAAATTATATGTGAGAAATCCTGATAATGGAAATTAATCGTTTATAGCCTATGATACGTCTATTGTTGGCGGCAATGGACAATTGATAGTGATCGATAAATAATGATAATAACTTCAACTTCTCTCTCTCTCATCTTTCTAAAGTTCTCATTCTCTCTCATTCATGACAAGAATGAGGTCCTATTTATATGATTCTGAGAGGGGCATTTTAATCATTGTAGCTAAAATCTCAAAACACTCCATCGGATGGTTCATATCGATTCATTTATCATAGATAATTTTTTGGTGATTTGACTATTCGAATGACATTCAATTTGAATGATCTTAGGCTCGTTGGATTCGTCTTGTCGAGCCGCTCGATTCGACTATAAGCATGCCAAATTTAGAAAGTCATTTGATCATATAATTAGTGTATCAAACATTTAAGATGTAGCCTTTAAGCTTAAATCGAGCTCATTTGGGTTCGATTCGACCCGATTTTAGTGTTGTTGAACTCATCTCACTGAGTCGTTTAATTTAATTGTATTTATGCTTGATTAATAAATTTTAGAGGGATATATGAGTTAAAGTTCTCTCAATTTTCTATGCACTAGCATGCACTTGCTATTTCCTAAGTATTCATCACGTACTAATGCATATTTATCTGAAGAATTGGATTGGAAGATATAAGACTTTCTCTTTTGATTAATAGTCAATTGTAATACATCAAATATATAAATCTAGAATTATATATATATATATATATATATATATATATATATATATATATATATATATATATATATATATATATATATAAATCGAAGTATGGATGGTTTCGCATGAGGTCGCAGAGAGGGGAAAATATGGAGTCCGCGACGTAGCTTTACGTCGGACTCAATCGGATGATTACGCGACGATAAACCGCCAAAATGAATGATGAAGAGGAAACGCTATTTTTCTGGTTTAGCCCGTCCAACAACAAAGCGTGGAATGAGTATATGCGGAGAAATTTAAAATATCTTCATTTGATGGCATCGATTTTCTTATTTAGTGCGAGAGCATTATGAAAGAGCTATGAAGAAGAAGGAGAATGAATCTGAAATGGAGCGTTGAGAAAATAACGATGATATCGTAAATAAAAATGGATAATCTTTTAAGGAGTTGTATATGTAAATGACAAATGATAGTTTGTAATTTATTTATTTAAGTTAGATTTCTACACCGTTTGGAGTTCTCCAGGACTTTGCATGTGCGTGAACCGCTTTGCGGTACTCTCTGTCCGACCGCCATATTTATTTTTCATCATTTTTTGGTCGTCGAGAAAACATATTCGTAATCCTGGAGGAAATTGGTGGTGTTTGATTAATTTTTTAGCTTATTTAAATATGTACTCTCTGACTGCCTTTCAGTATAATTTATTTTTTTTTTTTTTTTCAGCTTGTTTCACTTTGTAGTTGTTCATCATGGTAACTAAATCCCAATCAAGCAATGAGGTGGTCGCTCGGCAATTTTAGATTTCACCTGTACCAGTACTCCTCTGCATCTTTGTACCTCTGCCTCTGTACTCCGCACTCCTCTCAGACTGCATACTGTTGTACCCTCTACAGGCTATACCTTCTATACCTCTATACCTTCAGTACGCCATCCTCTCCTTCTATACCTCATGCCTATACCCTCTGTACTCAGATTCTGTACTCAGAATGAATCTATACTTTCGTATCTTCTATACTCTCCTGCATTCTCTGTACTCGCCCTCTCCCTCCACCACGTGATGATTTTATCCTTTAGGTTCATTTTCAGTGGTTCGATCATGGTAATTAAAATTTAATGGTTGTAATTTGGTTTCGACCATTTTTTGGGTATTTTTTGTGTCTCAGTACTTCTATGCTCAGACTCTCTATTATCTCAGGAACTCGACTCTATGTTGCAGATGAATGTGGTGAATGAGTAATGCGATGATGAAGTTGTTTTATCTAATGACCCAAATTTGGGAATCTGTATCACTAGGTTGCATAAAAAACCAAAGCTTATGCATCAGCTTGTGATTATGCACATTAAACCGGCTGTTAGAAAAGACCATACAAGTTATTGGCCAAACTCTGAAATTGAAATCGAAAGATTTTCTCGCGGCAGTAAAAAAAACGTCAATCCAAACCATATAACAAAATTCTAGAAAGCGTCGACCGGTTGTCCGATGATTCGTTCGTGGATTTGGAGGGGAATTGGTCGGTTAAAAAATATATAGAGAGCCATAATCATTCATTGGCAAAGCGGTGATCGCATCTTCTCGATCGCATGATCATTCGATGAGAAGGCATCAATTTTGAAGACGATGATAAAGGCCGGCATCAGTGCAACTGACGCGTTCAACTATTTAACTGAGGAAGTTGGTGGGGTAGAGAATATTGGATTCACAAAAAGAGATGCTTTCAATTTCATCCAGAAAGAGCGAAGGTCACGGATTGCAAGTGGTGATAGCAACGAATTAAGGAAAGGAAAGACAAGAAATGTAAAATGTTTGTATGCGATTGCTTGGTGAGTTTTTTTTGGAGCAATGGTATGTCTAGGGTTGAATTTGATTGTTTTGGGGATGTGATAATTTTGATACTAGCTATCGGCTCCAATAAATATAATCTTGTCTCGTCTACGGAGTGAATCATCATTGGAAAAATGTCTTATTCGAGGGGATTTTTGTCGGAAGAGACCATCGAGTCATTCACATGGTTATTCCGACATTTCTTTGGTTGATGGGTGCATCCTATAACGATATTTATTTGATCAAGATCGCTATGGCGAGCTATCGAGAATGTACTCGCGATACACGTCATAGGTTGTGCCAATGGCATATCTCAAAGAAAGCCCCCTCCAAGGTCCATTGCTTTAGTAGTAACAAGAGAGTTCAAGGGCTATTCTATGCATGCATGAGCAAATGTGACATGAGGATGAGTTTGAGGATGCTTGCCATGCTAGAGGAGGCAATTTGCATGATCATACTTGGCTATCCGAACTTTACAAAATTAGTGTAAATGGTCCACGATTCAAGAAAGATAAATTTTGTATGGGCATCTTGTCAACTCACAGAAGAGGCCACAAATAGTCATGGTATTTCAAAACAAGTTCACGAGATTGTTTCTTGGGATTGGAGAAGGTGATGGAAACATGCCAAAATGAACATGATGAAAACTTCAAGTGTATCCAATCAGGAATTGTTCCTGTTGTTAGAAGTAGTCTTCTTAAGCAAGTCGCTTTGTTTTATATGAGGAAGCTTTACTCTATGTTCAAGAAGAATTTCGCATGGAGTTGGGGATTATCTCATTCGTGTCGATGATAGGCCCATGGAGTACTTGGTGAGGAACTTAGAGAAGAAGAATGCATCCAAAACTGGATTGTCCACTTTGTGTCTACTATAGATATTTCTTGTAGTTGCGAAATTTGAAATGATGGGCATACTTTGCATACATTGCATTAGTTCTTAGCGAATGATGTCCCATTCGGATAAGTACCTCCTCATGCGGTGGTCTACGAGCAAAGAGGGACATCTACATCGATGGTTCATACGTAAGGTTACATGTGAAAGCGAGATGGAACGGCATTATTTTCGTGAACCATATAAGTCGATATGCATATCAAATTAGCTCCAGCACAGGGTAATAAGAATGTCGAGGATTACATGCTTGCATCTCTTAATACTATCGATGAAGTGGACTCGTAATAAGTGGGAATTCTCCACCGCTTGAGGATCGCTTAAGAGGAAGAAGGCAATCACATCATCAAGGATAAGGCGATTTGAAGGATCCAATCAAGAGATGTCCAAAGGGTGTTTCCAACGCGCTCAAGGCTTATTGGGAGAAATCTAAAAATCCACAAGTACTTACCCTACTTGCCTAAGTTGCTATTACTTATAGGTTCTTGTAAATATTTAATTCATTCTATTTTCTTATCTTAGAAACCAAAGTGAAGTCCGAGAGACGGATGTCATCCAGTCATACTCCGCTTATCCGGTTATGTGCTTTTCGCTAGAATATTTCACATTGACGTCCAAACATTCATCCATTACTAAGATGTTGTACCATTACGATGTTGTACCATGAATTCAGTCAACCTAATCAATCAATATGAAGGGTACACTGCGATGATGGATATTATTACAAGACGGCATTTTGATGCATGATATTATCCAAGAAGGCATTTTTTTAATTTTTTTCATTTTAGTCATAATGCTTGTTTTTTTTTCTGTCATTTCATAACTTTAGTAAAGTCTTGAAACCGCAAATGCACCAATAAAAGCACTACAATTTGAATCCTCTTGAGCAGATTTTGCCATGTCTCATTAAGAATTTTCTTGTCTGAATTACCATCTTGAATAGCATCTTGTAACTCTACCTATGACCATATAGTCAAAGTCAAAGAAGAATGTTCATAGAAAAGATGACTTTTGCCCTTGATAACTGTGCAAAACTAACACAATAAGCATTTTGCACATAGTAGGAATCATGACAAAAATATTAGCTTCCAAAACACAAATGGTTATTTTAGGTGAAAAAATTAACCAAAAGTTACTTAAAATTTTTGATTTTATTAAATACATAGTCAAATTTAATTTCAGTTCACATGAGATCTCTTGAAAATTTTGATGAAAGTATTATATAATTTTAATTATTATATTTCTATGGATAGATCGTATCTACATAAGATAAATTTGATAATTTTATGTTGTTTGATAACAAAATTATTAAGACGCTTAGATGCTTAATAAATAGCTTATAATAATAAAAATTCAACATGATCGGATAAATTTAAAAAATTTTGACTTGTACTAAAATGCTAAAAAAAAAAATACTAATTTGATTAATACAAATAGTCAATATCTATTCAAATTCTCAAAATTAACATTAGGCTTATGTGAAATGATCGTATAAGATATGAGAGAAAATTCTCTCATTTTAGAGATTGATAATTTAATAATTTATTTATTTTAATAACGTCAACATTATGTTCATTTTGTCTTATTAAAGCTAATTTTCAAAAAAATTTATCATCACCTAATAATATATAAAAACAAGACCTTGCTAATAATAAAATTTATCATCACCTAATAAGTTGATTTTAAGTTTAACAATTATAAATTAATTTATTGAATTTAAAACAAGTAGAGTGCAACCGCCCATCCTACGTCTTCACAAAGCTCATTTATGAAAAGGTATAGATTCATTATGGAGGGTACAGAGGGTAGGAAGGATAGGTAAGGTATGGGAGTGTGAGGTACAAGTAAAGCAGTAGAGGTAGGAAAGGTATACAGAATGCAGTCCACCTGAGGAGGTGCAGGTACAGAGTGCAGAGCAGAGACAGAGTGCACAGAGGGCAGAGGTACAAGGCCAACTTTGGATAATTCAACACTTCCTCTCAAACACACAGAGCGAAGAAAAAAAACATAATAATGAATGAACCCCCAGACAAAAACAGACCCTGAACAAAACTGGACAGATCCTAAAAAAATGAAACATAGAAACTAAATTAATAAAATAAATCAACTTTGGGACAATGCCATCCCATATCCCCAGAGCAAAAGACATAAAACTAAATTAATAGAACAAATCAACAATCAAAATAACAGAATGAAATCTATCTAAACAGAAAGAACAACTCAAGCATCCAAATTTGATTTATCTGTTTTGAGGCCAAGCAAAAATATCGCATAAATAAAGTCTAAATCTATTCATCTTTTGTCCGCCCTAGTTCGAGCTCGCACGCTTTCGATACTTCCTCCATGTATTTGCAAATGAATATGTCGCATATTAATGTTGGATTGACTGCAACCCGCACCGCTTCAAACCGGCCATTTTCTGGATTCTGTCAAATAATGTCCGATATCCGAGCCGTGAATTTGATCACGTGAAGATGGGCAAGGTATTAGTTAGATCCCTGAAAACCCGCAAGAAGAGTGCATACCATCTAGAATGGCTTTATGTGTTGGTTTTGGCAATGAGTAAAAATGACCACACGCCAAGCTTGATATTTCCGACAAGAAGTGTCAAGTGCTGATTATGGATAACTGGGAATAAGAGCCACTGGATGCATTGCTCATGATATGATATACATCTTGCTTTTTTTAGCAAGCCATCGATAATTGTGCACGCAAGATAACAACTATAAGAGACACACTGGATATCATGAATGAATTGCAGAACCACTAAATTTGGTGGAGTAACTCACCCAATGTAAGAAATGAAAATGGGACATATAATCCCGCACAGGGAGTACTTCAACAATGAGATATCGACGACGTGCATCCGATGATCGATCTCAAGAATTTGTCAATCTGCCCTCGCAAAATAACAATATTTCCAGGAAAATCGATCTCCCCGCATTATCAAAAGCTTATTTTTGTAATTTATCGAGCAGAAATTAATAAGTAGTTAGAATGATATGACATTTGAATCTATGTGAAAAGGAGCAAGATGTGACTTACTTGTCCCGGTGCACACGAATCTAATGAGGTGGAGCATCGATTGAGGCATGCCATCTCTGGATGGGAAGTGCACGAGCTGTTGTGCCTCGGCTGGCTGTAATATAATTATTTAGGCTGAAAATAATTGTTAAGAAGCTATATCCATTGACATCTAAAGCTCGAGAATCAGAAATTCTGCGTACCTCGGACTGGTGCTCCTCCACAACTACGATAGCTTTTGATGGCTCATCAGAGGAAATCACCGTCGACGCCACCGCTAATTCGAAGGGTGAAACCAACGGTCATCTATTGTATCACATTATTCATGAAATTAACGACACGCGTCGTCGCCAGGGTGGAGGGCAAATCGAAAGATCTTAGCCTGCTGGGTGAACGTGAAGGGAGAGAACACCTTTCCTCTTTCATCCGTGCCTTCACCCGACGCATGGTCGCCAATGAAGGCCGCCAGTGTATGCTCGAGAGCCTCCCTTCGGCCAACTTTGACGGAGCTTCTCTGGCACAAGACTCCACCGGATGGGCTTCCACTAGGTCTCCAAGACTCACATGGTGGTAGCCTCCAAAGGAGAAGAAGCCCCAATGACACTCTGAGAAGATACCGGTCTCCTCCAGAGTTTCCACCGGGATGGAAGCACTCTTCCATGCAGCAAGGGTACCCTCAATAGCAGTAACCCGTGCATCAATGCCATCCAGCCTCTCTGTCAGTGCTGCATGGAAGGATGCCACAACTTCCCTCAACTCCCTCAAACCTACAAATAACCTATCTATTGCAGATCCTTCTGATTGGGGGGTAGTAGCAGAGGGCAAGCTAGACACACTGGTTGGGGGGGAATATCTGGGAGAGATATACGGGGAATCAGGAGCAAAGAATGACCGACCGTGGATGGGGTGATGTCGAGCTGCTAGTGAAGTTTCATGGGAGGAGAGGATGATTCAAGAGCTCTCCTCTTCGATAAGTCCCAGTGTCGGACTGGTTAAGCCAAAGATAGATATGACGGCAAACAATAGGTAAATGCATCGCACCAAATGAATGAACATAACTAACTATTACCCGGTCTCCTTTCAAACCGTCGCAACCCAGAACTTTATTTTAGGCCAACGTATACGTGCATGCGGAAATGGCCTAATCTTAATAATGTGCTCAGCCGCCCAGATCTACAAAAAATATTTGTACAAGTTAACTTGTTCACATCAAGTAAAACATAACTGATGGGCCAGAACATACCATAAGAAGAGAGACAAAGCCACTCATATAGCCAGGCGCCTGCTGTGTGTGTATCTTTGATGTAATGCCATTGAATTGTGACACTAAGAAGGCCCAAATGGCTTCATCTCAATTGTATTCAGCAAATTTATCAATATTATCTGAAAGTAATTAAATACTACTGAAGTTGTGATATACAAAAATAAATTTGAAATAAGAAAACGATGTACAATCAAGAAAACCGTCACGCAACGAGCTATCCGATTGCTCGAGCTTATTCCTATAATCAGCTGAACTATACTGTGACAATGGGGATTTCTCCCATAAAACTTTCTCCCCTTTGTTTGGCATCCCCAACATCACAGCTACTTCATCCGGGGTGAAAGAAATGCACCGCCCACCCAAGAAAAGGTTTATTGTGTCCCCAAAGAAGATAGGATAGAGGTTATGGCAACCAAGTCCGAACAATAATTGGTTCGTGAAGCCGCTTTAATATTTCTCACTTCACTAGAAGCTAGGATATTATCAAATAATTCTGATGGCACTCCCGCATCTTGACGTTATCCTTTTGCGACATGTCAACTTCAAAATAAAGTCAAGGTAATCGAATATTAACATAATGGATTCTAGTGTCGAGGGTACGAGATACAGTGCAGGTGTGGGTACAGAGGGTACAGATTCATTTCTCCACGAACACATCCAAACCCAAGAAACACACCTTCCCGCTATTCATAACGGATTCTAGTATGCCCTCCAAACGGGACAAAATGGACTAAAAAAAATGCAAAATCTCAAGAAAGTATAGAGGGTACAGAGGTATAGGGGTACAGGCATTTCTCCATAACACATCCAAACCCAAGAAAACACACCTTCCCAATTATTCATAGATTCTAGCCATAGTATGCCCTCCAAACGGGACAAAATGGGTCAAAAAAAAATGCAAAATCTCAACAAAGTATAGAGGGCACAGAGGTACAGGTAGTGAGGTGGGTGAGGAGTGATTCATTTTCTCCACAGAACACATCCAAACCAGCAAAACACACCTTCCTAATTATTCATAACGAATTCTAGCCATAGTATGCCCTCCAAACGGGACAAAATGGACTGAAAAAATGCAAAATCTCAAAAAAGTATAGAGGGTAAAGGGGGTTCGGAGAGTACATATGCAAACCAGCATCAAAATTAGCTTCCAAACAACCTCTAATCTACTTAAAAAAGCAAGAAACATTGTATCAATAACCAGCGAACAAGCACAAAAAAATAACCCAAAATCTTCTAATGTCGAGGGTACGAGGTACAGAGGTATGCAGAGAGGGTGCAGAGATGATTCATTTTCTCCACAGAACACATCCAAACCGGCAAAACACACTTTCCTAGTTATTCATAACGGATTCTAGCCATAGTATGCCCTTCAAATGGGACAAAATGGACTGAAAAAAATGTGAAATCTCAAGAAAGTATAGAGGGTACAGAGGTACAGGAAAATAGAGGGTACAGATTCATTTTCTCCATAGAACACATCCAAACCGGCAAAACACACCTTCCCAGTTATTCATAATGGATTTTAGCTATAGTATGCCCTCCAAACGGGACAAAATGGACTGAAAAAAATGCAAAATCTCAAGAAAGTATAGAGGGTACAGGGGGTTCGGAGAGTACATTTGCAAACAAGTATCAAAATTAGCTTCCAAACAACCTCTAATCTACTTCCAGAGAAAAGCAGTAAACATTGTCTCAATAACCAGGCCGATCAATCAACAAAAATAGCCTAAAATCATCTCTAATGTCAGGAGGGTACAGAGATACAGCCCAAAATCAACAAAAAGTAGCCATATAAAATCAAAGGGAATAAATAAACCTAGAAACGACGATGGATTGTAATGGAAAAAGAGAAAACCCTAAAATCTTTCAAGTTCAAGAATGCATGTGGAAATACCTCGTGTAACCAACCGTAATACCTCGCTTTGAAATTAGAAGCCCAAGCCGCTGATCGAACGACGAGGTCGACAACGGAGCTCGTGAAGTTCTCTTCATCGAAAGCCCTGTACACAGTATTACGAAAGAATATCGAACGACACAGATATTTTGTTCCCCGCAGTTTAAACGAGGTAATGGTCGTGGGGCTAAACCACGGAAAATAGCGCCGCTTTATTTTACTGGCGTCATTTTTTGGCCGCTTCATTAATGCGTCATTGATTGGAGTCCCGCGTAAAGCCGCGGACTCGGACGTAATATTTTCCCCACGGAGGACTGCCGACCGACCGACATAATGCAGAATTGACAAAGAGACGGTTCGATTCACGAGGTTTGGTTGCAGACGTGGACCTTTTTTCTTTCTGATTTCTTACAAGCGAGGATGAGTGGATGTTTCATATCTGTTGCAGATTCTTCTTAGCCATAAGTAATATAGAGAAATTATCAATCAAATAACACCACAGCCATAATATTTTGGGAGATAAATCTTTTCTTATTACGGTACCAATTTTCCAAATATAAATAATCAACACTTAATCACATTACGCATTAGCTAACTTCATGATGTTTGATCTAGTTGCCTTTGCTTCTAAGCAGCATGATAAAATTCTCTCATGGCGAAATTCTTCTTGCTCTAAGTGCTAAAAGTATTCACATAAAAAATAGAAAGCTTAATCTTATTTAACACATACTGGAGTTCTACATTGTAAATGCTAACGTCAACAAGAAAAAAGGTTATGCGGGAAATTTTACAAAGCAATATTTGACAGTTATGCGGAATTTTGAGATGGCTTAATTTTTAAGTTAGGCCTTATTAATAAATTAATTAGCTAATTAGGCCATAAAAAAATTTAAAAATAACTCCAGTCAGACTCCGGTACCGATTAAGTGACTAAGGACCATAAATTATTTTTTAAAAAAATTAAGTAGACAAGACTCTATTTTTAGCCATATCGGACTCATCGGGTGTCGGTTGGTATATCGTTGGAAAGGTAATGAAAAATTAAACATCTTTCATGTTGATAACTTTGGACGAATCTTGCCCGAGTAGCCGCAATTTTTGCGAATGTATGAATTTTGAAGTTGCGAAAGTTTAAAGTTATTGTCACAACCCCCGTTTTTTGGCCATAATATAAGGATTATTGAATATATATGATTCTTTGGTAATATCAAACACTCTCAATATATTTTATATATAAATTGAGTTTTAATAGGTTTACTCATTCTTAAAAAATAATCAGCTCTTTTCTTATATTTGACGATATTATCTAACACTTGCTAACATTTACTTCTCCAAAACACATTAAAACTAATAATGTGAGTTTTGACTTGAGATATACCTCCATTTGACTCTTTACCATAATAAATACATATATGACAAAAAGTTCTTAAATTAGATTTGAACTATATGTAATTCCACAATGAATCTTTCCTCCTCGCATGTGAATTAACCAAAATAAATAAACAGTAAACAATACTAGGATTATACAATGAGGAGTAAACATAACAAACATAAAACATACAAGTACATGCCATCAATCGTATAAAAAAGATAATACATCTATCATCGTCGATGCCTACGTGATGGAATCGCATCGCTACCAGGAGTGTAATGGGATGGTGGTCGTCACGGCCGATCATATAGATGATGCTGTCGATGGTCCTCCTCCTCTCCCATCTGCTCCACGGGGTGTTGCGAATATCCTAAGTCTGTAACATGAGGTATATCGGTCGAAGCTTGAGTAGGCAACGAATACCCATGGTATACTCCGTATGGCGATATCATATGAAATGATGGTGGACCATATGCCGGCCGGATAACTGCGTGACATGGTTGCATCTGAGACCACATTGCTTCCTGATATGAATACTGGGGTGGCTATGTAAATGTATAGGTAGACTTTCCCACAACTGGCGTAGAGGATGACCCCACATCCATCAATGGAACATCTGCCTGCGCTGATACAGAAGTGCCTGGAATGTCAGTATCCATGTATCTACTGTCAGAGATATGCATATTTCGTCTCAGGTCCACGCACAATTTCTCATATTCATCAAAAGATTTATGACATTCCGTATCATCACCTCTGTCGAAATAGTGCCGAAATATGTCCTCAGTATTCAAGATGTGCTCACGCTGCAAATACAAAAATTTATATCAGTGTTTCGTTGTTACAAGGAAAAGCAAATTGTAATACTTTGCATATAGACTAACCATTAAGCGTTCTCCAAGTGCTCGGGGGTAGTATGTGTCAAGAGGAAGTGTCGATTCCTTCAGCATGTGAAGTGAAGCCCAAGAACGATACCATCTCATGTATCGGTTGATCGCTGGCTCTCGATCATGCTGTGATGAATCCACCACGACAACCAACTCACGACTGTGCTCCCACTGTGGCGGTAATCGATCCAATAAACATCAGCTTTTCCTCGGCCATCGACCCGTATGAACGATGGATCTATCGAAGCAACATTAATCGTAGGAGGTAACCGGTATCGAGCACCACGATCGGTGTACCACTCTACCTTCTTCCAACATATGATCGGTACTTTAGCTAGCCATATTTCCTCTCCTTGTAAACATATATCCGTGACACGCAAGCGGATTTGATGTCCATATGGCTTCTAGATGACCTGCGCATATAATATAAGTTATTCTTTCAGCTAGAAGCCCATAATGAGTAAGCCAATAAACAGTAGTCATGAATTTTCCCAATGATTTGTAAGATTCCTCCCAACTGCCAAATATAACCTTAACTGCCTTTCGACGTGCATCTCAGGCCTTCATGTAGGACACTCTTATATTGAACTTGGACTCAATACGACCTACAATTTCCCTGGGCTTTAAATCTAGTTGATGTCTTAATGCGGGTTGGATGAAATAACTAATGAATTGTGACGCACATTGCTTGTGTCCAGCATTAAGCACTGAATGACTACAACTATGAGGTGAGCCCATTGAACTAATCTGCCAAGCACCACCCAACCTCTTAATTAATCTCGCATGTAAGCTCCACAAATATGGTCTACCTGGGTCAGAATGGTGGGTGCATAGTACAGTGAATTTTAATTGATTTGAATGCATATATACTCAACATTGTTCATGATACCGTCAATAATAAATTGTACGCTTCTTGAATTGAAAACACATATCTTCAAATAATTCATTTGGAATGCGTTCTCTCCTTAAAGTAGAATCATCGATATCATGTAAGGTCCTCTCATTCTACAGTTGATTCAACACTATGCAAATATTCATTGTTCGTGCTCTTCCGTATGACTTGTTCTAATTGAGTAATCGACAATCAAGTCTCTGACCCTGAGGGATGGTTCTATGGCTCGTAAGTCAGCCCGCTCTACGTCATTATCATCCTCCTCATCATTATCACTACTAGCTCCACTAGGCATAGTTTCATATCCAACATCTTCGGGAGGTAGTGGATTCATGTCATTATCTTCTGGTTCACCCATAGCAGCAGGACTTGTCCGAGCAAAATAATCATGTTCTCTTGCTTCAGACCCATAGCATTCCAGGGGTACGAAGGCGGTGTATGTACTCAGTGCTCGTTCGAGCTCTCTGACATTCCTGTATATTATTAACCTCCCAATCTCCACACGGCAGTTCCTCAACTTTGACATAAACCACAATAGGTTGCACACATGCTGCATTAAGTATAGCTTCACTAATTTCTTCATCATTAATGAGACTTGCAATAAATCCAGGACCAATAGGAAAACGACCCACCAGATTAACAAAGAACTTTGTTAGATCTAGCTTCAACGACCTAATAATTCATTTATGTAATTCCTCGAATCTAATCCGCCGTGAGATTTGGATTGGATGATTTTTCCCACCAACATATGTTGGAATAAAATCATCGCTTGCTCTGAGTTCACCGCCATAATAAAGAATTATGAACTCATCACTCAGTAAGTAATAACACCAGGTAATCTCTTGTCTCACGATCAATGCGGATAATTTAATTCGGGAGAAATATGAGGGACTAAATGAACTACCTATTACACAAAAATGATTGGATTAATAGATGATATAGAAGGTGAAAATATATTGAGATTTTATATCCTAAATAGTATACTCTAATTTATCTTATATCCTAACATGTCATATATGAAATTGTCAAATATAATATAAATTAAATGTAACTGATGATGAAAGTGCAAGAAATGCATTAAGACGACCTAGGCATCTAATTTTCCCTAAAAAAAAAAAAAGATAAAAATGCATGTAGACCCATGTAACTTAGCCCAAAATTCATGATTTTGTTCACAATGAGAAACTCTACTTTTCTAAACTTCACATATGCATTTGTTTTAAATGGTGTGAAAAGCAATGAAGGGCCATATAAAAAAAACCATGAAAGCCACTATACAAAGAATTTAAATGAATACAATAAATTCTCTCTTCTAATACAAACATAAAAAACAATGTATTATTTGACACAACATGTCTCAAGTAGCCTATGTAGAAGAAATGGTAAAATCATGAATCCACAATGAAAAATTCAAAATTGTATCACGATGGTTAAAATATGATTTCAATCAGTTTAAAATGAATTTATTTAAACTAACTATTAAAAAGATTGAAGAATATTTAAATTATAGATATGAATTTATTGAAGAGAAAAAATAGATGTGTAACACATGTGCCCGTAAAGAAAAATAAATGCAAAATATTTGCGACCCTCGCCACATGTGTGAATTCAAGTACTCATAAAGTACTCATAAAAAAAAATGGTACCATCTTAAAATAACATTGCAGGAAATGAGAAAGCAAATTTTTTTTAACCTAGGCATCTAATATTAGAATATATATTTTTCTAACCTTAATTTTTTTTTTTCATTTATAATTTGATGAAATGACAGTTCAACACTTTAAATATTTTCTCTTTCTCTCTACTTTAGTGCAGTATCAATAATTAAAAAATTCTCAAACTCATGAAGCTAAAATATGTCTTATTTTAGTTTCATTGTCATTTAACCAACATCAAAAATGAATTTCTCCAAACATAGCCTTCAAATATCTGTCTTGATTATCTTTGCACATATGTAATAAAAAATATATCAAATTAACTTTTCTAAAAAATAATAACATACAAAATGAGATATAACACAAATTTACCATGAAAATCAAATTACATAGCTTAAACATACCAACTATACTCATAAAAATAAAAACCTAACAAATTTTTTTTATTTAGGATTAAAAATACCTAAATTGGCGAAAAAAACCAATAAAAACCCTTCCTAGCTTCTCGTTCATCGGCGGTGAGCTCCTTGGCCGGCGGCGAGGTGCGTCTTGGCCGGCGACGGGCACGGGCAAGCAAATCTGGATGGGGATGGGAAAAATGAACTGAGAGCGAGCTCGGTTTTAGTTTCTAAATTACGAGATGACGCCGGAGTCGGCCAGTGTGGCAGCCGGTCAGCCAATCCCGGCTGAGGTTATTTTAAAATTTTTTGTACAACCTAATTAGTTAATTAAGTTATTAATTATACCTAATTTGAAAATTAAACCTTTTGAGATTGGAGAGGATCGACAAATTCATGAGCTACGCTGGAACTCTACGTGATCGAAAAACACAAACACAAAGACAAGAACGATTTGGGATGAGAATATGCGGTCGGGGAACAAGCGAGCGAATGAAGAGCGAGTAGAGTAGAGCAGGCGAAGAAATTTATGGCTTCTCGGAACTTGTATGAAGACAATTTTCCCCGTTTTCTCCATTCCTCGCTTCCGCTCAACTACCTCGGTGCCATGCTGGAACAACCTGTTTCACTCTCCCCCGCCTAAAGTAAGTTAAATCCGCCGAACTACTGGATTTAGTAAACCCGGATTTAACGCCTCAAAGCGGTTTACACCAGATTACAGTGGGCACGGGATTTAACTTGTCCAAAAACACCATTTGGTTGGATTTAAGTTAAATCCAGCTTAAATCCTACATCCAAACAACCCCTTAGAGAGAATAATATGAAGGTTTTCGGATTTAATTCTTTGTAGAGGTACGAAATAAACGTTTTCTGTAATTCTCTTGGGAAAACGGCGGTTGCACATCTTGAGTGTCCTCTAGAAGCAATGATCATCAGAGAGAGAGAGAGAGAGAGAGAGAGAGCGCGCGCGAGAGAGAGAGAGAGAGAATAAAAATGTGATTTTTGGTAGGAAATTGTATTGTAAGATAAAATCTATTCCACTTGTAAACAAATTCCCTCCACAAAAGAGAGAACTCTATCTAGAAATCATAAATTAGATAGTTTCATATTAAAAGATGATTACAACTAAGTTTATCCTTGTTCAAATCTAGAATTCAAGTACAAACTCATTCAAAATAAGTTAAAAACTCATCTTTATCTTAATCTGCATTCTCATTTAAAGACAGAGACTTTCTGCCTTCTATTCTTGATCACTTTAGTCTCTAATTGGAGAAAATATTACGCAGCGGATCCGACGTATTTTACGTCGACTCCAATCATACACGCGCCCATTATTAAAAAATGTTATTTTTTCGCATTTTTTTCACTGACTATAACCTGACGTATTTGACAACGATTTACGTTACTCCGCCCCGTCCCCGCTCAAACAAATGAGAGAAACATCATTCCATTAGGCGAGAGAAATTTAAAAGAAATATATATATATATATATATAGATTCAGTGCATAATATTTTTTTTTCAAACAAATCGTGCTTAGAGAGAGAAACAAAAAATCTCATTTCAGATTGAGAATCGAAAGATGGAGAATGAATTCTAAGACATTATACATTGATGACATTACTTAATTTAGCGATTAAAATAAAAATAAGAATTTTGAACTGTTTTATATGTCCAATTTTTTATGATTTATTAGTGATATTCTTTGAAATTCTTTTAGTTAATGTATATTTCTTACACTAGAGTTCTTCGAAAGAAGACTTCGCTTATTTTGTGAACTATTTTGCATATATATACTCTCAGACTCTGAGAGCACAACCCATTTTGTCTTTTTTTTCAAAATTTTGACCCTCTTTGGATATAATATGATTAGTACATTACAAGTTGTTTAAGTTTGTTGTTAGTTTTGGAGATTTTATCTTCTCAGACTCTTATGAGAATCTGATTTTTTTTTCAATTTTCACAAATTTTTTATAGAGAATAAGTTTATTACATTCCATTAGAAGAAATTTAAAAGTTAATTGGTTAGTTTTTATGAGTATTTCACATCTCAGATTTCCTCATGAGTACATATTATTTTTTCAATTCGGTGATTTTGATCTGTTTGGAGAGAATATATTTATTACATTCCATTAAGAATTTGTAGAGGTTTGGTTGGTTTTAAGGAAATTTGCATGACTCTATACTCATGAGAGTACATATTATTTTTTTCATTTTCTGTTAGATTTTTTGGCATTTTTGGAGAGAATATATTTATTACATTCCATTAGAAGCAATTTGGAGGATGATTGGTTAGTTTTTAGTGTTTTGCATCTGTACTCACTGTACTCTCATGAGAGTACAAATTATTTTTCTCATTTTTTCTACTTGGTTTGGCCTATTTGGAGCGAATATGTTCATTACATTCCATTACAAGCAATTTGGAGGCTGTTTGGTTGATTTTTATGGGAGTTTTGCATATGTACTCTTTATACTCTTATAAGAGTACAAAATATTTTTCTCAAATTTTTTCACTTGGTTTACCATGTTTGGAGAAAATATGTTCATTACATACCATTGAAAGCAATTTCGAGTTTGTTTGGTTAATTTTTATGGGAGTTTTGCATATGTACTCTATGTACTCTCATGAGACTACAAAGCATTTTTCTCATTTTTTTTCTAGTTTCTTTGGGCTGTCTGGAGGAAATATGTTCATTACATTCTATTAGAAGTAATTTAGAGATTGTTTGGTTGGTTTTTATGAGAGTTTTGTATCTGTACTCTCTGTACTCTCATGAGAGTATATAATATTTTTCTCATTTTTTTTCACTTGGTTTGGTCTGTTTGGAGGAAATATGTTCATTACATTTCATTTGAAATAATTTGAAGATTATTTGGTTGATTTTTAGAAGAATTTTGCATCTGTACTCTCTGTACTCTCATGAGAGTACATATTATTTTTCTCATTTTTTTCTAATTTTTTTGGGCTGTTTGGAGGAAATATGTTCATTACATTCCATTTGAAACAATTTGGAGTCTGCTTGGTTAGTATTTTTCTCATTTTTTTCACTTGGTTTGGCCTGTTTGGAGGAAATATGTTCATTATATTCCATTGGAAAGAAAATATTTACTATATTCAATTACGTGTAAGCCTTTTAATATTAGTTTCTGAGTCGTTGAAGTCAGACTTTTGTACTCTCTTGAGAGTACATATTTTTTTATCATTTTTTTTCCAATTTTTCATATTTGTTTGGGAAGAATGTATTTACTACAAACCAGTTGGAGCAATTTGGAGACTCTTGGCTTGATTTTTTGAGTTCTCACTGCACTCTAATTTTACTTGGTCTAATTGAAAGATATGCAACCAAACCTTGAATTTGATGCTTGTTGAATTTTATTTATTTAGAAAAGGTCATAAAATTAACTAAAAATTTATTTTTATTTAAAAAATATTTTTATTTATTACATTTTAAAAATAATTTTGTTTTTTATTTTTGAAAATAAATTATATTATTTAAAAAAATTAAAAAATATTTTAGATATTTTAAGCAATTTTAAAAATAATTATGCACATCAAATATAATTTATTGCAATTCAAAATATAAGAAATATAAAATAAAAAATAAAAGTGATCTCAAAGAGCCTTTAAGATTCGAGTAATATACATGACCAAGAAGTTCCATGTGTTGATAATTTAGTTGATCTCAAATTTTCTTATAGGTTGAAGTCTTCACCCACATTAGAATTTTAGGTCAAAGTTTTGTTAATAATTAAGTCATTTAAAATGCTTAAATAATAAATTAATCTAAGAAAAATAGCAAAATAACACTTGTTTAATATTTATTATATTTTAAATTTAATTATCATGCATGAAATAGCTACAAATATATTCAAAATCTAAAAGAAACAAGATCCATATTCTTCATTTATGATGATAAAATTATTTTATAAAAAATGAATATAGATATTATAGATATGAATGCTTCTTATTTTAGAGGTCGAGAATATTTCTATTGTAAAATGAATTTTAATACCTCAAAATTATTATAAAATTGTTATTTTTATAATCACTTTATATACATACTATAAGAGAAAAATATAAATTAGGAAATTAGTATACAATTATTGATTTTTAATTTTATATTAGATCCTCAAGATAGATAAAATTAATAATATTTGTGAATTTATAATAATATTTTATTCTGAATACTTCATGAATATAGAAACAATGCACCTATAGCATCAAATGGGGCATTTTAAATTTGAAGCTTTAGGTGTGTAATTTATGATCTCTGCTAAATATTTACTAAGACAAGAAACATAATTATATAACATTTTATTGATAGATTTGTTAGATTGATCATGACATTATTTCAATGATTTTTTTTATTAATTTATTGATAACATAAACTTAAAAAAAATATTACATTATGTTTCAATGTAAAATCAATGATTAATGGTTAATAGAGAGTACATATGCAATATACTCAAGTAGAATCTGAGAATCAACCACATCAATAAATACACGATTTCTATTAATTTTTTTATTTTGTACATTTGACTAATCATGTAGCCCAAACCATAAATGATCAAAATGATACAAAGTTACATAATTCAATATACACTCTTTCCCTCTTCCTCAGCCCATCATTAAAAGCATTATTCATTATCCATTTGCGAAGATCAAGAATGATTTTATTTTCATCTAACATAACACAAATTGTTATAAAAAATATACAAATAAAAATATTTGAAAATATTATAGATATATTTGAACAACATTTTTCATGAGAAGAACAACCAAATTGATTGGAATAATGCTTCCATCTATGTATTGAGCTGTTGGAACACATTGTACAACCTCAAAAGAGAAATAAACAAGCAACAAAAAAAATTAGCCGAACAATGTAAGGACCCTCGCATACGCTTGATGTCTAGTGTACAAATTTGATAATCAAATTGAAAAAAAAGATTAAAAGAAATTGCCTCATGTAATTGATTATTTGTATAACCAATTTTTTTTTCCCCTCATCAAATCAGACTCCATGAGAGTGGAAATCTATCCTAAAAATCAACCAAACAACTTCCAAATTGCTTCTAATAGAATGTAATAAACTTATTCTCCAAACAAAAATTTGTCGTACTCTCATGAGAGTACAAATGCAAATCTCTCATAAAACCAACCAAATAGCTCAAATAATGTAATAAACTTATTCTCTCCAAAAAATTGACAAAAAAAAAAATAATATGTACTCTCATGAGAGTAAAACACAAAAACCATAAAACCAATCCTCCAAATTGCTTTAATGGAATAATTCTCTCCAAAAAGCCAATTTGACAAAAATTTTTAAAAAAATATGTACTCTCATGAGAATACAGAGAGTACAAATGTAAATCTCTCATAAAAACCAACCAAACAACCTCCAAATAATTTGTAATGGAATGTAATAAATTTATTCTCTCCAAACAGGCTAAAAAATCTAACAGAAAATGAAAAAAAATAAGTTGTACTCTCATGAGAGTACAGAGAATACAAATGCAAATCTCCCCTAAAAATCAACCAAACATCCTTCAAATTGCTTCTAATGAAATGTAATAAACATATTATCTCCAAACAGGCCAAAAAATTTGACATAAAATGAAAAAATAATCTATACTCAAGAGTAATGCAAATCTCTTAAAACTAACCAAATAAATAGCTTCAATGGAATATAATAAACATATTCTCTCCAAACATACCAAAAAATCAAACAGAAATTACAAAAAATAATCTGTACTCTCATGAGTGTACAGAGAGTACAGATGCAAACACCCTTAAAAACTAACCAATCAGCCTCCAAATTACTTCTAATTGAATGTAATAAACTTATTCTCTCCAAACAGACAAAAAAATCTAACAAAAATTAAAAAAAATATATATGTACTCTCATGAGAGTATAGAGAATACGAATGTAAATCTCTCCTAAAAATTAACCAAACAACTTGTAATGGAATGTAATAAACTTATTCTCTCCAAACAGGCCAAAAATTTTGACAAAAAATGAAAAAAATAATATATACTCTTATGAGATTACAAAGAGTACAGATGCAAAACTCTTATAAAAACCAATCAAATAGCCTCTAAATTACTTCTAATGGAATGCAATAAATATATTTCTTTCAAACAGGCCAAACCAAGTGAAAAAAAATTAGAAAAATACACTGTACTCTCATGAGAATACAAAGAGTACAGATGCAAAACTCTCCTAAAAATCAACCAAATTGCTTCTAATAGAATGTAATAAATATATTCTCTCCAAACAGACTAAAAAATTAGACAAAAAGTGAAAAAATAAATACTTCGAAAAATCAACCAATCAGCCTCCAAATTACTTCTAATGGAATGTAATAAACTTATTCTAATGGAATGCAATAAATATATTTCTTCTAAACAGGCCAAACTAAGTGAAAAAAATTAGAAAAATACACTGTATTTTCATGAGAGTACAGAGAGTACAGATGCAAAACTTCCCTAAAAATCAACCAAATTGCTTCTAATAGAATGTAATAAATATATTCTCTCCAAACAGACTAAAAAATTAGACAAAAATTGAAAAAATAAACACTTCAAAAAATCAACCAATGAGCCTCCAAATTACTTCTAATGGAATGTAATAAACTTATTCTCTCCAAATAGGCTAAAAAATTAGACAGAAATTGAAAAAAATAATATGTACTCTCATGAGAGTGTAGAGAGTATAGATGCAAAACACTCCTAAAAACTAATCAATCATCCTCCAAATTTTTTCTAATGAAATGTAATAAACATATTCTCTCCAAAAAGGTCAAAAAATCTGACAGAAAATGAAAAAATAATCTGTACTCTCATGAGAGTACAGAGAGTATAGATGCAAATCTCCTCTAAAAACTAATCAAACAACCTCCAAATTGCTTCTAGTGGAATGTAATAAATATATTCTCTCCAAACAGACCAAAAAATCAAACAGAAATTGAAAAAATAATCTGTACTCTCATGAGAGTACATATAATACAGATGCAAAACACTCTAAAAAACTAACCAATCAGCCTCCAAATTACTTCTAATGGAATGTAATAAACTTATTCTCTCTAGATAGGCCAAAAAATCTGACATAAATTGAAAAAAAAAATCTGTACTCTCATAAGAGTACAGAGAGTACAGATGCAAATCTCTCCTAAAACCAACCAAATAACCTCCAAACAACTTATAATGTAGTATACTAATCATATTATATCCAAAGAGGGTCAAAAATTTGAAAAAAAAGACAATATGGGTTGTGCTCTTGTGAGAGTACAGAGAGTACACATGCAAAACAGTTCCTAAAACAAGTAAAGTCATTTTGCAAAGAACTCCTAACAGTGTAGGAAATATATATTAAATAAAAGAATTTTAAAGAATATCATTAATAAACCATAAAAAATTGGACATATAAAACGGTTCAAAAAATTTACCGATGTATTTTTATTTAATACATCATCTGCTAAATTGATCGTAATATCATCAAGGCCATAACTTCTAAATTCGTTCTTCATCTTCACAGTTCTTCCCGAAATACGAAATGAGATTTCCTGTTTCTCTCTTTGAGCTCGATTTGTCTGAAAAAAACATATTATGTAATGAATATATATATATATATATATATATATATATATATATATATATATATATATATATATATATATATATATATATATATATATATATTAAATTTCTTCCACATTCGAATGATGTTTCTCCTCCCATTTGTTTGAACGGATGGGACTCGCTCGGTAAGAACCGTCAATGCGACGTGAAGTGAAAAAATGCGAAAAAAATGATATTTTTTAATTATGGACACGTGTAGCGCTACGATTGGAGTCCGGACGTAAAGCTACGTCCAGACTCCGCACATAATATTTTCTCCTCTAATTGATTGTATATTCATTAATAGACTTATGTCGATATATTCTTTGATTGTTACAAAAAATTATTCTAAATCTGACAGTAATTGGATTTTTCAATGAATTTTTTATGATTTTTTGTTCATCAATAAAAATTGCGCAAGAATGCTTTGGGGCACAAAAAATATGTTGAAAATATTTTTGATGGATTTTTTAACTAAAAATTTGTCAGAAATCTTCTTTAATTTTTTTAAAAATTGTAAGTGTTGCACCAAAGAAGATTATAAGTACATCATATAAAAACAATTTGAAAATATAAAAAATAATATTCTGATAACTAAACAAATAAAACAATATATCATTATTAAAAATAGAAAGAAAAAATATTCATGTCTAAATGTGATTGTAAAATAAATGATCAAAATAAAAAGAAAAAAAATCTCAAAGATAAACCATGCTTCATTCTAAATAGGACTATCAATACAAACACATTTACCTTGAAGAGAATTATAAGAACAAACTTAAGATAAAAAAAATTATAGATCTAAAAAAATATATATATCTAACAAAAATCTAACTAATTAAATAAAAATAAAAATAAAACTTATATGAAAAATGAGAGAAATCTGAGAAGATGTGGATGGTCAGATACAATAAATCTTCTTTGGTGGTGGATGACTTGCTCAACTTTTCGATCTATGAGGAGATGTACCCACGTGATCTTCTGAGTTAAACCGGGTTGAGAAATGATGTCTAAATTGCTTATTCCTAACTAGTTTTGCATGGCGTCTAGAGCAAAAATGAGGGATGGAAGAAGGCGATTGATGGTTATAATATGTATTTTAGATTATTGGTGAATTTTTTAGTGAAAAATTTGCAATTTGAATCTAGCAGATTTTCCAACTGCTTTTTTGCCAAAAAAATCATCTGAGATTACCAACAAAAAATTCAAAACATTTGTCGTTAACCCTTACTAAACTTTTTGTTGATAGATACACTGATACAAGCACAAATTTTTATTGTAGTAGATCTCAATAGTATGTGATATGAGAATCATCACTGTCCATCTTTCACGGCTTTTAGACGCTAAGGTTGACCTCTATAATTAAAGTTTTTCTTTAACTCTCTCTATAGTCTTTCATTAATAAGAAGATTATCATTAGCAAAAAATATACACCAAGGTACATCTTGTAATATCTAGTAAGAACATATATAACTAAAGCAAAAAAAAATATGGGCTTAGAGTCAATCCTTTGGTCAATTCTCCTTATGTTTGAACACAAGTGATAGCTCCAGTGTCCATGTAGGCTCCGAAAATTCGCCACAAACTTCTCGACAAATATTGAATTGAAGAGAGTTTGATTTGAGATGTGTCAGTGTAATTTTCAGAAGGCAGATGAGATAGTAGATAAGACACTACCAAGAGATTTCGTCCTCATTTGGTGATGACTTTAGATTTGGTTCCAGGTTTCCTATAGGCGCAAACCCCTATAGTTAATTATCTCTCTCAATAAGTGAGAGAGAACTTTCGATTAAGGCTAGTCGTTAGATCGCTTAATGCATAGTGTATAGTAGCAGCATATGGAGTTTTAGAATTTAAGATTATGAAATTCATCATTTCAGCTTAAACGGGATGGTTGGGGGAATGATGACGTACTCGATCTAGATCCCATGGTTCCGTCATCCCGGGTTATCGTGGTCCCTAGTCTACTTAGTCAGAGGAGGTAGTCGACCCAACTTGACCGAAAGATCCTTATCAGCAACACATGGGTTACGTCGTCTAAGAAATCCTTATAGACCTGAGGTAGTGTTTATCTAAGGAGACATGCTTAAGTCTACCTTAGTTGATAGAGAGTTTTTTGCCCTATCAGATGTACCCTATAATTCACAATTCAAAGGGCAGAGCCATTGGGGAGCATACGAGCTACGGTCGTGATCGTAATATAATGGAGCCTGATTGGCCAAACCACCCGATCAGAGGACTCTGGTCATAATTGCATCATCGAGCTGTCGGCCAAACCATGTAGTCGGAGTGCGTCCTCCTACTTGAGATTGATTGAGAGTGAACATAGTAAAATACTTGATATGACATTGACTCTTTTGTGAGCTAGAGTTTTCTTAATTTGTCACCCCCGATAAACAGTTGTGGAAGGTGAATAGATTGAGTTTGATTTAAGTTTTAAATGATAGAATTTCATTTAAGCAATTTTTTATATTGATTTTTAATTTGAGTTAATTTGATTTGAATAATTGATTAATTTAAATATGTTTAAGAGCTTTAGATCCTGTCAATTCTATTCAGCTGCTGACAGAGGACTAGATCTATTGTCAAATGACAGGATTGGCCTCTCAAATATTTCACTGATTTAAAATTTTTATAATAGATTTTTAGGTTTTGTTAACCCGGACCCAGTCCTAAGACTAAACCGGGTAGTAACCCATGCAACATCCTCAAACACTTGAATTTAAACATTCAACATAGTGTCAGGGCCCATGCGAGTTTATTTAAGAATGCCCTAATTAATGCCTTATGTTCGCTTGTACGATGTATTACGAATTTGATGGCGAGAAAGGTGAAAGCAGAAGCGAAGTCAAAAGTTAAGGATGAAGTGAGGTGTGAACGGCTTGATCCACCACTATATTCACGTCCTAATTTTGTAATTAGGTGTTGCGAATGTTGCATTTGGGTTCTACTCTTACTTGAAAGTAAACGTTCAAATATATGGTAGATCCCATATGCTACAACATTAAATTCAATTGAAGTCTCCTTCAATTCATTTGAATCAAGATACTACAAATGGCAAGCTTCCTAATTTGTTGTGAGTCTTATTTATATTTCTCCTATTTGATTTCAAAAAAAAAAAAAAAAGAATTAGAACATAATTCACTTGTTAATTGGAAAGCCACTTTATAAGTCATTTTATGGATTTCATTTGGACTTCATTAATTTTGAAGATAAGCAATAGATATATCACAAGCGCTTCAAATTCAACCTTAAATGCAATCTTCAAATGCTCTTTTAAAGGCTGCATTCATGATTGATCATGAGTTACCTAATTGAATTTGTTATAAGAAAGCTACCAAATTTATTGCACACTTTATTCTCAATTTGGAATTGGATATTTAGACTTACTACCAATCATTTGTCTTTTAATATTCAATTAAGATCTTTACTTCATTTGAGATTTAAATGTGATCATTCAAATGCTCAATTAATATTGTTCATATTGATTATTTATTCATTAGTTTAACATTTTGAATTTTCAAAGAGAAGCTTTATTCACATAAGAAGAGTTCAAATTTAACATGAATTTATCTTTAACTCCACATCAAATCTCATATTTATTTGAAAACTAGACTTTAAATTTATTGTAAGTCTCTTATGAGTTTGGTATTTGTCTACCCAAGTTTCAATTAAGGCTTCTTTAATTTTGAGGAATTTGAATAAAAGAGTGTGGGCTCCGGAAATTCGCCACCGACCTCTCGACAAATATTGAATTGAAGGGAGTGAAGAGAGTATGATTTGAGTGTCGATGTAATTTTCAGAAGGCAGATATAATAGTAGATAAGACACTACCCAGAGATTTTGCCCTCATTTTGCGAGGACTTTAGATCTGGTTCCACGTTTCCTATAGACGCAAGCCCTTATAGTTAATTACCCCTCTCAGTGAGTGAGAGAAAACTTTCGATTAAGGCTAGTTGTTAGATCGCTTAATGTGTAGCGTATAATAGCAATATGTGGAGTTTAAAATTTAAATTATGAAATTCATCATTCCAGCTTAAACCGGATGGTTGGGGGAATAATGATGTGCCCGATCTAGATCTCATGGTTCCGTCATCCCGGGCAGTCGTGGTCCCTAGTCTACTTAGTCAGAGGAGGTAGTCGACCCAACCTGACGAAGGATCCTCATCAGCAACACATGGGTTACGTCATCCAAGAAATCCTTGTAAACCTGGGGTGGTGTTTGTCCCAGGAGATGAACTTCTACACGAGGCGGCGGTGATTGTTTTCCCATCAAGTATACCCTATGATTCACAACTCAAAGGCGGGGCCATTGGGGAGCATACAGTGCGATAAATGATAATAATATAATGGAGCCTGATTGGCCAAACCACCCGATCAGAGGACTCTGGTCGTAATTGCTTCATCTGTGGAGCCTACTGGCCAAGCCATGCAGTCAGAGGACACGAGCCACATCCTTAATGGTGTGAGATTGATTGAGAGTGAAGATAATAGAATACTTGATTTGACATTGGCTCCTTTGTGAGCTAGAGTTTTTTTAATTTGTCACCCCCGACAAACGACTGCGAAAGGTGGATAGATTGAGTTTAATTTAAGTTTTTAATGATTAGATTTCATTTGAGCAGTTTTTAGATTGACACTCAATTTGATTTGAAAAATTGATTAATTTGAATATGTTTAAGAGTTTTAGATTACATTGTCTTTGCTAACAGATGATTAGATTTCTTGTCACACGCATAATCGGTTTCGATATTTCAGATTTGAAACTCTTATTATAGGTTTTGTTAACTTTTAATAAAGCAGCGAAGCAACTCGGCATAATTTAGAATTTAAGCATTAAGATAGTGTGGCTCATCTGGTGTATAGTAATTTTAGGTAATTTTATGTTTGAATTATGAGATTGATTTCAGATTTTTTCATTTAATTCCAACTTTAATTTGTGCAGCCTTTTCAGACATTAAAATTCGCACCTGAAATCTCTATATCCGAGCACATGCAAATATTTATAGCTTAGATAATTTCACCTAATTAGTGATTTCGTTGATTTTGAAAATCATAATTAGAATGAAATTCCTTAATTTTTGTATTGAAGAAAAGCTCCATGATTTTTGTAGATTTTGATTTAATATCGTCTTCTATCTGCTTGTACAAAAGATTGCAGATTCGGTGGCAATGAATGCGTTGTAAATTGATCTAATATATTATTAAATTTTTCAGATTAATATTTAATATATTCCAATTTAGCCTATGCAGCCTTTTCAGACATTAAAATTTGCACTTTAAATCTCTATGTACGAGCGTGAATTTATAACAGCTAATTTCTTCTAATTAATGAAATCATTGATTTGAAAATCATAGTTATGATGAAATTCCTTGATTTTTGGTTGAAGGAAGTCTTAAGATTTTTATAAAATTTGATTTAGTATCTCCATCTATCTGCTTGTATAAAGAGCTGCAGATCCGATGGCGAAGAAGACATTTTGATTTAGATTCCAAAAGATAGTTTAATTTGTTGTTTTAAAAGAAGATTTATTCCTCAGATTAGCTTTCATTTTCTCCCTCTTTTTGTTTTATTTTTGTGTTTGTTGTATGCTATTTTCCCTCCCCTTTTTGTTGTTTGAAGTTTTTTAATTTGAATTTTAGCTTTGGGTTTCATTGCTTGACATTCTTAAGTTGATTCCTTTACTTTTTTTTTTTCTAAGTCTAATTGGCAGTGACCTCGGCATCCCAGGTAAGAGCATCGGTATTTTCGTTTACTCGGTACACCCTCTTGAGCGTGGCAGTGTCAACACACGTAATTTTCGTACCCTCTTGAGCACGACGAGTCCTTTAAACTTGAAAGAAGATAAATGCAATATATATTCATTCGCTCTCCCTTTTTTGTTTAACACTTTTAGATTAAAATTACCTGCAGGTTTTCTTACTTACCACTTTTAAGTCAGTTCATTTCACTCTCCCATTTTTCCTAGATCAAAAGATTTGACGTAATTTTGTCAGCCTCCCGGCGTCATCCCCGTATACGGGGCTGCATCGGAGGTATTTTGGTTTACTCGATATGTCCTCTTGAGTGTAGCGAGCGATGTCTTGTGACACCATAGCCGGGTATTTCATCTCATCACGCCCTCTTGAGCATGACGAGGCCTTTAGACTTGAAAGAAGATATACAATGCAATATATATTCATCCCCCCATTCTCCCCTTTTTTTTCTAAGTCTATAAATTATATAAAATTTCGACAATATTTCGTCTATGGGGAGCGACATCTAACGGGTGTTGGCTTACTCGGTACGCCCTGTTAAGCATAGCGAGCGGTGTCTTGTGACACTATAACTAGTTTTTGTTTCATCTCGTTGCACCCTGATGAGCACAACGAGGTCTTCAAACTTACAAAGAAATACAAACATATATATATATATATCCACATTCATAGATCACACATGTTCTGATGCATTTTTCGGTGCGCTGTAATGCTCGGCAAATGAATGAAGTTAGATATGCAATTGGGAATGTAATGCTGAGGAGTCTGCCTAAAATCGAAGAATTGTCATGTGATGTTCTTCCGGTTCTAATGGCGAAAATGGGGACGGATGGCCGAACTTCAGCGTGGCCGAGTGGGATCTGGCATCGAAGGAAATCTGATGAAAGGTTGGAATAAGCGGTCATGTGGGGAACGGGTTTCTTGGGCGGAAGGGATGATGGGCTGTGGGTTAGATTCTGAAACAGCGGATTCTGGGAAGGAGGCGAAGGAAACAGGTTGGAACAGGAGTCAGCCAGAGGAGAAGCTGGGCCAGGTTGTCGCAGAGACAGAGCCAGCAGGTGGTAGGGTCAGTCTGCATGAGTCGTGGGAGCAGAGGGGAGACCAAGAGCAGCCGAGCTCGTTCTGAGGCATGTGAGCTGCGTTGGCCGGGCGGAAGACCATGGCAGTTTCTGGGGCAGCGACTTACGCTTCTGGGAGAGGCGGATGGGGCCAGCGGATAAGTCGCATGAAGTAGTGGTCCTAGTGGGCCAGAGCTGCGGTGGAGCAGAGCTGCAGACGCAGAAGCTTGATTCTGATTTCTGAGTTTGGCCGTGAGTGCTCTGATCAAGGCACTAAAGGAGATAAGGGATTTTAAATGAATTTTAAATTGATTAAACAGTTTTAATTTAAATTTTATATCAGTAAACTCACATGATCAATATATATATATATTAATCTAAGGTAATTTCATTATTCGAGCGTAACGGCCGTCGGTTTAGCGATGGAAACCATTTGGTTCGAGTCGTCAAATTGAATCATTTCACTCAAAATACGTCGCTTTGGCGCTTCGATTTTGGGCGACTGTCGAATTGAGTGCGAACAGTCTTACTTAATAGATTTTGACATTTCGAAACCAATGACGCGATCAATTTAGCTAACGGAGATCTTTTGATCCTCGTCAGTGCCTCCTGACCTCGATATGCGTGCAAATGCGTTGACGACTCAAGCGCTTGATCAGTTGATCATCAAGTTGTATAATATTTATATCCTGATTAATTTCAACATTCTAAATGCGTGATGGAGAAGTCCGTTTGTCGATCGGAGGTCATTTGGGTTGATTTTGGCGACGTCCAGTGCATTTCAGCCTCGATTTGCGCATTGTCACTTCAAATCATTCGACATTTGCACATACTTGTCCGAATTGAGTGCAGACAGTCTCATTTGATAGTTTTTCGATGTTTCGAAGCTAACGGTGCAATCAATTTCATGAAAGGAGGTCGTTCGGACATCGCCGCAACTTTTTGACTCTGATATGCGAGTCGACACATTGATAGCTCGAGCGCTTAATCGATTGATTGTTAGATTTTGCAATATTTATATTTCGATCAATTTTGACGTTCTGAACGCAACGACGAAGTCCGTTCACCAATCGGAGGTTGTTTCGACCATTTTCAGTGACGTCCAGTGCATTTTGAGCCCCGATTTGCGCATTGTCACCTCCGAAGTCCGTCGAATTCGATTTGTAGGCTTGACTTTGACTTATGGCACACATATTGAGGTTAACACCTCACTCAAAATAGAAAATAGCAAGGTAGTTCCCCCTCCTTCTTTCTTTTCCTTCTATTTTCCTCATTCCTCTTGGCCGAAAATTCCTTCTCATTTCCTTCAATTTTCTTTGGCCGAAAATCACTTTTTATTTTCTCCTCCTTCCCTCATTCTTTTTGGCTAATGATCTCTTCCCAATTCCCTCACTTTCCCAAAACTGAAAATTCCAATTTTCCAATTCCGAAAATTCCCTCATTTTTTCTAATCCGAATTTCAAACTCCGCTTTACCAAAATCTGAAAATTTCGTTTCGCCAAAACCGGGGAAGAACATCTTCAAGAGGTGGGTTTTTCTTTCGGTTTCTGGCGTCACACTCATCGCATTATCCTATCAATCTTGCCATAAGCAGGGAAGAACACCATCAGAGGGGTTCTTCTTTCGATTCGGCGTCCCTCCTCTCACCCCAATCTTGCTTCCCGAGCGAAGAAGAACCCGCCTCTTGGTGTTGCTTCCCTCGATTAAGGGTGATATAAGGAGGCGGCGGAACCAAAAGAAGAACCCGCTCTTGGCGGGTTCTTCCCCGATTTGAGTGCGAGATTGGAAGGATAATGCTAGAGGAGTCGTTTATTTATTTTCGTGACGCCCAGGCATTTTGAGCCCCAATTTTGAGCCGTCACCTCTGAAGTCCGTCGAATTTGATTTATAGGCTTGACTTGACTTATGACACATATATGGAGGTCAACAGTCCATATCCTTAATGACTTGAATATAAGCAATAATAACTCCTGTCTTCTCTAGAACTCTTCAAAGCACTTCTCTTGGGACTTTATCATATGCTTTCTCTAAATCAACAAATATCATATGTAGATCCTTTTTACTCTCTCTATACTTCTCCATCAAACCTCTCAACAAATGTTTTTCATGCATAGTATACCTACTCGACATAAATTCAAATTGGTTTTGAGAAACCTTTTCATCATGTCGTAATCTATGCTCAAGTACTCTCTCCTATAATTTTAATGCATTGCTCATTAATTTAATTTTTCTACAATTTGTACACTCTTATGCATCATTTTTTTTTTAAAAAAAGGAACCAACAAACACTTTCTCTACTCATCTCACATCCTTTGTTTTTAAAATAATACTAAAAAGATTAGTAAGTCAAGAAATTCCTTAATCTCCTAAGTGTTTTCATACTTATTTAGATTATCATTAGGTTCTACTGCTTTTCTATACATTATTTTCTTTAAAGCCTTTCCAATCCCATTTTTACTAATATAATGATAAAATTAATTATATTTATTTATATTTATGATATTAAGATTGTTATAGTCAATCATATTTTTACTATATATTATTGCGTGCTAGAAAACCAGTCGCGGTAGAGTGAAAGTTTACGCCTTAGCCTTGTTGTGAAGTCCAGCATACACAATTAATCAAAAGCGAACAAGAGACACCTCAGAATTTTAACGTGAAAACCTCGAAAGAGGGGAAAAACCACGGGCTAGCCCGATAAAAGCTTCCACTATGTATGTTTGAGTACTGAGTCTTCCCGATACAAGATTCTGAGTGCATATGAGGCGAAAAGCAGTATGTAACAACAATCAGTTGTAATGGTTCTTTGGTAGTAGGTGGAGGTGTAGGGACAATTGGCTGAGTGAAAGGCGGTGATGGTGGTTGATGGCCAGTAGAGCAGTGCGACCTTGCTTGGAGGATCTTCAAGAGCTTCTTCTTCTCCTTGCTTAGGCTTTTCCTCTTCTTCCTTTGGATTCTTCATCTTCTTCCTTGCCAGTTCTTCCTCTTCTTTCTTGCTCGGACTCTTCCGCTTCTTCCTTGCTCGGACTCTTCCGCTTCTTCCTTGTTCGGACTCTTCCGCTTCTTCCTTGCTCGGACTCTTCCTCTTCTTTCTTTGCTGGACTCTTGCTTCTTCCTTTTCGGACTCTTCCTCTTCTTTCTTGCTCGGGCACCTCCTCTTCTTTACTTGTTTCAGCTCCTCTTCTTCTTCACTTCACTTGGCTTGGCCCCTCATGTGAGGAATGAAGGCCTATTTATAGATGGGAGGAGGGGCATTCTTGAAAATTCATGTAAGGCCTTACTCTCTCTCGACGGCTGGGATGATTCCTTGATCATTTGATGTATTGAGCATTTGGATGCCCAAATGAAGTGAATTATGAGATCTTAGTCTCGTTAGATCCGGCTGGCTTCGATTTGACTATAAACACTCCATATTTGAGAGCTGTTTTGGGTTAATTGATGTCCCAAAGATTCCAATGATATTTTAAGTGCTTGATTCGACGCTGACTCAAAATCATATCGCTGACATCAAGATTTGTGCTTGACTAGTCATATTTTGAGAGCTATATCAGTTCCCCTATTTTGATGACATTAGCTTAATCATCCAAAAATATACGCAAATGCTCAAAAATAACGAATTCTTCAACTAAACGTATGACCATGAATCATACATTTTGAGAGAATAAATCATCATAAAAATACAATATTATGATTATAAGTAGATGTAGACGTAGGAATGAGATTTTGAGGTTACGGATTATTTGGATACTTACTAAGGTTGAGCGGCGCTAGGGCTGCTGTGCGGGCGCGCTCGTCGGCGCGAATCGGCGTCGCAGCGCGGTTCGGCTGGCTGGTCGGTCGCCGGGCGACGGTCGCTGTCAGCGGGCCGCTCCGGGTCGATTCATGTCGGGTCGATTGTCGCTGGGTTGGTTCGTCGCGGTCGTCGGACGACGTCGTCGACGACACACCTCCGCCGAACGGCGGTCGGAGGTCTCGAAGACGCCATGACGCGGTATGCGCATGGGGCCCGACAGAGTTTTGAGCCATTTTTTGAGCCGTTTTGTGCCATTTTTGAGCTGTTTTGAGCCATTTTTTGAGAGGATTTTACCCTTTTGCCCCTGTGGGGGGCTATAAATACCCCCCTAGGGTAGGAGGGAGAGGCACACCTTTCCCCTTCCTTTCTTCTTGAGTGAGGGTCCTTTGGAGGCGATCAAGAGGGCGATCAAGAGGCGATCAGGGAGGCGATCAAGGCCCACGGTACGTCGTGGTTCCGGTTTACCGGCCTCGTCCGGTTTACTGGCCCCGTCGGACCGTCTGGGTTAGGAGGCGATCAAGGCCCACGGTACGTCGTGGTTCCGGTTTCCCGGCCTCGTCCGGTTTACTGGTCCCGTCGGATCGTTAGAGGCGATCGGCCCACCGTCGTGGTTCCGGTTTACCGGCTCGTCCGATTCAGCCCCGTCGGACCGTCGCTGAGGCGGTCAAGGCCCATACGTCGTGGTTCCAGTTTCCCGGCCTCGTCCGGTTTACTGGCCCCGTCGGATCGTCTGGGTTAGGAGGCGATCAAGGCCCACGGTACGTCGTGGTTCCGGTTTCCCGGCCTCGTCCGGTTTACTGGCCCCGTCGGATCGTCTGGGTTAGGAGGCGATCAAGGCCCACGGTACGTCGTGGTTCCGGTTTCCCGGCCTCGTCCGGTTTACTGGTCCCGTCGGATCGTCTGGGTTAGAAGGCGATCAAGGCCCACGGTACGTCGTGGTTTCGGTTTCCTGGCCTCGTCCGGTTTACTGGTCCCGTCGGATCGTCTGGGTTAGGAGGCGATCAAGGCCTGCCGTGTTCCGGGACGGCCTTGTCCGCGGCCCGTCGGATCGTTTGGGTTAGAGGCGATCAAGGCCCACGGACGGGAGTGGCTTCCGCCTCGTCCGGTTCGGCCCGTCGGATCGTCCGGGAGGCGATCAAGGCCCACGGTACATACGTCGTGGTTCCGGTTTACCGGCCTCGTCCGGTTTACTGGCCCCGTCGGTCCGTCTGGGTTAGGAGGCGATCAAGGCCCACGGTACATACGTCGTGGTTCCGCTTCGCCTCGTCCGGCGATCGGCCTCGTAGGACCGTCGGGTTAGAAGCGATCAAGACCACTACACGTCATACCGCCTCGTCCGCTTATCGGCCTCCGGACCGTTGGGTTAGAGGCATCGCGCCCACGATATATGCCGGTTCCGACGTTCGCCCGCCATCGCCTCGTCGACCGTCCGTTAGAGGCGATCAAAGCCCACATACGCCGCGTGGTTCGCTTTACCCTCGCCCCGCTTATCGCCTCGGACCGTCCGTTGGGCGATCGGCCCACGGACATACGCCGTGTTCCGCTTCGCCCGGCGCATCGCCCGCTGGTCCGTCGGGTTGGAGGAGATCAAGGCCCACGCGACATACGTCGGTTCCGGTTCGCCGTCCGGCGGCCTCGGACCGTCCGGAGAGGCGATCAAGGCCCACGCATATACGCCAGTTCCGCTTCGCCGCCCGCATCGTTCGCTGACCGTCGTTAGAGGAGGCGATCACCACTATATACGCCGTGGTTCCGGATCGACATCGTCCGGCATCGGCCTCATCACACCGTCCGGGTTAGGAGATCAAGGCCCACGACATGAGACGGGATGACGGTGATGCTCGATGATGGCGTCACACCTGCGGGTTTCCATGGCGTGATAACCAACGACGATTGTGGTGACCCGCGGAGATTGCCGACGATGGTGGCGGCACGGACCGGCTGACACAGACCATGCGGATCTGGTCATCGACGGTGGTCGCAAATGGGTCGGCGACCAGAATGACAAATGTGCTTTATCGACGCCGCAGAATGCACGGATGACCGGGCGAGATGGTGGTGACGCCAGAGATTGTTCCATGATGCTCGGCAGTCAATCGGCGACGCAGAATGACGGCGGACCTGCTATACGGCTGGGCTAATGACCGCGACCGTGGTGGTGACCGGCGGACCGGTGGTGACCGCTGATGATGGTTTGCCATGATTGGCGGTACCCCGACGGAGATGGTCTCAGAAGTCCTCCTTCAGGGAAATAAGATTTCTTGAAACTTCAAGATGGTTCAACATTGAAATCGTTAACTTGCATGTTAGAGATATAATTGAATCAGAATTTTGACCCATCCGGGTTGTTTGTCGAGTGTTATCCATGACATTAACCTCGTGAGTGGGTACAAAGTTTTGACCTTTTCAGTTATTGGTGAATATTATTTACTCTAACCTGTATGGAAGAGGTCGCGGAAGTCCACCCGCTTTGACCTATCCCCGTTGTTGTCGAGTGTTTACCGCGACGCAACCCGCATGGAAGAGGTCGCGAAGTCCACCAAGGACGTTTTGACCTATCCCGGGTTGTTTGTCCAGTGTTTACTCGACGCAACCCGCATGAGGAATTGAACTACCGAGATTTTGACCTATCCGAGGTTGTTTGCCGAGTCTTCGCCGATGACGCTAACTCAGACAAGAGGTCGCAGGAAGTCCACCAAGGACGTTTGACCTTTCCCGGTTGTTTATCGAGCTTTTGCCGACATTAACCCGTAAGAGATCGCAGAAGTCCACCAAGGACGCTGACGCCGACGATCGACGTAGGTACGGCCGGATGACCGGCTAAGATTGCGACGATATGGCGAAGGACGACGACCTGCACGGCCAAGCGGATCGGCGTGGTCGGCGCCGACGGGTGGTCGACACGTGAATCGGCGACGGCGGTAGTCGACGGCGATCGACGTGAATGACCTGACGATGGCGACAATGGTGATGACCGGCTAAGATTGCCGGCGATAGGCGGCGACGAATACGCAGCGGCGGATCGCTATAAGTGGTTGGCCGACGGGGTGGTCGGCAATGCAACGGGCGACGGGAATGACGGTGGCGACGCCGGTGAATCGACGCGATGACCGGCGACAATGGTGATGACCGGCAAGATGGTCGCTGGCACGGTGACCGGCCAAGGTAGGAGGTAGACGGCAGTAGTGATTTTGACCTATCCGAGGTTCCGCCACCGCCCCGCGCATCGGCCTCACTGACCGTCCGGAGGCGATCAAGGCCCACCTGCATATACGCCGTGGTCGCACGGCCCCGGCTATCGCCCCGCTTGGCCCGTCGTTGAGGAGATCGCGCACGCATACGTCGGACCGTTACCGGCTTCGCCCGGCGCATCGCCTCGGCCGTCCGTTGAGGCGATCGCGCCCACCTGCATATACGCCATTACGCCTTCGTCCGGCCCTCGTCGGACCGGTTGGGGAGGCGACCGCCACCTTATACCGTGGTTCCGGTTCATACATCGGGCCTCATCACACCGTCCGGAGGGCGATCGCGCCCACCTGCGATACCGCCGGGTTCCGCCACCTCTCTGACCGTCCGGGAGAGGCGATCAACGGAGACGGGATGACGGCGATGCTCGATGATGGCCGGCATGACGGTGGTCGGCGAGATAACCGACGATGGTGGTGACCGGATTGATTGACGGTGGCGCGACCGGCCGCCGACGGTAGTGCGATCGCGGTTGGCGCCGACGGGTGTGGTCGGAAGCAAATCGGCGAGCAGAATGCTGGCGACGACGCCGCAGAATGGCGGGTGACCGGCAGAGATGGTGGTGACCAGCCAGATTATTCTGGATGGCTCCATGCGCAGAAGGACCGCGAATGACGGCGGTGACCGGCTATAGCGAATGACCGCGACCGTGGTGGTGACCGCGATCGTGGTGACCGGCGATGATGCCATGATTGGCGCGCTGACCGACGAGATGGTCTGTAGTCCCTCCTTCAGGAAATAAGATTTTTTGAAACTTCAGATGGTTCAGCTTGAAATTGATGTCGTTAACTTGCATGTTAGAGAGATATAATCCGCCGAGAATTTTGACCCATCCGGTTTGTCGAGTGTTATCCATGACATTAACTGTGGAGTGGGTACAAAGTTTTGACCTTTCCAGGTTATTGGTCGGAATATTATTCGCCGACGCTAACCTGATGGAAGAGGTCGGAAGTCCACCAAGGACGCTTTGACCTATCCCCGGGTTGTTTGTCGAGTGTTTACACGACGCAACCCGTGGAAGAGGTCGCGGAAGTCCACCAAGCGACGTTAATTTTATCCCGGTTGTTTGTCGAGTGTTTACCGATGACTAACCCGCATGGAAGAGGAATTGAATCCGAGAATTTTGACCTATCCGGTTGTTTGCCGAGTTCGCCATGACGCAACTGCATGAGGTCGCAAGTCCACCGCGGACGCTTTGACCTTTCCTGGTTGTTTATCGAGCTTTTGCTCGATGACATTAACCCGCATGGAAGAGATCGCAGAAGTCCACGCGAGGCGCTGACGGACGACCGACGAGTAGCCGAATGACCGCCAAGATTGCCGACGACAATTGGCGGCAGCGACCGAATGGTACGCATGGCGGATCGCTATATGGTTGGCCGACGGGGTGGTCAATGGCAATCGCACCGTAGTCGACGGTGGCGACCGACGTAGTCGCACGATGACCGGGCGATAATGGTGATGACCGCTAAGATTGCGATAGCAGGCGAAGGACCGACGACGAATACGGCGCGGATCGGGTTATGTGGTTGGCGGCCGACGGTGGCAGAAGGGCATCAGACGGTAATGACGGTGCGACGACGCAGTCGCCGATGACCGCGACAATGGTGATGACCTAAGATTGCCGATGGTCGGCAGCGACGGCCAGCGTACGGAGAGGTAGTGACTGCAAGATTTTTGACCAATCCGAGGTTGTTTGTCAGAGTGTGACTCGATGACAACCTGTATGGAAGAGGTCGAATTGAATCCGAGGATTTTGACCTATCCGGTTGTTGTCGAGTGTGACTCGACGCTAACTGCATATGGAAGAGGTCGAATTGAATCCGCTAAGGATTTTGGACCTATAAGGTTGTTGTCGAGTCTTTGCTCGATGACGCAACCGCATGGAAGAGGTCGCGCGGAAGTCCACCGGGACGCTTTTGACCTATCCCGGTTGTTTGTCGAGTGTTTACCGGCGACGCTAACCCGCATGGAAGAGGTCGAATATTTGTATGAGCTTGTAGCCGACTATTGATCTTTGCCTTTTCATTGGTGTTGCTGACTTGCTTATCTTTTGAGATTAAGAGTTGCCCCCCAGTTCCCGACAGAATCTGAAGGAACAAAGTTTGATGAATCTTCATTTTTCACTTGCGCTCTTTAAAAGCTTGAAATGATCCACCCCGATGGTGATTTTGATCTTGTTGGGAAACTTGGTTGTCATACAAGATGAAATAATGGAATCGCCTTCCATGACGGCCTAAACCGTTACGCTAAAACCACCGCGGTAGAGTGAAAGTTTATGCCTTACTTGTTGTGAAGTCCAAAGACACACGTAATCAAAGAGAACAAAAGACACCTGGAATTTTAACGTGGAAAACCTAAAAGAGGGGAAAACCACGCCTACCCAAGAAAAGCTTCCATATGTATGTTTGAGTCTGAGTCTTCCTGATACAAGATTACAGAATTGCATATGAGGGAGGAAAAACAGCTATGTAACAACAATCAGGTTGTAATGGTTGCTGGTAGTAGGTGGAGGTGTAGGGACAATTGGCGATGAAAGTGGTCGGTGATGGTGGTTGATGACCAATCAGAGTGCGACCTGTTGGAGGATCTTCAAGCTTGAGCTTCTTCTTCCTCCTCTGAGCTTTTCCTCTTCTTCCTTGTTTGGATTCTTCATCTTCTTCCTTGCTGACTCTTCTTTTCTTCCTTGCTTCTGGACTCTTCCGCTTCTTCCTTGCTTGGACTTTGACTCTTCCGCTTCTTCCTTGTTTGGACTCTTCCTCTTCTTTCTTTTGACTCTTCCGCTTCTTCTTCCTCGTTTCTGACTCTTCTTTTCTTTTTTCTGCACCTCCTCTTCTTCACCTCTTTTCTTCTTCACTTTACTTGGCCTGGCCCCCCTCATGTGAGGAATGAAGGCTTATTTATAGATGGGAGGAGGGGCATTCTTGGAAATTCATGTAAGGCTCATACCACTCTCCTTGATCGGACGGCTAAGGATGATTCCTTCGATCATTTGATGTATTCTGAGCATTTGGATGCCCAAATGAAGTCGGAATTATGAGATCTTAGGCTCGTTAGATCCGGCTCGTCGAGACGCTTGATTTGACTATAAACACTCCATATTTGATAGTTGTTTTGGGATTTAATTTGTCCCAAAATTCCAATGATATTTTAAGTCTTGTCTTGACGGTTTTGACTCAAAATCATATCGCTGACATCAAGAGATTTGTCTTTGACTCATATTTTGAGAGTCATATCATATATATATATATATATATATATATATATATATATATATATATATATATATATATATGATATATGCAATCAAAATAATTTTGAAATCCTCTCCCACTATATTCTCCCTTTCACTGTTTTCCCTGTTCTTATACCAATGGTTTGAGTGATTCTTGCACATATAAGGCTTAGTTTAACTGGCCTGTTGATTTGTTAGCAGGCTAAATGAATAATGCTTATGCATGTTAACTTGCGATTGATATCTTGCGTAACAGCCATGTTGTATGGCTTGACTTAATCTGCAGTCAGTTCGTCCTGTAATGCATTGGATTTGAAGAACGAGGTACCGAGCCTAAGATCTTCCAACAATTCGGAACAAGGCTGTTATGTGCAGATGGTTCGCAGCAAGCTAGCAGCCATTGATTTCTTAGCTATTATTGTTTCATGCAATGGATCCGTGCTTTTTTCTGAAACTTCAGAGAATCAGTTAAAACTCCTTAATTTGTCGTGTTTTACTAGCTATTAAAAATAATAATTCTAGTTAGAGGTCATTGCCTCGTAATTTTACTGTTATCTGCAGGATTTCTTAGGTTTTCATTTATTAATTCTAATTTTTTTTTTGATGTTTCGATCTGATGATATCTAATTCAGAAGAACTGTTTAGTTGTTCCGGAATAAAAAAAATTGCTGATATTTTACAAGAAAATTTCTTTTATTACTTTTGTATCTAATTTGCTTGCTCCAGTGATCGTATGTTGAAGCAAGTAATGCTTGTATTCGAGGACTATATACATAGTAGAAAAACACATCAAATCCAGATTAACGTTTTTATCCATTTGCCAATGTAATTTTCCCTTCTTCGCAAAATGTCATAGTATCTTATCCGTTTGTGTTCCTATCATGATACTGTAATCCATTACTTCGGCATACAGGCAGGAGCATAAATTTTTTTAGCTCTAGTGAAAAAAAAATCTTGGATTCATCCGTTATCCTTTAAATTGTACTTTGCCATGTGGCCAACTTTATTTGACCCGAGAAGATGACCTAATGATTTGAAAGAATACTGTCCAGCATTAATCAGCTAGTTCATCTAATTTTATTTATTTTACTTTGTGCAACAACAAACTTCATCAATTATTTATGGACCCACCTGTATCCGATACTTCGAAATTTTCTAAATTTCTTGCAAAAGTTCTGGTAAAATAGGATTAAGCGGCGCGAGAGTCTGGCTGTGGGCCATGGAAGGCTATCTTTTTTGTTGCATCTACATGAAGGAACTTATATGAGGAGCTGGTGTGGAATAGTGTCCTTTTATAAAAGCAATAAAAGCTCGAAATTCTGCTACGAAATTTTGAATTTAACTAATGGTTTTCTTTAGATATTGTTATCTTTCATTAATTGCATCACAGTGAGTGTTGACCCACGGTTCTTCCCAAAGAATAAATTTTTAAAATGAGTATTAATTAATAATTAATTAATACATTAAGTATATTTAAAAAAATTGAAAATAGGTACGGTCGCCTGATAAGTATGACTGGCCACCATTTGACCGTCGAGATAATGAGTCAGGCCTTATCAGCGACGGTATACTACCATCGATAATCGATTGATTTTAAGTGCGATCGATTATCGACGATTGGCTTAAGTATAGCCACTCGCTCGATAAGTGGGCGATTTGCCTGCTTTGGTTTTTTTTTTAAAACAAGTTATCATTTTTTACCATATACAGGAAATGCAAACAGGTAGTAAAGAAATAATCTAAAATGTAAACTGGTAGCGTCAAACAAATACATATGTACTACTAATCAGATGATACAAAAAAAATGTCATTCATAAGCAAAAAATAAACTCAAGTACAGATGCACATAAAAGTGCACAATAAAAATATCCAGCAACAGCTATACAAAATAGATACACCTCTATACACTATCGTTGACGACGACGTCTATAGGCTATCGTAGCACTACCTGGAGTATAGTGGTGCGCCACGATAAGCGCGGTGATGAGAATCATGTGGTCCCTGAGTCTGGCTTACAACATCTGACCCCATCTCTGACTGCGAGTCTTGTGTAGATACCCAATCCTGTGATGGTGCAATGTCCGTATGGTATTGAGACTTGGAGCTCTTTGGAAAATAAGATGGTCTTGGATCAGTATAAGTGGATGGACCCGCGCCCATGTCTGCCGCCTGTGTGGTCAGAGCAGAATCGTAGCAATGTGACATATGCTCTGCTGCGACGTGCTGGAGCCTGTAGTCGCTGATGTGAGTCCTCGAGCTCAGATCGTGACACATCTGCTCGTACGTATTCATAGCCAACTGGTAGTCCGTGTCACCCGGACGTCCAAAGAAAGGCCGAAAGAGGTCCTCTGTCGCCAAGATATGCTCCGCCTACAGTAAACCAATTTCAAATGTCACTATGAAAATTTGTAGATACAGTAAGTAAGTAAATTTGCAAATTATTTCGCTATCTTAACATATGCTCGCTCGACAGGTGTTCTTGGGTAGGAAGTCCTCGGTGGTTCAGTAGGCGCCTTAAGCAAGTACAACGATGCCCACGACCTAAACCATGTCATGTACTGCTGCAGGGACTGCTGTGCATCAGTGTCACTGTCATCTATCACTGCAATGTGATCTCTGCGAGCCTCCCACAAAGCGATGTGCTGCTGATGATCAACCCGAACCGGTTGCCTTTCCACATGCCATCTCTCTTGAAACTAGGATCCATCTGAGCAACCTCAAGTGACCAACCGACGAAGGACTCACGAAGGTGTCACTCCACCCTCTTCCAGCTGATCAAAGGCACTCGTGCTAGCCAGACAAACTCGCCAGCTAGGCAAATATCAGAGAGGCGACCTCCAATATGAATTTCATATGGCTCCCAAGTCACTTGCATTTGTTAGTGGATATTAGACAGTAGTATGATAAAATTCATTGAAAATGTGTTATAAAAATTAAGAGCAGTACCTGGCTCAGTACCAGTCCATCTAGCTCATCTCGAAAAAATCTGATATTCCCGAATGACATTTGCCTCACGTACCTCTCGTTCCACTTGAGTAAACTAATTTTCATGTACAAATCATGTACATGCAACCCAGTATGTTAAAAAAAAAACTGAATAGATTTTAGTTTTCTTACTTGAAATCAATGCTGAGCCCATCGAGATCTCTAGGATAAGGAATATGTAGTGTAGGTCTCCCAACATGCATTTGCTCCCAAGATCAGATCTGGAGCAACTGAAAACACCTACCATGTTGGTTCTCCTACCGGTGACTCGTAACTCCCTATATAGCAAGCACTTCCCATCGATAGCATCAATGTGTGTGATCTTCTAACAATAGTAGATGCCGCAAGTGCACCTCGACCTTGTATCGTAGAAACTCCCGTAAGGGAATAAAACATATGCTCGCATGTGGTAAAGTCCAACTCGGGAGGTCTCAAGGTAGACTCAAAATGTCCAATGTAACCACCGAAGCATGTATGTTCAGGCAGTTCGCCCCATCCGGAATGTCGAGTGGACTGCGGGGTTGACTAGGTCATGGTACACAGTGTCTGGAATGGGATGTCTACCTAAAAGCTCAACACAACAGTCAGGCCAACTCTGCCACCGCTTCCCCTGTCCTACAACGATCGGCCCGACGATCGGTGGGCCATCTATGCGCAACCCAAAATCATTGCAACGTTTCGCATCATCACATTATCCGCCAAAATGGAAAGTGTTGGTCTGGGGACCAACGCCAACTAACGCAACATGTGATGGTCAAGTCGATATATCTCAACCGGCCGACATAAGAAAGTCTGCGGTGCGAGGGTCGCTATGAACCGCAGTACATAACGCCCACTCTCTAAGCATCATAAGATGAGAAGCTGCCTCCAAAATAGTCCCCTGTAGTATGAAATTTGTTGTTAAGCCAGGTAGAGAAATAGAAATATTATAAAAAAAAAATAAACTTGAAAGTAAATTCTTACCGTATCTGGATGTGCGGCCCTGTGTCTGCCACGTAGTAAGGCTATGCTGGGATGAACCTCTGCAGGTGCAGGATCTGGTGCATCCTCGGCCATCTCAGCATGCCTCCTTTGTCGACGTCTAGTCAGCCTGGAAGGCTCCTCGGCCATCATACCTGTGAAAAGAAGAACAAAATGATAATTTATTAATATAAATAGAAACACAGAAAAAATATGCAGTTACAGTTAACATATCTTGCAACACACTCTCAACTCACCTTCTACTACTAGGGTTGTATGGACACGATGTTCGATAATGAACAATTGATTTGCACAGACTGCACATGTGATTGCTTTGCACTATGCTCTCGTCCATTGTGTTCCTGTACCGACTTGATCGTGGCCTCCCCGACCTAACTTTAACCACCGGTGGCATTAGAGGATACAAACCCTACTTAACATCGTAGTCTGGTCAGGTATTTCGATCAAGCAGAACGTGAAAATTCGAAGAGTATGTATGCTCATACATAGACATGGTGTAATACTTTGAATCATAAGCCAGATGATTCAATCTCCTATGGACTAGAGCTGTTATAGTATGACTACATGACATGTGATAAATAAGTGTTCGTGTGCAACTACATGAGCTGAATTGATCTGCTGTGAAGTCAACTCTTAAGAAGCGATAATTTCTGTTAAACACTTGCACTTCATTCACATTAATATTGACTGGTTGCCGAAAGTGTCTGGCCTCACGCTTAAATTTGCTTAGCACTGTCTGTGTTCTAGGAGAGAATGTGAATTCAGTAGGCAGTTCTTCTGAATCAATGGTGCTTGCCCTATTATAAAATAAACTCATGATGTTATAGTAAATAACAGTGACTAGTGTTTGAATCAGTAGTCCCCATGCACGTTTAAGTACCCCATTAAAGCACTATGATGCATTTGTCATCATAGTGTCGTAACGCTTTCCGCCATCGTGAACCAATGTCCACTTGGACACATCACGTTCTACTAATCATTGATATGCTTCAGGTTTAATTTTTTTTATTGTCAGCCATGTGACGGTTGAATATGTTGATGTCATCTGTGCTGCCAGACATATACATTTTCTTACACATAAACTCTACATCCGCAATACCCATTTTCCTCACTGCTTTCTTGAAGTTTGACAAAATTGGCAAAATTTCACGACGTCATCCCCGGTAGCTACATCGGAGTGTTTTTTACTCGACGCCTCTTGGCGTGGTGTCTTGCAACACCACAGCCGATTTTTTATCTCGCCGCGCCCTCTTGAGCACGACGAGGCCTTTAAACTTGAAAGAAGATAAATGCAATATATATTCATTCGCTTCCCTTTTTTGTTTAACACTTTTAGATTAAAATTACTTGCATGTTTTCTTACTTAGCACTCTTAAGTCAGTTCATTTCACTCTCCCATTTTTCCTAGGTCAAAAGATTTGACGTATTTTTGCCAGCCTCCCGCGTCATCCCCGTGTATGGGGCTGCATTGGGGGTATTTTGGTTTACTCAGTATGCTCTCTTGAGTGTAGCGAGCGATGTTTTGTGATACCATAGTCAGGTATTTCATCTCACCGCGCCCTCTTGAGCACGACGAGACCTTCAGACTTGAAAGAAGACATACAATGCAATATATATTCATCCCCCCCTTCCGCCCCTTTTTTTTTCTAAGTCTATAAATTAGACAAAATTTAACATTTATGGGGAGCTTACATCTAAGGATATTACTACGCCTGCAGCGTAAAGAAGCTCTCAATGACACCACAACCGATTTTTTTTCATCTCGCGATGAAGACAACAGTCTTCAAACTTCAAAGAAGTAAACAGATATATATATATATATATATCCACATTCATAGATATGTTGACGATTTTCTTATGCAATGTTCAAAAGAATGGAGTTAGATATACAATCGTGAATGCGAACGAGCAATGAAAATTAAAGAAGAATTTGTGTATTGATGATGTTCTTCCCCAGTTTATAGCAAAGCGAAAACGGGACGGGATGAGCCGGAACAGCTTGCTGCAGGCAGCGGGCCGGAGTGGGATACGGGCTGTGCGAAGGGAAGGAATGCAGTGGGCTGTGGGGAACGGGTTTGCTGGCTGGCGGGCCGTGGGACGGGCCTGTGGCGGGTTGGATTTGCGGAACGGCGGGATTTGCGGGAAGGAGGCGGGAACGGGTCGACGAAGGGGGAATAGGTCGGCGGGCAGGAGGCGGGACTCGCGGCGGGTCGGTACGCGGGACGCGCAGAGCTGCGGGTGAGCGGGCTGTGGGTCAGAGTGCCGCGGGTCGCGCGGGAGCAGAGGCGGGACGGGCCAACGAGAGCAGCGGGCTCGTTGCGCAGGACGTGTGGCGGAGCGCGTTGGGCCGGAGGCGGGATGCAGAGCGGTTTTGCGGGACGGCGGCGGGCTTGCGCTTGCGACGGAGGCTGGCCCGTGGGACGGCGGATGGGGTCGCGGAGCGGGCCGTGGTGCGGCTGCGGCGGACGGGCCACGGTGGAACGGGGCTTTGCGGGCCGCAAGAGGCGCGACACAGTTTTACGGGTTTGGCCGACGTGGGTGCGGTTTGCAGTCGATGCACTAGAGGAGATTTAGAGGGAGCCGAATTTTACCTATGCCGGAGGAGTTTTTGAACGTCCGATTGCAGGGAAGGCCTTGGAACCGTGGGAACAATGGGAGGGAGAGAGGAGAATTTTTTTATTTTTTGGTGAAGTTGGCAAAACGAAGAGACGTGGGTAGTTTTCTTTTTTCCTTTTTTTTTTTTTTGTGCGATTAAGGGAAGAGAGTGGAGGGAATGGTTGAGCATTGGGGTGGGGGATAAACTAAAATCTAAAGTAATTTCGTTGATCCAACGTAATGCTGGGCCGGACGGATTTTTGTCGCAGATCAAATCAATCCATTTCACTCAAAATGCGCGTCGCCGCTTTCAACCGCTCAATTTTCGCACAGAATCGTCCGAATTGAGTGCGAATAGTCTTACTTGATAGATTTTAATATTTCGAAGCCAATGACATGATCAATTTAGCAAACGGCTTTTGATCCTCGATTCTCTCCGACCTCGATATACGAAACGCGGCTGACGACTGGCTTGATCAGATCATGTTGATAATATTTATATCGACCAATTTCGATGTTCTAAATGCGATTAGAAGTCGTTCGTTGATCGAGGGATTTGGCTGATTTTGGACGTCAAGACATTTCGCCTCGATTGTGTTTCAAATTATTCGACATTTGCATACCGTCAATTGAGGACAATCTTATTTAATAGTTTTTCGATGTTTGAAGCTAACGGAAGAATCAATTTTTGAGCGCCGTTCGGACATCGCCACAACTTTCGACTCGATATGCGTATTTCCATCGATACCGGCTTAATCGATTGATCGTTAAATTTTACTAGCTATTAAAAATGAGTAATTCTAGTTAGAGGTCCTTGCCTCGTAATTTTATTGTTATCTGCAGGATTTCTTAGGTTTTCATTTATTAATTATAATTTTTTTTTTGATGTTTCGATCTGATAATATCTAATTCAGAAGAACTGTTTAGTTGTTCCGGAATAAAAAAAATTACTGATATTTTACAAGAAAATTTCTTTTATTACTTATATATCTAATTTGCTTGCTCCAGTGATCGTATGTTGAAGCAAGTAATGCTTGTATTCGAGGACTATATACATAGTAGAAAAAACATCCAAATCCAGATTAACGTTTTTTATCCATTTGCCAATGTAATTTTCCCTTCTTCGCAAAATGTCATAGTATCTTATCCGTTTGTGTTCCTATCATGATACTGTAGTCCATTACTTTGGCATACAGGCATAAGCATAAATTTTTTGAGCTCTAGTGATAAAAAAATCTTGGATTCATTCGTTATCCATTAAATTGTACTTTGCCATGTGGCCAACTTTATTTGACCCGAGAAGATGACCTAATGATTTGAAAGAATACTGTCCAGCATTAATCAGCTAATTCATCTAATTTTATTTATTTTACTTTGTGATGGAATTCTTTAACCAACAACAAACTTCATCAATTATTTATGGACCCACCTGTATCCGATACTTCGAAATTTTCTAAAATTTCTTGCAAAAGTTCTGGTAAATTTTCTAAAATTTACTTTGAATTTAACTAATGGTTTTCGTTAGATATTGTTATCTTTCATTAATTGCATCACAGTGAGTGTTGACCCACGGCTTTTCCCCAAACCGATCCCGCCTTGGCTCCGTCTCTTACGCATGCAAGCCCCCTTTTCGTACGCTCGTTCGGCACCTTCAACTGCACATGCACAAGTAGGGGTGTGCGTTTGGTTGATTTGAATGAATTTAATTATAAATTTTTAAAATCGATTGATTTTGAATTCCTAAAAATATTGAATCAAATCGATCAAATATGATATGATCCTGAAAATTCCTCTAATAAGAGTGAATCTTACGAAAAGAAAGCGATAATTGAAACCTGGTAGATCAAGACTTAAAATATCATTGGAAACTTTGACATCAGTTAAATTCATAAAAGTTCTCAAATATATATAATAAATCGTTGCCTCAACGAGTTTGCCAACAAGCCAAAGATCTTCTGATTCGACTTCATTTGAGCATTCAAATACCAAAATACGTCATATGATCGGGGAATCATCATGAGTCCGTTGGAGATGGTTTGGATTTTGCATGTATATTCTGAGGGGGGCCTCGCCAATCCTATAAATAGTCCTCATTCACCGTATGAGAAGGTAAAGCGAAGAAAGGAGAAAGGAGGCAGGAGAGAGGAGAAGGCTCAAGATCCTCAACCACCGATCGTCGCCACTTTCGGTTGTCAACCATTGCATGCGCGTCGGCCGTAGCCAGCGGCCCGATCGCCGGCCGTCGTCGACCTTGTTGTCGGTCATCATCCATGCCTTATCGTTGACAAATCATGCAGGTCGTAGTCAGCATTATGCGTCAACGTCGTCGTCGACATCGTCGTCGATATTATGCATTCAGCTGCTTGTTGTCTCTCATATATAATTACGTAATCCGAGCATCGGGAAGATCTTATACTCACGAAGCAGATCTAGTGGAAGCTTTTGCGGGGAGGCCCGTGGTTTTCCCTCTTTTGAGGTTTTCCGTAAAATTCGGAGTTTCTTGTTCCTCTTTAAATACACGTGTGTGTTGGACTAAGCTAAGTAACTTTTACTCTGCATGGTGGTTTTCTGCATAGCGGTTTGGCCGTCTGTGGGAAGCTGATTCCCATTATTTCATCTTGTATGACGACCAAGTTTCCCAAAGATCAAAACCACCATCGAGGTGGAACATTTCAAACTTTTAAAGTGCAAGCGAAGAATGAAGATTCATCAAATTTTGTTCCTTGATTACAGCGGGGGGCAACTCTTAATCCCAGAAGATCACCCATGTTAAGCATCTAATCGATTTTCATCCCAAGAAACAAGTCAAAGTTGGAGGATATTTTAACATTGAGAAGAGATATAGCTTTGCAAATTATATTTTTCCACTCATACTCATGAAAAACGAGACCAAGGTTAAGGAGCCACTTTGGCTACAACCACAAACGGATGTTTTAATTCGACCTCTTCCATACAGGTTAATGTCAATGGGTAACACTCGACAAACAACTAGGATAGTCAGGTCCTTGGTGGACGTGCGACCTCTTCCATACAGTTAAGCGTCGCCGAGCAAAGACTCGACAAACAACCTAGGATGGGTCAAAAGGTCCTTGGTGGACTTCCTACGACCTCTTCCATATAGGTTAACGTCATCGAGCAAAGACTCCGACAAACAACCTAGGATAGGTCAAAGGTCCTTGGTGGACTTCCCATGACCTCTTCCATACAGGTTAACGTCATCGAGCAAACACTCTGACAAACAACCTAGGATAGGTCAAAAGGTCCTTGGTGGACTTCCGACCTCTTCCATACAGTTAGCGTCGTCGGGGAACACCACGACAAACAACCTCGGATAGGTCAAAATCCTTGGATTGATTCGACCTCTTCCACATAGGTTGCGTCGCCGAGTCACACTCGACAAACAACCTCGGATAGGTCAAAAATCCTCAGTGGATTCAATTCAACGTCTTCCATACAGGTTAACGTCATCGAGTCACACTCTGACAAACAACCTCGGATGGGTCAAAAATTCTCAGCGGATTCGATTTAACCTCTTCCACACAGGTTAACATCATCGTGTTAACATTATTGGGTAACACTCTGACAAACAACCTCGGATGGGTCAAAATTCTCAGCGGATTTAATTCAACCTCTTCCATACAGGTTAACGTTATCGAGCAAAGACTCTGACAAACAACCTAGGATGGGTCAAAAGGTCCTTTGGACTTCGACCTCTTCCACAGTTACGTCATCGAGCAAGACAACAAACAACCTAGATAGGTCAAAGATCCTTGGTGGACTTCCCATGACCTCTTCCATACGTTAGCGTCATCGTAACACTCGACAAACAACCGGATGAGTCAAAATCCTCGATGGATTCAATTCAACCTCTTCCGCGAGTTAACATCATCGGGTAACACCACGACAAATAACCTGGATAGGTCAAATCTCGGCGATTCAATTCAACCTCTTCCAAACAGGTTAATGTCATCGGGTAACACCCTAACTAACAACCTCGGATAAGTCAAAAATTCTCAGCGGATTCAATTCAACCCCTTTCACACAGGTTAACGTCGCCGGGTAAAACTCTGACAAACAACCTCGGATGGGTCAAAATCTCCGGATTCAATGCAACCTCTTCCACAGTTGCGTCGCCGGGTTGCGCCATGAGTCACACTCGACAAACAACCCGGATGGGTCAAAATCCCGCGGATTCAATGCGACCTCTTCCATACGTATTGCGTCATCGTTGCCATCCGTGATGACACTCGACAAGCAACCTCGGATAGGTCAAAATCCTCACTATCACGCGTCCGCGTACCGCCCGTCGGCCATCTGTCGTCGGTCATGCGTAGACTTCATCGCCATCGCCGTCGGTCACCACCATCTCGCCCGGTCCTTCGCTGCGACCATCGGGCAATCGCCGTCGGTCCTCCCGCATTACGGCGTCATTCGCCCGTCGACTACCATCGCCAATTGCCTCTGCCGACCACCCACACGCCGCTAACCATTCAGCCGGTCCGCGCCACTACCCTCGGTCCTGCCGCTGACCATGCCGACAATCTCGCGGTCACCACCATTGCAGTTATCATCGCCCGGCCCGCCGCGGTCATATTTGCGACCAATAATCGGCCACCATCGTCGAACATCGCGTCAACCCGTCTCCGGTGATAGCCTCGAACCCGGTCGGTCAGATAAGAGCGTGCGCTCTTCGAGGGAAAATCGGAGCCTCGCCGTATGAACTATGGGTCTTGATCGCCTCCGTCCGGTCGATCCGAGGTTAGTTAACACCTCTTTGAGGAAAAGCGGAGCCTTGCCCGTATGAACTACGGATCTTGATCACCTCCGATCCGGTCGGTCGACGAGTTAGTTAACACCTCTTTCGAGCGGAGCACTGCCGTATGAACTACGGGTCTTGATCGCCCGAACGGTCGGTCGGCGAGGTCGATTAACACCTCTTTCAAGGGAAAAGCGGAGCCTTGCCGGTATGAACTACGTGTCTTGATCGCCTCCGTCCGGTCGGTCACGAGGTTAGTTAACACCTCTTTCGAGAAAAGCGGAGCCTGCGGTATGCTACGTCTTGATGCCTCGATCCGGTCGGTCCGAGGTTAGTTAACACCTCTTTCAAGCGGAGCCTTGCGTATGAACTACGGGTCTTGATGCGCCGAACCGGTCGGTTCGGCGAGGTCGATTAACACCTCTTTCAAGCGGAGCCTTGCCATGTATGGGTCTTGATCGCCTCGATCCGGTTGGTGACGAGGTTAGTTAACACCTCTTCGAGGCGGAGCCTTGCAGTATGAACTACGGGTCTTGATCGCCTTCGAACCCGGTCGGTCTGACGAGGTTAGTTAACACCTCTTTGGGGAAAACCTTGTCGTATGAACTACGGGTCGTGATCGCCTCCGAACGACCTTCTCTCAAGAAGAAGAGAAGGTGTCTTCTCCCTTAGCCCTAGGGGGCTTTTTATAGACACTTTTTAAGGGTAAAAGGGTAAAAAATTGTCCAAAACCGCCCAAAACCACCCAAAATCGTTCAAAACGGGTGAAAACGGGCCAAAACGGACTTTGCTCGTGGACGAGCGAGCCGTGAGCGCTTCAGCGCCAGCATCCGTATGCCTGGCAGCGTCCATGACGTCCGTAGCGCCTGCGGGGTTCGCTTCGGCCGTCGCCGTCCGCCGTTCAGCGACCACCGTCCGACCATTCCGTAGCGACCGGTCCCGTTCATAAAGCTAGCCGCCAACCCGGCAGCCAGCGGTAACCATGTGGACCGCGACGACCGGTTCATGACCGCGGTTCGTGATTGCCTCGCGACCATTGTTTCGCGACGTTCGGCCCATTTGTCAGTGCCACGATCCGTGACGGCCGTTCGTTCCGACCCACCAGGCCGTGACACCTTTCTTGACTTATAAAATGCCGACCCAGCATTTCTTGCGGCTCGTTCTGCGTAATCAACCCGAACTTTGTGCATAAGCGTAAATGTCGCATGGGTCCAGTAACCTCGAAATTTCAGCTCACATACTTACACATATTTGTGACGTGCATACCTACGTAGTCATAATCTTGTGCTTACATGAAGTTGTTCTCTCAAAATATGTGGTTAATGGACGATTTCGTTGAAGAATTTACTATTTTGAAGTACTTGACACATATATTTTTTGATGATTGAGATAATATCATCCAAAAATAGCAACCGATATGACCACGAAAATTCCTCTCGACGAATCTTGATCCAAAAGCAATGTCGAAATTGGCGGTGAGATCGCACTTAAAATATCACTGAAAACTTTGAGACATCAATTAAATTCCTAAAAAGCTCTCAAATATGGAGTGTTTATAGTCAAATCGAGCGTCTCGACGAGCCGGTTCCAACAAGCTAAAGATCTTACAATTCCGACTTCATTTGAGCATTCAAATACGCAAAATACATTATATGATCGAGGGAATCATCATGAGTCGTCCGATTGGAGGAGTGGTTTGGATTTTGCATGTATTTACAAAGACGCCACTCCTCTAATCTATAAATAGCCCCTCATTCCTCATATGAGAAGGAGGCCAAGCAAGAGAAAGGAGAAGGAGGCCCAAGCAAGAGAGAGGAGAGAGCTCTAAAGATCATCCAAGCACAATCGTTTCACCACTCGACGGTTGTCAACCGCGTAGTCGCGCCATCGGCCGTGATCCTCGCCGTCGTCGACCACTATTGCCGGTCATCATCACCGACCACTATCGTTGACATCATCGTCAACATCGTAATCAACATTCGTCGTCGTCGTCATCATCGCCGTCAACAATGCATTACTAAGCTGTCCCTTTCTCATATCTGATTCGTAATCCGTGTCGGAAGATCTTGTACTCAAAGCAGATACATAGTGGAAGCTTTTCTTGGCTAGGCCGTGGTTTTCCCTCTTTTCGAGGTTTTCCACGTAAAAATTCTGGAGTTTTACTGTTCCCTCTTTAAATACCTGTGTGTGTGCTGGACTCCCCAAAGAAGCTAAGGCGTAAACTTTTACTCTACCGCAATTGGTTGTCTAGCATGCAACAAAATAAAATGTAAAATCAAATAAACCGAATAATAATGTGGTTCCGTTATTTTGGTTTGATTTTGGATAAATCGAAGTTGGCAACATTTAAAAATTATTTATATAATTTTTTATTGTATAATGAACAAGCAATAAATAAAATAATATAAATGATATGACCCTAAAAATTTCTCTAGTCGAAGCACGAATCTTGATGTCGAAAGCAAGCTTATCAGAAATTGAAACTGCTCGAGATCAAGCACTTAAAATATCATTAGAAACTTTGAGACATCAGTTAAATTTCTAAAAAGCTTTCAAATATGGAGTGTTTATAGTCAAATCGAGCGTCTCGACGAGCCAGATCTAACAAGCCCAAGATCTCATAATTCTGACATTATTTGAGTATTCAAATACACAAAATATATCATATGATCAAGGGAATCATCATGAGCCGTCCGATGGAGAGGAGTGGTTGGATTTTTTGTATTTTAGAGACGTCACTCCTCCAATCTATAAATAGCCATTCATTCCTCATATGAGGGAGGCGAAGCAAGAGAGAGGAGAGAGCTCTAAAGATCCTCCAAGCACTGTCGTCTTTGCCATGCCGTCGTCGAATGCCGGTCGCCTCCATCACCGTTGATCCTGCCGTATTTCGCGATAATTATTCCCGCATTTCCACGGTGATTGCTCCAGTTCACCATCATCACCTTCTTCTGCTCTACAACGATTGTTGTCACATTAATTGTTCCTTTCTCATATACAATTGTAATCCGTTGTCGGAAGATCTTTACTCAAAAGATACATAGTGGAAGCTTTTGTTGGGCTAGGCCCGTGGTTTTCCTGTGGTTTTCCCTCTTTTTTACGCGTAAAGTTTTCTTGTTCACTTTTACATACGTGTGTGTCTTTGGATTTCATGCAAAACTTTGTACTCTACAGTTCCAATTGGCGGTTTCTGATTCCCATTATATCATCTTGTATGGTGACTAAGTTTCCCAATAAGATCAAAATCACCATCGAGATGTAGCATTTCAAGCTTTTAAGGAGCGCAAGCGAAGAATGAAAATTCATCAAACTTCGTTCCTTCAGATTTCGTCGAAAACTGGGGGCAACTCTTAATCTCAGAAGATCGCCCATGTTAAGCATCTAATAGATTACCATCCTAAGAAACAAGTCAAAGTTGGAGGATATTTCAATATTGAGAAGAGATATAGTTTTGCAAATTATGATTTTTCAATCATACTCATGGAAAAATAAGACCAATGTTAAGAAGCAATTTTGGTTACAATCACAAATGGATGTTTCGATTCGACCTCATCCATACAGGTTAATGTCATCAGGTAACACCTTGACAAACAACCTCGGATAGGTCAAAATCTCGGCCGGATTTAATTGACCTCTTCCATACAGTTAACGCGTCATTGGGTAACACTCGAAACAACCTGGATGGGTTAAAATTCTCGGATTCAATTGACCTCTTGTCTGGGTTAATGTTGTGGGTAACACCGACAAACAACCTCGGATAGGTCAAAATCTTCAACAAATTCAATTGACCTCTTCCATGTGTTAACGCCGGCGAAAGCGACAAAAACAACTCGGATAGGTCAAAATCTTTAGCGGATTCAATTCGACCTCTTCCACGAGGTTAATGTGGGTAACACGACAAACAACCTCGGTCGAATCCGGCCAGTTCAATTCAACCTCTTCCACAGTTAACATCACTTCGATAAATTACCGGATGGGTCAAAATCTTTAGCAGTTCAATTCGACCTCTTCCATACAGTTAACATCAGGTAACACCGACAAACCTCGGATAGGTCAAAATTTTTTGGATTCAATTGACCTCTTCCATACATGTTAATGTCATCGGTAACACCACGACAAACAACGAATATGTCAAAATTCTCGGATTCAATTCAACCTCTTCCGCGGTTAGTTAGAGTTAGCATGATCGAATCACAAACCTCGGATAGGTCAAAACCCTGTCGAAAACCGCCACCGTCCGGTCACGCAATTTTTATCGCATGTAGCGGTCATCCCCACCTGCGGCGCGGTCTCCAAACCTCTTGCTCATTGCCGTCGACCACCCGTCCAGCTACCTCGACTGCACCACCCCGTCGGTATGGCTATAGCGGTCTGCGTCATTGTCGTCGGTCCTCGCCGGCAATCTTAAGCCGTCCTATACGTCGCCGGTCATCGCCCTGCGCGGTCACGACATCATTGCCCCGAACCGTCACCGCATTGGCCGACCATCGGTCAATTTTAGCTGTCACCACCATCATGGTCATCCCATTCTGCGCCGGGTTGGTCTTCTTCTGCGATGTCGACTACCATCGCCGATTCGGTTTAGCCATTTGTAGGCGCACCCATATAAGCCGGGTCGCGCCATCGTAGGTCCATGGCGGTATCGCCGACCATCACGTGACAATTTTTTGCCGTTCACCATCATCATGGTCATCCCCATTCTATCCGTTCCGGTCGCCGAGTTACTCAGTCACCAATTCTGCGTGCAGGCCACTCGGTGCCAGTGCGGATCTCATCGTAAGCATTCACTCGTATCATCGATCCCTTTTCGGCCATGATTTTCTCCGGTCACCACGCCATCGTGTGGGTCATCCATCTAGGCGTTAATTGCCATCGTCGACTCGTATTTGCCTGACCACCCGCACCCGCGGTCAACCATAGGGTCCTTCCGCCGCGACCATCCGTGCAATCGCGGTCACCACCATGGTTCTTTTATCTCGCCGTCATCGTCGCGGTCCGTCTGCCGCGTCGAGCCAATGTCGTCACTCGATCTCGGTTATCGTCTCGATCACCTCAGGTCGATGAGGTTGGTTGACACCTCTTTCGAGAGAAAATTAGAGCGCCTGTATCTTGATAGCCTCCGGAAGTCGGTCCGGCAACCTCTTTTAAGGGAAAGCGGAGCCTTGATGAACGGGTCTTGATCACCTCAATCCCGTCGGTCCGACGAGGTTAGTTTCATCAGGAAGCTTCATTATGTATGATCTCTGAGTCTTGCCTCGAACCCGATGGTCGAGTCCGGTTTAACACCTCTTTCAGGAAAAGCGGAGCCTTTCGTATGAGCTAGTCTTGATCACCTCCAATCCGGTCGGTCGAGGTTAGTTAGTTTTTGAGGAAAAACTAGAGCCTTGTCTTGTATGAACTATGGGTCTTCGTCTCCAGGTCGGGTGGGTTTCCATTTATGAGCTAGTTTTGATCGCCTTTTCGATCTGGTCGGTGGGTTAGTTAACACCTCTTCGAGAATATGAACTTTGATAAGCCTCAGAATGACCTTCTCTCAAGAAGAAGAAGATGCCTTCTCCGCGGTCTAGGGGTTTTATAGACCCCTATGGCGACAAAGGTAAAAATTAAAGAGAAATCGTCAAAGCGTCAAAAGCGCAAAAACTCAAAAGCAGTCAAAAGCGGGCAAAAGCGGACAAAAAAAATCTCTTGGGCCCTTCGACCCGTCGCGCCACTCGCCCTTATGGCCGTCGCGACCGCCCGCTCAGCTCCGCTCGACCGTTAAGCCCGGCGTCATTCGCTTCAGCGCTGACCGCTAGAACCTCGCGACAGCGTGGTTTCGCGTCGACACTTCGACCGTCGATCCACTCAGCGCCACAGATTGCCGTATTCGTCGCAGCAGCCGTGAGCGTCTTGGCCAAACGAACCTGTGGCATGCGGCCACAGACATAGCCCAGCCCCATGGCAGCGAGAGACTCCAAGGGCCGTAGAGACCAGATGGGTAAAAACCTCAATTTCCGCCTTTAATACACATATTTGTGGTTGTGCATCTACTTCCTTAGTCATAATCTTGTACTTACATGAAGATCTGTTCTCTCAAAATATGTGGTTAATGGACTTGCGGATTTCGTTGAATAATTTACTATTTTGAAGTACTTGGCACATATATTTTTTGATGATTGAGATAATATCATTCAAAAATAGGGGGACAACTGATACGACCCTGAAAATTCCTCTAATCGAAGCACAAATCTTGATGTCGAAAGCAAGCTTATCAGAAATTGAAACTGGTCGAGATCAAACACTTAAAATATCATTGGAAACTTTGGGATATCGGTTAAATTCCTAAAAAGCTCTCAAATATGGAGTGATATATCAAATCGAATGCCGACGAAATTTGATCTATGACCCAGATCTCATAATTCGACATCATTTGTGTATTCAAATACACAAAATATATCATATGATCAAGAGAATCATCATAGATGGAGAGGAGTGGTTGATTTTGCATATTCTAGGCGTCACTCCTCCACCTAAATAACCTCATTCATGTGAGGGAGAGAAAGAGAGAGGAGAGCTCTAAAGATCCTCCAAGCACAATCGTCTTTGACCCGCCGCTGTCGACCTGGCCGTTGATCCTTCGATTTCTGCCAGGTAATTGTTATTTCCCGGTGATTTCGCCTCACCATCATCCTACTACTAGCTGTACAACTGATTGTTGTCACATAGGTGTTGTTTTTTTTATATACTCGAATAATCCGATCGGAAGATCTTTATCTGAAAACAGTCATGGAAGCTTTTTTTGGGCAGGTGGTTTTCCCTTTTTTGAGGGTTTTTCACATAAAATTTGAGTTTTCTTTGTTTCTTTTACATACATGTATGTTGGATTTACAATTTAAAGTAAAACTTTTACTACCGACAATAAATATAATATAATCAAAAATACAATTATCTATTTCATGCGCTAAAAAAATATTTAAAACTAATTTTTATTTACCTGAATAATATTTTAAACTTAGAAGTTGATGAAACTATATTATCATATTATGAGATCAAAATATTTTGAAATATTAGATAATGGTCCAACAAAAAAAGTACGTATCAAGTATTCAAAAATAAATAAAAATAAAAATATAATATATAAGCCTATTATATATAAATTAATAATACTGTAATATATATAATTATTTAATTTATTTAATTCTATTCAAAATTTTATTTAGCAAATCGATCTAAAAATTAAAAATCAAAATTTTCATTAATTAAAATCAAAATCTAAATTATTGAGTTCAAAACCGAAATAAATTATTTAAAAACTTTGATTTGATTTGATTTTTGTTTTTTTTAAACCAAATAATGCACATCCTTACGCGCGAGCAACCGTTCCCCACTTCCCCCCTTTCCTCTCCCGATTTCCCTTCAAAACCGCAACAGCCGCATCCCCTCTTCTCCCGTTCCCTCAACCGCAAGAAGTTGCGAGCAAGGGCAACGTTCCGTCTGCGTTCAACCGAAGCCCGATTCCTCTCTCCCGATTTCCCCCAATCCAAAGCAACGAAGCTCCGATTCCCTCAAGCGGTAAGCTCGGTTCTTCTTCCGATCTTCCTTCCAGCCCTCCTTCCACTCTCGTTTTTCCCTTGGTTCAAAACCCACGCAGCCAGCCGAATCCGCACGAACCGAGCTCTTCCCTCGTTCGCCCGTCCGTCTCGATTACAAGACAAACGGACTCCATTTGTCCATTGCGATCGACCTCACAGCCAGTTGTCCGTCCGTGTAAAGGCTTAACCGGAGCCCAGAATCCCGATTTCCTCCAATTGAAACTCCTCACCGACTGATCAAAAGCCGTCCGTCCAGCCGGCTGCAAATTTAGCCAATCAACCCGGCTTCCTGCAATTCTCCTCCTGCTGCAAGCTGATGAGCCAAATCAATAATCCCGTTCTTTCTCCCACTCTCCTTCGCACGATTCTGCTTATCTAAATCCCGTGAATTGGCCTACCAACAGAATTTGGTAAATCCGGATTTAACTTGCGAAAGCGGCGGGTTTACGGGGTTACAAGAGCAGTTGGTTGGACCGGCTCTTGCCCCCCCCCCCCCCCCCCCCCAAAATTCTTCTCTTCTTCATTCGCTCGATTCGTTCTCCATTCCATAAACCTAGCCCTCCTCTAAGCCTACCGAGCTGCTCAATCGACTTCCCTGCTCGTGCTACCCATTCCTTCAACTGCTGCTCTGATGTGCATGTGAAAATTATATATATATGCATATGCTTGCCTTTATAAGTTTGAAACGTCATTACTCATTAGAACAGAGATGGTCATTTAGAAGACATCCATTCACTTATTAGAGCATCTGAGTAAGTCACAATTGTTAGATGTCGCTCTCCCTATGTTGAAATATTGCCAAAATTTTGTCAAAATCTAGGACTTAGAAAAAAAAAGAAGAGGCTTAAATATGTGAAAATTATATATATTTGCTACTTGCAGGTTTCAAGACTCCGCTAATGCCTATTAGGGTGTAGTTGGTGCGAAGACGGCATGGTGTCTCAACACACTTCATTTAGCGTCTGAGAGTATCAAAATAATTTCAATGTAGCCCCTATCACGGGGATGAAGATCTTGTTGAAATCTTTGCCAAAATTTAGATTGAAATTCAAGACTTAAACAAATTCAAATGAAAATTATCTAAACAGAAGTTAAATAAAAAGATATATGATAAATATGAAGTTAAATGTTATATAAAAAAGAAATAAAGTGAGAGCATTTAAAGAAAATTTTTGAAAGAATAGAACATTTATTTAAAATGTAAGTAAAATTTGAGGAGGCAATACTAAACTCACAGAAGACACATAATAAGTTTGAAGTTTGATTTCTAACAAGCAAGAAATTTGATGTGGAGTTGAGGATAAATCCATATTAGATTGGATGCCTTTCATGTAAGTAAAGCTTCTCTTTGAACATTTAAAATGTTAAATTCATTAACAAGTAATCAATATGAATAAAATCAATTGAATGTTTAAATAATCACATTCGATATTAATGAAGTAAGGATTTCAATTGAATACCAAAGGGCAAACGATTGGTGGTAAATTCAAATGTTCAATTTCAAATTAAAAATAAAAGCGTGTAAGTAATTTGATAAACTCTTACAAGAGTTGACATTAGCAACCATGAATGTAGCCTTTAAAAGATCATTTGGAGCTTGCATTTAAAGTTGAATTTGAAGCACTTGTGATATATCTGTTGCTTATCTTCAAAATTAATGAAATCCATAAAATGACTTATAAAGTGGCTAACCAATTCATCAATGAGCATATATAAAGTTTTTCAATAGTCACTCAAGTTACACTACATTATACATTGAGTGAATCAAACAACAATCCATACAATTTGAATCAGATTTGTGATGAACTCGATGTTCATCTTATATAAGATTAGATCTTTTGGGCTAAAATAAAAGCTGAAAGTGATGAATTTATAAAGATTTGAAAGTTCTTTAACTATTATAAGACAAATGATATTTGAGAATTAAAAAATTCAATAAGCAAGCTAAATACGAGCAATATTTTAAATTACAACATAAATTAAATCACAATCGAACTCGCAACACTCAAGTGCAAGCGGGTAGAAGGCGTCATTTGAAAACTTAAAGAAATACATCGGATTCAAACGCACGAAAACGTTAATTAAAAGATTGAACTCTTGTACATATTATAAAGTAAAACTCAAATTCAATACCTTAAAATTATGCAAATTAAAATACGCGCACATTCTTTGAATGCTTAAACCTATTGTCGAGGATCTTTGCGGGTTCTTTTGGTTTAGTCTTGGGGTATCGGGTTAACAAAACCTAAAATAATCCAATTATTGTAAAAATTTTAACTTATTAAAACATATGAAATTTCGTATGATCATCTATTATTAAACTAATAATGAGGATCAAACAATAAAACTGCGATGATGGTATGTTGAATGTTGGTTTCAACCAAAGGAGATACTTCCATCAAAAATATGTTTTTAATTTCAAATTAAACTAACTCAAATTAAATGTCAAATCAAATGTGAATCAAATATGTTATTAAGCTACAAATATTTAAATGAAATTCAATCTCTAAAAACTTAAAGCAAAATCTAACCCAATCCACCTTCCGCAATAGTTTATTGTTGGTGACAAATTAAGAAAAATCTAGCTCACAAAGGAGCCAATGTCAAATCAGTGTTTCTTATATTTCTCAATCAATCTCGCGTCGATGGGGCGTGGCAGTGTCTCCCATTGCGTGGCTAGACTCCGTATGATACGATTACAGTCTTCGATGGTGGTTGTCGAAATGGAATAATTATATTACGATCGCGATTCGTATGCTCCCCTCTTTGAGTTGTGAATCATAGTATACTTGATGACAAAACTTCTTTATCATTTAAGCCTTTTATTTCAACCAACTGCAATTCTGATTTGGATGACATAACCCATGTTGTTCGATAAGGATTCTCTGATTGGGTATCTCCTCATTAAAATGCGGGGGCTGATAAATTAAGGATGGACTATGGGATCCCAGATGGCGTTATCAACCAACTTAATTTAATAATGATAAATTTTTCTAAATTTTAAATTCTAAAACTACACGCTCTTCTTACACTATCGTTTAGCGATCTAACAACAATCGAAAGTTCTCTCGATTGAGGGTAATTAACTATAGGTGCTTGCGCCTATAGGAAATCTAGAACTAGATCTAAAGTCCTCGCAAAATAAGGAGGAAATCTCTGGGTAGTGTCTTATCTACTATTTCATCTACCTTCTGAAAATTACACCGACACTTAAATTATACTCTCTCAATTGTTAAGAGATCGGTGGCGAATTTTCGGAGCCCACAGTGAGGAGTCTTGTTCCTATTTGAAAATTAAATGCATTGTAATGTTCTCTTCTATTTGCTTGGTTTCAGCATTTCGACTTCCTAAATTTAGCTGCAATTACGATTAAATTCTAGTCACAGTTTTGGATTATCAACATAAATTATTTTTTAATTATTATCCTGAAGTGTGATATTCTGATGATCAGCTCACAAAGTTGAAAGTTTGGCTGAACTATATCCTGCCTCTGTTATCCTTCATTATTATGTCTCAATTATTATGTTTCAGATGCTCACGCTTGTTATCTTGTGATTGATAACAGCCATGCTGTATAGCTTGGATTGATCTGAGGTCAATTGAGTTCTGCTATGCATTTGGTTCAAAGAGTCATCTTTGCTGGACCTAAGATCTTTGGACAATCTGGAACAAAGCTGTTACCTGAAGATGGTTCTCAGCATGCTTACCGTCATTGATTTCATAGTTATCATTGGTTTATTAGATGGATAAATTCCTTATTCTGGAAAAGATTAGACACTTAATGTGCATGATTCACTCATTTTTCACGTTTAATTGTTATGTTATGGATTTTTTTTAGTGCTGAAGTGCAAATGCATTTATATATCCAAAAGGTATCCGAGGCGTGGATTGTCCTTTTGGATATGGCTGAAATTCTTGGCACACAAATTGCTATATTGCTGAAATATTTGATGATGATTGGTTGGGTTGACTATTATTTAGGATAACGGCACAATCATGGATTGGATAGAATCATTATTCAAATTATTTTGAATTTCAAGTTTATCATTTTCATTGTCTGTGGATCACCATTTCTCTTAAAAAAAGGTGGTTGTTCTGTAATCTATTTATAAAGCATGAAGATGATTATGGAGGGGCAAAATTGGAAACTGTAAAACCAAGGATTTTCTCTACATGGTAAAGAGGAATTGCAGGAATTTTACAAATAACCAGTAGAGCACAATGTCTTGGATGTGGGTTATTTTTAATGAGTTTCTCGCCATCCTTCATCTATAGTCACTAGCTGCAACTCCACTTACACGGCTTTATTCTGTGTACTTCTTGTCCGTAATAGTATTTGGTCCATTCTCAGGCAATCCAGATCTGCTAGTTATAAGTATGGAAGAGAAGAAATAACTGCTTTCATCCACTTGCCTACACCCATAGTGGCGTCCACTTCATTAAAAAATTGGATGTTGCTAATCTACTTCACCAGTCATTTAATATAATCATATTAGTGTTATACTATGATGCACAGACGCGGATACGGGGACACGGACATGACACTTCTATTTTTAAAATTATGGGATACAGCATTGGGTGTATAATAATAATATAATATAAATTAAATAGATAAAATATTAAAAATAATAAAAAATAAGTCATTTAATTAAAAAAATTAAATTAATTACTTAAATTATATATATATATATATATATAGATTGTACTTAAATAATTTTAATGAATAAAATTTATTATCAATTCTAAATTTATAAATTTAATTATAATTTTAATTATTTATAATAAATATATCTTATTATTCTCTCTTTTTAATTCAAATCTTATTCTCTAAATTTTCAAAATTCTCTATAATAATTTAAAATATAACAAACTATATTTAAAATATTTTTAATATAATTTTAATTCAATTATTTAGGACACGTATGTCCCTTTAATTTTTTAATATTATTTTAATGGACACTGCTGTCTGAGTCAGTGTATTGGGGCTTGTCCATTCAATAATGACAGTGCCTTATTTTTGAAAGTCTTAGATCAGGTGTTATGTATATGTGTCATATTAATTGTCATATTCTTATTTAATCTTAATAAATTAAGGTAAGTTTTTATACTTTTAAACCAAGTCTTTTTAGGCCTATCTCTATCTGTTTTAACTTAGATTGAATATAATATATCTACTCTCCTAACTGGGTCGTCGGACAGCCAACATTTTATATGATCAAACCATTTAAGAGAACTTTCTCTAATCTTATATGTCACCAGAACTACTCCAATATTATCAGATATATATTTGTTTCTCATTTTATCTCTAAGTGTAAAGCCACTCATCCGCCTGAGCATCCTCATTTCTGCAACAGTTAACTTAATTTTATGCCTCTCTTTTATTGACCAACATTCTACGTTATAAAATATTGCAAGTCTCACCACCATCTTATAAAATTTTCCTTTAAGTGTAGGCGATATTTTTCTATCACACAATAGGCCTAATGCATTCCTTAACTTCAACCATCTAACTTGATTTGTATTAGTAACATTTCTATATGTATCACCATCACTTTAAACAATAGACTCGAGATATCTTAAACATTCATTCTTTTAATGACTCGATCACCCATTGTCACTACTCCATCACTAAATCTTTTACAACTAAAATTGCACTCAATGTATTAAGTTTTAGATTTACTCAAACAAAAGTTTTTAGACTCTAAGGTTGATCTCTATAATTAAAGTTTTTCTTTAACTCTCTCTATAGTCTTTTATTAATAAAGAAAGTGAGTCAGCGCAGCGTAGCGAAGAAGATTATTGTCAGCAAAAAATATACACCAAGGTACATCTTGTAATGTCTAGTAAGAACATTTATAACTAAAGCAAAAAGATATAGGCTTAGAGTTAGTCCTTTGGTCAATTCTCCTTGTGTTTGAACACAAGTGTTCATATCCTTAATGACTTGCATATAAGCAATAATAACTCCCGTCTTCTCTAGAACTCTTCAAAGCACTTCTCTTGGGACTTTATCATATGCTTTCTCTAAATCAACAAATATCACATGTAGATCCTTTTTACTCTCTCTATACTTCTCCATCAAACCTCTCAACAAATGTATATCATCCATAGTAGACCTACTCGACATAAATTCAAATTGGTTTTGAGAAACCTTTTCATCATGTCGTAATCTATGCTCAAGTACTCTCTCCTATAATTTTAATGTATTGCTCATTAATTTAATTTTTCTACAATTTGTACACTCTTATGCATCTCTTTTTTTTAAAAAAAAAAAGAACCAACAAACTCTTTCTCTACTCATCTGACATCTTTTGTCTTTAAAATAATACTAAAAAGATTAGTAAGTCAAGAAATTCCTTAATCTCCTAAGTGTTTCATACTTATTTTAGATTATCATTAGGTCCTACTGCTTTTCCATACATTATTTTCTTTAAGGCTTTTCCAATCCCCTTTTTACTAATACAATGATAAAATTAATAATGTTTATTTATATTTATGATACTAAGATTGCTATAGTCAGTCATATTTTTACTATATATATATATATATATATATACATGATATATGCAATCAAAATAATTTCGAAATCCTCCCCCCACTTTATTCTCCCTTTCACTGTTGTCCCTGTTCTTATACCAATGATTGAGTGATTCTTGTACATATAAGGCTTAGTTTAACTAGTTTAACTGGCCTATTGATTTGTTAGCAGGCTAAATGAATAATGCTTATGCATGTTATCTTGAGTAACAGCCATGTTGTACGGCTTGAGTTAATCTGCAGTCAGTTCGTCCTGTAATGCATTGGATTTGAAGAACGAGGTCTCTTTGCTGAGCCTAACATCTTCCAACAATTCGGAACAAGGCTGTTATGTGCAGATGGTTCGCAGCAAGCTAGCAGCCATTGATTTCATAGCTATCATTGTTTCATGCAATGGATCCGTTCTTTTTTCTGAAACTTCAGAGCGTCAATTAAAACTCATTAATTTGTCGTGTTTTACTAGCTATTAAAAATGAGTAACTCTAGTTAGAGGTCATTGCCTCGTAATTTTATTGTTAATCTGCAGGATTTCTTTGGTTTTCATTTATTAATTCTAAAACCTTTTTTGATGTTTCAATCTGATGATATCTAATTCAGAATAACGGTTTAGTTGTTCCGGAATAAAGAAAAGTACTGATATTTTACATTTAATTTTTTTTTATTACTTAGTTATCTAATTTTCTTGCTCCAGTGATCGTTTGTTGAAGCAAGTAATGTTTGTATTCGAGGACTATACATAGTAGGAAAAAACATCCAAATCCAGATCTTTATTCTATGATGTGCACTCTTGTGAGTTTTCCTGACTGCTTTGTCTCTCACAGAGTACTTGAAAGTATACCCATATCAATTTGGGGGCTACTAGGTGACAAGAATAGAGAATAATAGCGTGAAGGTGAAGATTCTTGAGAGGAATAGGAAGGCTCGTTTGAAGGTGTGGCTGAATTGCAAGGCTTCCTCACCATCAACGGCACAACATCTTCCAGCATCCCTTGTGGCCTCTGGACATCAGAGAGAACTCCATTTTGTATGTTTTTTTCTCTCAATGGTGCGTTTTGTAGCAGAATGTCTTCCAAGTAGAATTCTTCATGGCTCTCTCCCGCTCTCAAAATTTTCTTCTGTAGTGGCTGTTCTCTGTTTTTTTGACCCTGTGCTAATGGCTGCTTGTGCTGCTGCTCTTCGGATTCTTGGGCCGGCAATTCAGCTTGCAGCTTTGGTTTCTTCGCTGCATTTAAGGTTGCTGCATGCTTGTCATATTTCTGGGAGAGGAGGAAATGGGAGTAAGTGTAGTGGAGGTGAAGACCTTCATAGGTCACTATGACCATCCCTGGATCTTCTGTCGATCTCTCCACCTGCTTCTTTGCATTGCACCTTGGGTTGGTGCACCTGTAATAGCTTCTGCTCTCAGAAACAAATGAATGTTGTATCAGTGAGATCTGCTAAAGTACAGGTAAATTGGCACAATGATATATGAATGCAAGCATTTTTTGCTAACTTATATGTGCGATATTTATCATTCTGATGATCCTCAATATGGACATAATACGTTACCATATAATTTAAGAATAGTACTTCTTGATTGTTATATTTGTTTTTTTTTTCACTCGGATTAATGTGCTGCCATTGTCCTTGTGCAGAACAAATGCATTCATGTATGGCGGGCCTTGCCATTTTACCCTTTTAAGTGCTTATGCAGGTGTCCAGGTTTTTGATATATTTAGAATGAAGATGACAGCCCTACAGCGGGCATGAAGCATGGTGGGGATGCAGCTTATTTATGACCCTTAACTTGAACAAGAATAAGTTAAACATCCAGATGTGGAAGATCATGTATTAAATTCATGGTATGTCTCTTTTAAGGTCTTTTCTCTTCGTAGATGTCGCTTCTGAATTCAATATTTTTTAGAAGTTGTCTACTTCTGCAGAAATTATTTTTTTTTTAAGGTGTGTGCCAAATCATAAATCACACACATTTATATATCAATCTTTAAACATAAATCTCTTGGATGAAGACAAAGACTTGAAACCAAAATGCGAAATTTTGAATGAATCTAATGCTAGTGCAAACATGTATATATAAAGACAAAAAAAAGAGCAATAAGAAAGGTACAATAATAGAGAATATCCTTCATCATTAGGACATATTATAATAATTAATATTATAAATTTTTAATAAATATTAAGCACATATCATAATATCAATATGATAACTTAAATAATTTTAATAAGTCTAACAACAATAATTAATCATCTCCTATTCTATCTACTCCATCACAGTTTACTGTGAAAATAAAGTTGTTTAGGCCTGGAAGGCTTTGTTTGGTGAAGTGATGCCATTGTGGTTATAACTAATCCAATTTTCAGATTGCTAATTAGCAAAATAGTCAGAGCAGTATGATTCTCGAAATCCAAGGGGTTATGAAGGGATTAGGCATTAATGTGTCAAGAGTCATTCTTCTTATTTAGTTGTTATGCTACTGATTTTTTTTCCCAAGTGCTGAAATAAATAAAAAATACTCTTCTATATGGTGTACTCCTTAAGCAACCGCCTCAGGAACGAATTTTTGTGCCACTGAATTTTTTTATGAGATAAATTTCAGGATGGTCTCCCGATTATTTTCATGTTACTAATTTAGTTTCATAGTATTGCGTTTCTTTAATTTAGCTTTTGATTATACAAAATTGATCCAAAATCATATTTCATTTAGAAATAATGATGCCAATTGATCCCAATTTAGTTCTTGAGTGACGATTGTGAATCAATTTTGTATAATCTTGAACTAAGGGGTTATTTGGGATCAATTTTATTTTCTATTTTTTGTTTTTATTTTTATGTTATTTTTGAAAATATGTTTGTTTAGAATATTTTTTATGGACTTTTATTTTTTGTTTTCAAAAACAAAAAATCTTGCTTTTAAAAATACTCAAAACATCTAAAAAATGTTTAGAGTGTTTTTAAAAATAAGTACAATCAAACAAATTTTATTTTTAAGCAAAATATAAACAAAATAAAATAAAAATACAAAAAAAAAAAGAAAAAGTGATACCAAACAAGGGCCGCTAAGTTTGTGTTTGGGGCGGTGTTCTGCTTGCGGTGTCGTTCGAATTGTACCATCAGTGTCATTTGGAAAATTATGTTATGACTGTGTTTTGAAGAAGCTACTGTGTAAAAAAGTACATTTTTCAACTTGACTTTGTAGAGTTCAGTGGCGGCCAGAAAGCTGACTTTAAAATAAAAAGAAATTATAATCCTAGTATAGCTTTTAAGGCAGCAGCAACAGTAGCTCTACCATTGTATTTTCATACATCTATAATCGCCTTAGATATACCTTAAATTAGATAAATGTGACACTCTCGGACTAAATGACCATAAATAATGTGGGCATAATTTTATAATTTTGTCCTTTTTGATAATGATTGATTGGGGGTGACTAGTATTCAGGATAATAACCCCAAGCATTCATTATGTAGAATTATTATTCAAATTATTTTTGTACTGCAAGCTTAGCATTTAATAGTGTGGAGATAACCATTTCTCTAACCAAGTAAAGGCCTTGCTGGTGTAATCTTTCAATAAAGCACCCCACTGGAAGATGATTATAGCACCGTGAATCCAAGAATTTTCTCTGCATAATCAAGAAGAGTTGCAGGAACCTACACAGATTCAGTAGAGTTTCAATACCTCGGATTTGGACTATTTTTAATGAGTTTCTGTCCATACTTCCTCCACTTATAGCCATCATCTGCAACTCCATTCACACAAGTCTTAATTCTGAGTGTATACTTGTCCATCTTATATGCACTTGACCCCTTCTCTGTCAACCCATCTCTGCAAGTTTAAACCAGTGATTCTAAACATCAAAACAGTTCAAAATTCAAAATTCCATCAAGAAAGAAATAGAAATAGCTATGTTCATGCACTAGTCTTGACCTGAAATGGCGGCCGCCACCGTGCTTATCGCTGCTGCAGCTCAGGCTCAATGCGCTTTCGATGTCGACGATCGTCGGGCCAGAGTAAACCTTGGAGACCAGCATGTTCGCTAATTCTTCGCTGCGAACCTCTGGTTCAGGCTCTGTTGCAGTTAGCCGAGGAGCCATGCGAGGGACTTGTTGGGCGTCGTTGATGACTTCTTGCATGATGAGCTCTTCTTCCAGGCTTTCGAGCCAATTCATCTCTGATTCATCCAACACGTCCTCCATTCAAACTGGCTGAGAGAAGACAGCTTTGCTGTGTTTACTGTAATTAGAGCCAGATGGAGCGGGCATTAGGAACTGGTTAACATCCTTGCTTTCAAAGCCATGCTTTGTTCTTTATAAGGATGATGCCTCTAGCTAACAACAATGTACCCTCATATTAATCTACAGTCTCTCTCTCTCTCCCTCTCTCTCTCTCTCTCTCTCTCTCTCTCTCTCTCTACCATTATGAAATAGTTAATCATCTCTCACCAAGCAACCACCAGATTTGTGAAGAGGGTCATTGGAATAATTAAGGCTGATTATCCATTTGCATGACTGTTGGGGAATAGATAAAACTTAATTCAATTATAATAAGTACAAAATAATAAAAAAATAAATAAATAAGAACGTGTTAAATAAATACATCATAATAATATCTTATTAAGAAAAAGAAGAAGAAGATACACATCTATCTTTATAAAGAAAAATAAATATATCGTATTAAAAAAATATAAAATATTATAAGTAAAATAATTATAAATATTAGAAATCTTTTGGTATGCATTAGCCTTTCTTTCAACCCTTGAGATGATCTTATAATGAAGGTCTACTTCTAATCCAATTTATATATCATTTTTTTATCATACGATAATAATTATATTCCATAATTTATTAATTAAATATATATGATCATTTCACTTTTTTTTTTTAGAATAAAAAATATATTATTTTATTTTCTCTTTCTGATATTATATTTGATAAATAATACTAAGTGAGGAGCTATATTTAATTAATGTGGAACAGATGAATGTGATTGGAATAGACTATATTATCATATCCACCACTGATTTTCAATGATCTTCATAAACATAGTACGTAGCAAGCATTTGGGCCATTGACTTTGTGAGAGTAGGGCTACAGCTTTTTTTCTTTATTTTTTTTTTTCTGTATAATAATTTAAATGAAATAATTGGCACTATTAGTTGAGATTAGACATCAGTTGGTTATCTCTTGCTTTCATTCTGGGCTCCATTCGATTGATTGTGTTTATAAAATTTGATTTTAAAACCTAGATATATGTTGAAAATGGTAGAAATTTAAAGTAGTGAAGAAATTAAATTTATTACTATTATTTTTTTTCCTTATGTGACATGGCAAAATTAACATTTTAAGAGTCTAAACATCTATTGAAATACTTGTAATTATATGAAAAAATAATAATATATTTGTTGCATAAGAAATTATTATATGAAAAAATTATGATGAATATATAATTTTTTTTTATTTAATAAAAATTATATCGTAGCTATCATTATAAGTAGTCAGATCAGATTAAAAAACATAAATTATCCGCACCGAAAAAATAGTCAGAATGTAAATCTTTAACGATATAATGGTGAATTTTCTCGCCGCACTATTGTCGCAATGCTTCTCCAAATACAGCCTAAGTTATCAAAAAATTTAAACTAAATATTTAATTAATCTTTTAATTCATGATAATTTTAATTTTAAAATTAACTAAAGTCTTAATTATAATCTCAATGAGTTAATTTTTGCCAAGCCGAATACGCAGCACGAAGATTGAAGAGGATAGGAGCAGATTTGAGGGGAAGATTTGGAGGTGGGGCCGGGCGTTGACCAACAGAGATTTAGACGCGTGGATGTAGTGGGCCGACAAGCGTGGGAAGAGCCAGTGGGCCGGGCCTATCTTGGATTTATCCATAAATAGGCTTCTCGCGCTTGTCCTATCCCTCCGCAGGCTTGCCCGTGCATGCTAAATACAATTACAATACAAATATAATTGTATTTTAGCATGCCTCAAGAATGATCAATGATTAGCCTTTAAAAGTAATAAAAATGACTGAAATATATTTCTTTGGGTTATATCTTAAAGAATATTAAGATATTCAATAAGTTGCCCTAATGAGGGTATGTATAGGTTCATAAGAAGAAGAAATTTTGATACTTTGATGAATTATATGATGGGGGCATTCATTCATCTCCATGATTTATGGTAGATCAAATTGCTCTTTGGTGAAGTGTGGTTGGTCCTCTAATTTTGTTTTGGGGTTGCAATTGAGTCATTTTATGTTTAGGAGTTATATTGAATCATTTTATTCCTATTGTTAATAGATGATTAGAAGAAGGCATATGGGTCTAATGTTGGTGGTGTGAGAAGGTATATTTTATTAGTTGTTGGAGGTCTTGATGCAATTGAGCGACATGAGTAGGGCTGCAAATGAACCGAGTGTTCGACAAGCTACTCGTGGCTCGGCTTGATTAGAGCTCATTCATGTCCGTTTGATTAATTAATTGCGAGCGACATTTTTAAATACTGATTGCTAAATGAACAACGCAGTCAGGTTCATTTATGTTCGTGAACATTATCATTTAAAAACTCGTAACAAGCTCACATGATTATCGATTGATTATAATCGATTAAGGCTTGTTTTGAATTTTCAAATTATTAAGAAGTTTTAATTGATACATCTTATGCATATTTCTCAACAAGCTGGTCATGAATAGGCTCGATTAAGACTTGATTAAAGCTCGTTTATTTTATTAAACGAGCTGCTCGTTAACAAGCTCGGCAATCCAATTTGAACCGAGCTCGTGAACAAACTCGAATCGAGCTTGAGCTCGATAATAGTAAACAACCTCAAGCTTGAACACTATTCTTAAAAGCTCGAATGGAGCTTGAACTTGATAATATTAAACAAGTTCAAGCTAGAACACATATATGCTCGGCTCGGTTTGTTTGTAGCCCTACAGATGAGAGCATGAAGAGTTTACTCTTTTTAAGTATTATTATGTTAGTAATAATTAAATACATATAATAAACTTTTAATCAAGAAAGTATAATTGATTCATTATTATCATTTCATATAATATCAAATATTTAAAATTAGAACAGTGTTTTGCTTTCAAAATAATGATATGGGCTGTTTGGGATCACTTTTACTTTTGTTTTTTATTTCTTATTTTTATTTCATTTTGTTTATTTTTTGTTTCAAAATAAAACATATTTGATGATAATTATTATTTTTAAAATATTTAGAAACTATTTTGAATATTTTAAAAATAATATTATTTATTTTTGAAAATAGAATTTAAAATGCTAAAAAATATATATATTTAAAATTAGCATAAAAATAAAAATTAAAACACATAATAAAATTGATCCCAAACAGACTCGTAGGATTTGTTTGGCATCAATTATTTTATTTTTTAAAAATATGTTTGTTGATTATAATTTTATGTATTTTTACTTTCTTAAATATATCATGATACTTTTAAAAATACTTAAAAATAATTTTTAAATATTTTGAATATTTTTAAAAATAATGATCATTATTAAATATATTTTATTTTCAATCTAAACATAAATAAAATAAAAAGTAGAAAAATAAAAAAATAATCCCAAATAGACCCTTACGTAATGCCAAATATTACAAATCATTATTTTGATTAGGAAAAAAAAAGAAGAAGAAGAAGATAATTGTTTATGGTATTGTTAGTATATTTTCAACAGCCAAATCTATAAGCTAGGAGTATGATATAAGAGAATGTGGTGGGTTATATTTAGGGTAAGATAATTGTTCCTCTCTTGAATAAAATAACTTAAAATTACTTTTATATGGATCAAACTTCTTAAATATGAATAAAATATTATATCTAAAAAGATATAATATTTTGATCAAATGCCTTTTTATTTGAATATTACAAATCTTGATGAAGCATATATAATATTTGCATAATATATATTATATTTTTTTTTTTTTGGAAAAATTAAGGGCATAGCCCAATTTCATTCCAATAGTATAAAAACAAAAATGGTCAAACATAGACAAAGACAATAGCATAGTTACAAAAAATATCAAAAGGGACTCTCGTAGTAGACAACAAACATAGAGGTGATGGAAGAGATCTCGAATGCAAGCATAGTCGCCATCCAGGTTAATCAAGAACACATCGACCCGCAATTGATTAGTAGTGACAGTTAATGCCCATTCAAAACCAGAAATCTGTAGGGAACAACAAAAAGTTGTATAACAAAAACACCCATAATCGAGAGCACAAAAAAGTCCATAGATGAATCCGATTTCCTCCAGAGCCAAAAAAACGTAAAGGCCAAAAGACAGCATCGTATGAAGAAGAACCTGACCAAACATCCGTAAACCCAAACATCACAACCATTCGAGATGATGCAAAGAAAACACATAAAATGTAAACACATCGCCCGTAATCCCAAAAGAACAAGTATCCAACTATAGCTATAATAACTGGTTCCTTAAATGCATGCCACGGAAATCATCCATCACCTCATATGAGAGCTCTAGATCATCATTGTCCAGCCATGACCAATAACAACCAACCCAGCCATCAAAAAATATTGGCAAAAACATAGAACCTCCAGCTTTGTAGTATATGTAAATCTTCAACCAGATATCAGAAAACAACAGCCATCTCAAAAGCTGGGAAGCAAGCGTCCTTGGATAATCCAACAGCGCATCCATTCGAGAGGAAAGAGACAACAGCCGTCCAGAAAAATCCCAAAAAAGAACAAGTATACAGCTATAATTTAAATAACCTGATTGTCGCCATAAAAGCAAGCCATAGAAAACATCCATCACCTCAATTGAGAGCTCAAAATCATTATTGTCCAGCCTCGACCGTGAAAACCAACCCAACAAAGAAAATAACAAAAACAAGCATTAGAGTATCGGAAGTTAAGCATAGTCCCTCCAGTATAGCAATGTATTTAAAACTTCAACCTGCCAAGCTTCCTTAAATTTCCACCTTCTTAATTTATAGGAAACCGTGGATCATATACGATTTTCCAACCATTCAAATGTATTTTCTGTATTTGTATGGAGCCTATGGTTTCGTTCTTTCCATATACAAGTTATCGTAATAGCCACAATAAGATAACATAATCTAGCCATAATATCATGATAAATGCTGCTAATATCACTAAGAAGTTGAGGTAAGGTAGTAAGGATGTAGGATGTACATGGGAGTAATTGTCTAACCATCTTCAGTGATAATGGACATTCAAAAAATAAATGATCATGAGATTCCAATTCAGCATTGCAAAATAAGCATAACCAGGTAACACCCAACCCTCTAATTTCCAGCTTATCCGATGTTTTAAGACCTTTATGATATGCCATCCAACAAAAAAAAGTATAATTTAAGGCATTACCTTTGAACCATATCTCATGGGCCCAGCTTACCATAGGTTGCAATTCAAAAAGAGTATTTAGAATGCTAGCAGATTTCAACACCGAGTCAGAATCCCAGAGAAACAAATCTGCATCTTGGGTAGTAGAAAGATTAGTCAAAAGGTTATAACAATCTGCTGAAAAATTTTGAATACCCATAGGAATAGATAATGATCCTCCACTGAAAAGATCCTGAAGCAGAGCTTTTTCAGGTTTATCAAACAACCTAAAACAATTATGTCCTAATAGTTCAAATAATGAAAAACCTTTGCACCAGGGATCAAAGAACAAGGACAATGTAGAATTTTCACCTGGAATCAACTCAATTTTATTCCTGTAAAGAGTAGCTAAATGCTTTAGCTCTTTCCACATAGGAGAGATTCTACCTGAACCAGATTTCCATAAGGAAATATATTTGCTTTTACACCATTGTGCAAAAGGAGAGGTTTAATTGAGAATTTTCCACAAATTTTTAATTTTGCATAGGACATTAAGAGTATCAACAGTGTGCAGCCCTATACCCCCTCTATTTCGGGGCATTGCAGTTTTGGACCAGGAAATTATGTGCAGTTTTTTGGATTCCCCATTATGATAAAAGAAATTGGCCATAATAGAAGAAATTCTCTTGAGGATGCATTTGGGAAAGGATAAAGACCGAAGCCAATAGTTGAGATAATTATTCACTGAAGCTCTAAGCAATTGATATCTTCCCCCAAAGGATAGCATTTTACTCTTCCAGCCGGCAAGCCATAATTGAAGCTTGTCAAAGATAGGATTGAAATGATAGGATTTTAGCTTGCCTGAGTTAAGAGGGAGACCAAGATATTTGAACGGAAAAGAGCCAACATTTATATTAAGCATCTCCCCAAAAAGGTTGTAAGAATGACTAGATTTGGAAAAACAAATTAATGATTTTTCATTGTTAATTTTCAATCCCATATAATCAGCAAATCTGCTTATAACCATTTTTAAAGCTATAATAGAACTATGATAAGCTTTGCCCATCACCAAAAGATCATCAGCAAAAAGCAAATGAGAGGATAAGGTATTATCAAAAGAGATAAGGGCAAAATTATGAGAGTTAACCTGCTCCTCCAAAAGGCAAGAAAAGAATCCATAGCTATTGTAAATAGAAAGGGGGAGAGAGGGCACCCTTGCCTGAGACCGTTTGATGATTAAAAAAAAACCTTTGATTTCTCCATTGAGTACAATAGAGAAAGGAATATCATTGATGCAAGCTCGGACCCAATTGATGAATTTAGATGGAAACCCAATTTGAGCCATACGATGTAGCAAAGCGTCCCGGTTGATCATATCAAATGCTTTTCGAAGGTCTATCTTAGCTAGAAAGTAGTCTGATCCTTTATTTTCAAAAAAACTATAACAAATTTCATGAGCCATAGAGATATTGTCAGAAATGTCTCTACCCTTTATAAATGCTGATTGAGCCAAATGGATGATATGGGGAATGACCTGCTTGAGCCAGTTAGCCAAAACTTTGGCCACCACTTTGTAAAAAAGGCTGCATAATGAGATGGGCAATCGAGAGTGAGTTGGAGTGTTTTATTTTGGGGATAAGGGTGATTAAGGTATGCTTAAAAACTCTAGGTAATTTCCCCATATTGAAGAAGTGATGAGCTGCAAGAAGAAATTGTTTTTCTGTAATTTTCCAAGTAGAAATGAAGAACTTAACATTGAAGCCATCTACTCCAGGAGATTTATTTTCATTGAAGCTATGAAGAGCATCCAAAATTTCTTTATCAGTGATGTTGTCCTCCAACCAGACAGCCTGTTCAGCTGTAATTTGCTGTCCAATTGGAATGTTATGCCTAGAAGGCTCAAAGTTGTTGTGACGATTGAACAAATCAGCAAAGGAATCACATATTTCCTTTGATATTTCATCAGGGTCACATATAAGGCCTGAAGGAGTATCAAGACTTCGAATGTAATTGGCATTATATCTCTCCTTGATAGAACTGTACAAAAATTTAATGTCATCATCAGCATATGTAAGCCAATGAGCCTTAGCTCTTTGGGCCCAGAAACTTCATTTTTAAGGAGCTCATTATATCTCTCTTTAATGTTCTTGGCTTCCATCAAAAGGTGGGAATTAAGAGGCTCTCTTTCCAACCTAATATGAATATCTTCTTGTTCGGCTTTTGTGGACTCAATTTGGGTGTTGAGAGAAGAGGAGGCCCATCTTTGATGCTTAAGTAGAATTTTTGAGAGTTGAAGCTTTTTGGAAAGAACATAAATAGGATCTCCATTAACAAAAGATTTTCATGCTGAGCTGACCACATCAAGAAAGTTGTCATATTTGACCCAATAATTCTTGAACATAAATCTGGATGTAATATGAGGTTTATTGTCCAAATATAGAATAAAGGGAGAGTGATCAGAAGAAAGAGGACCAACCACCCTATAATGAGATGCCGGATATTGGTCAATCCATTTCATGTGACAGAGGATTCTATCAATTTTTGAGTAAATAGGTCTGTTGATTTGTTGATTTGACCAAGTGTAGTATAATCCACTACTGGGGAGATCAATCATTCCACAATCATTTATGCAATCTTTGAAGTCTGAAATTTCCGGAAGCTAGTAAGTTTCCACCAGATTTTTTCTTGTTAGAGATAATACAATTGAAGTTACCAATGATGAGCCAAGGATCATGAGTAGATGAGGCTATTTCCCTTAAAGAGTTCCATAGAGGTCTTCTATCATACATATCATTGAAGCCATAGACAAAGGTGAGATATATTAACGATTGACCATGTGAGATGAGAGAACCATGAATAAATTGAGCAGAAACGGAGATAGTATGAAATGAAGTGGTGTTTGAGTTCCATTTGATCCAAATTCTGCCCCCCGGACTACATTCAAAGTTGCTTGAGCTACCTTCATTGTTAAACAAGGAAAGTCTATTTAAAGATTGATTGTCCAAAAGAGTAGTAGATGAGATCTTAGTTTCAAGAAGACAAAGGAGATCAAGTTGAGAATCCCTGATAATCCTTTTACAATCATTTAGACTCCCATCAACTAGGAGACTTCTGACATTCCAACATCCAATTCTAATATTGGTCATAATGAGTAGAGGTATGGTGGAATTGGTGGTAGGGGAGGGGTAGGGGTGGTGGAGGAAGGGATTATTTACCCCCTTTTTTCTTTGAATGGGTCTTGAAGCCTCCATTTTGGTTATTAGGAGGCTTGGAGCCTTCAACATTTGAGGGGTTTTTATTAGGAATTTTGGCTATCAGATCCGATTCTCTATGAGAATTGGCTCGAAGTGTACCGACCGTAAGAACTCCACGAGTATGAGCAAGAAGGTTTAGAGTGTGATGTAATTTCTGGATCCATATTTGTATTATCAGCATTTTCCTCCAATGTTTGTGAGGAAGCTAGGAGCTGGTTGAGATCATTGAGAGACAGGTTTAGGTCCTGAAGATGTTGGTCAAAGGCTGGAATTGGAATCGAGTTTGGATGGTTGTTCAAGGCCTCAGGATTAGGCAATAGTGTTGGGACGTGGTTGATAGATTGTGGTTTAATAGTCTGCCGGGGAGGACGGCTACGGCTTCGACCTCGCGTTGGAGGCTTTCTATTTGGGTTGTTGGGGCACGTGTTATCTTCATGTGAGAAAGACTTACACTTTGAGCAAGCTTTGGGTTTTACTTGTATCATCTTTTATTTATAAAATAGATAAATGGAGACATTTGCGCACATTTTTATAATAGCTACTAATAATAGCTTATATAATATCGTTGAGTATTTTTTAAAAAAAGACAGAAATCTTTAAAAATTATTTTATTAATTAGAAGTATGAAAAAATGACAATAGATCAATAATAGGGTGCATTTTTTTGCAGAGAATTAATGAATATATATATATATATATATATATATATATATATATATATATATATATATATATATATATATATATATTGTTTAAGCTAAATATGAAATATGGAGGTCAAAAAGCATATTTATATATAAATATGCATGCATTTAATATTAACTGAAATATATTCAATTTTTAATTTTATATTTTATCATTTAAAATTAAAATTATGATTGAGTTTAATCAACTAGCTGGTTCGAATTTAAATTGAGTGATCACATTTTTTTGTTATTATGATTCAAATATTTGTTTTAAATTTAACATTTGATGGTAATGAGCTATTGTATTGAACTTGAAAATAAATGCCATTTTATTTTTTTTTTATATTAGTAGACTTTTTTCTTCATTTAAATGATCAAATTTAATGATATAAACTTAGTTAAATATTGAGTGAATATTTTTCTATGTTTGTTTTTGAATATTTTCAATAATAATATTCACAATGAAAAGATGATATATATATATATGTCTGTATGTATGTATGGCTTATTAAAAGATTTTAGATAAAATTATTCTAATTTATGACATCTAAAATATCCACACACACAAAAAAAAAAAAAAAAAAAAAATTTGACGCTGACGTACAGTATTGCCCTGAAAGCCTCTCACAAGCTTTGACTTGAAAGGTAGCCAAAGAAAGCATGTGACAGCCCAGCATAAGCATTTGATGGATGCACCATTCTTGTTCTTAGATGTCATTTCTTCTGACAGTACTTTGTACCATAACTATTAAGCTCAATCAATCAAACAAATGTATATTCTCTTTTATTTGTATGAAATAACTTAAATTACTATAATTTTTATATAGATTTTGCGCTGTTAATTTATATATTTATAAATGTAGTTGTGAAGTAAGAAATTAAAAAACAATAGAGCCCGAAAGGTTTCTGTTTTGAATTCTATATGAATATTGAGCTTGGCTGGCTCGTTGCTGCTTAGGTATATATCGACAGAACTCAATTGGCTAATCACCTCAACAAATTAAACTCCAAGCTGGTTTACACTAGTTGTTCAGCCCTCAACCTCCAGCCTTTTATAATATATCGAGTATAATGTACGCATGAAGACTTCTGTAAACTTTGCTGTATAACTAAGTGAATTATCTGTACCAGCTCTCTCTCTCTCTCTCTCTCTATTTATATATATATATATATATATATATATATATATATATATAAAGAACTCTTTGCATTAATTTAGTATCATCTTGTAGTTTTCTAAAAGAACATCTAGTAGTGCTTACGAAATTTCATGTCTGTTAGATTGCAAAAAATATTACGTGCGGAGTCCGGACGTAGCTTTACGTCCGGACTCCAATCGTAGCGCTACAGGTGTCTATTATTAAAAAATATCATTTTTTCGCATTTTTTCACTTCACGGCGCTATAACTGGACGGAACATTGACGACGCTGTTTATCCTATCCCGGGCCCGACCAGGCCCATCCCGTTCAAACAGCGGAAGAAGAAAATATCACGCTGCCGCTCCATTCTTCGTTCTGAACAATTTAGGGCTTTTCTGCAGAATTTTTCTCACCTCGCCCCGCTCTCAACCGACGACCTTCCCTCAGAGATTTAGGAAATCTTGGGCATTAAAAATTGAGGTATTAGGTGACCTCATGAGATATTTTTTCCTATATTCTTGAACTTTAATGAATTTAGGATTTTCTCTATTATTCTCACCGTCGAGTAGGAGAACATTTGAAATATTTTAGTTTTTTAATTGAACGGAGACTGTTTTACTGGTATTTGTAGATATTTTGCACGTGTACTCTCTATACTGTCATGATGGTACGCGCTGTTAATTTTAAAATTTTGAACTGTTGGACTTGTCATATGTTTAGTATATCACATTATAGGATATTTGATGTTGTTTCATGAAAGATTTAATGAATTTTAGGGCTGTTTGAATATAATATGTTCAGTCGATGACATTACAATTTGTTTGTAGGTTGATTAATAGTTTGCCAGTGTTGCTTTGCAGGGAGAGTACTGACTATTTTGTCATTTTTTTAAAATACCGACCTTGTTTGGATATAATATGTTCAAGACATAGAAGTTTTGAATCTTGATTGATAGGTTTTTAGGACTTTTTTTGTATGTGTACTCTCTGTACTCTCTGGAGAGTACACCCCATTTTGTCAATTTCTTTCAAATTTTAAATCTTATTTGTAGAGAATATATTTAATAGATTTCATTAGAAGCAATTTGGAGGCTGTTTGGTTGATTTTTAGGGGAGTTTTGTATATGTACTCTTTATAGAATACAAAGCATTTTTCTCATTTTTTTCCACTTAGTTTGGCCTGTTTGGAGGGAATATGTTCATTACATTTCATTGGAAGCAATTTGGAGGTTGTTTGATTAGTTTCTAGGGGAGTTTTGCATCTGTACTTTCTGTACTCTCATGAGAGTACAGAATATTTTTCTCATTTTTTTCTAGTTTTTTTGGTCTGTTTGGAGGAAATATGTTCATAACATTCTATTAGAAGTAATTTGAAGGTTGTTTGGTTGATTTTTATTGGAGTTTTGCATCTGACTCTCTATACTCTCATTAGAGTACAAAGAATTTTTTTCATTTTTTTTCACTTTCTTTGGGCTGTTTGGAGGAAATATGTTCATTACATTCTATTTGAAATAATTTGGAGTATGTTTGGTTGGTTTTTAAGAGAGTTTTGTATTTGTACTCTCTATACTCTCATGAAAGTACATAGCATTTTCTCTATTTTTTTTCAATTTCTTTGGTCTGTTTGGAGGAAATATGTTCATTACATTCTATTAGAAGTAATTTGGAGGCTATTTGGTTGATTTTTAGGAGAGTTTTGCATATGTACTCTCTGTACTCTCATGAGAGTATAAAGCATTTTTCTCATTTTTTTTCACTTGGTTTGGCCTGCTTGGAGGGAATATGTTCATTACATTCCATTGGAAGTAATTTGGAGACTGTTTGGTTGATTTTTAGGAGAGTTTTGTATCTGTACTCTCTATACTCTCATGAAAGTACAGAGCATTTTTCTCATTTTTTCCACTTTCTTTGGGTTGTTTGAGAGAAATATGTTCATTACATTCCATTTGAAGTAATTTGGAGGCTGTTTGGTTGATTTTTAAGGGAGTTTGCATCTGACTCTTTGTACTCTCATGAGAGTACAGAGCATTTTTCTCATTTTTTCTACTTTTTTTGGCCTGTTTGGAGGAAATATGTTCATTACATTACACCAGAAGTAATTTGGAGGCTATTTGGTTAGTTTTTAGGGAAGTTTTGCATATGTACTCTCTGTGCTCTCATGAGAGCACAAAGCATTTTTCTCATTTATTTTCACTTTCTTTAAGCTATTTAGAGAAAATATGTTCATTACATTCCATTTGAAGCAATTTGGAGGCCGTTTGGTTAGTTTTTAAGAAATTTTGCATCTGTACTCTCTGTACTCTCATGAGAGTATAAAGAATTTTTCTCCCTTTTTTTCACTTTCTTTGAGTTGTTTGGTGGAAATATATTTATTACATTCCATTTGAAGCAATTTGGAGACTATTTGGTTGATTTTTAGGGGAGTTTTGCATTTGTACTCTCTGTACTCTCATGAGAGTACAAAGAATATTTTTCATTTTTTTCCTCTTTCTTTGGGCTGTTTGGAGGAAATATGTTCATTACATTCCCTCAGAAGTAATTTGAAGGCTATTTGATTAGTTTTTTGGGGAGTTTTGCATCATTTTTCTCATTTATTTTCAATTTCTTTGGGCTATTTGGAGAAAATATGTTCATTACATTCCATTTGAAGCAATTCAGAGGTTGTTTGGTTTATTTTTAGGGGAGTTTTGCATCTGTACTCTCTATACTCTCATGAGAGTACATAGAATATTTCTCTTTTTTTCTCACTTTTTTTGGGCTGTTTGGAGGAAATATATTCATTACATTCTATCAGAAGTAATTTGAAGGCTATTTGGTTAGTTTTTAGGCGAGTTTTGTATATGTACTCTCTGTACTCTCATGAGAGTATAAAATATTTTTCTCATTTATTTTCAATTTCTTTGAGCTGTTTGGAGAAAATATGTTCATTACATTCTATTTGAAGTAATTTGGAGGCTGTTTGGTTTATTTTTAGGAGAGTTTTGCATCTGTACTCTTTGTACTCTCATGAGAGTACAAAGATTTTTCGAATTTTTTTTCACTTAGGTTGGCCTATTTGGAGAAAATATGTTCATTACATTCCATTGGAAGTAATTTAGAGGTCGCTTGGTTTGAGTTTCTGCATCACTCTCATACTCTCATGTATAACATTTTAATTTTTTCACTTTCTTTGGACTGTTTGGAGGAAATATGTTCATTACATTCCATTTGAAATAATTTGGAGGCTATTTTGGTTGGTTTTTAGGAGAGTTTTGTATCTGTATTCTTTGTATTCTCATGAGAGTAAAGCGTTATTTTCTCATTTTTTCTACTTTGTTTGACCTGTTTGGAGGAAATATATTCATTACATTCCATTGGAAGCAATTTGGAGGCTGTTTGGTTGGTTTCTAGGGGTGTTTTACATCTGTACTCTCTATACTCTCATGAGAATACAGAGCATTTCTCTCATTTTTTTTTCACTTTCTTTGGGCTATTTGGAGGAAATATGTTCATTACATTCCATTGGAAGTAATTTGGAGGTTATTTGGTTGGTTTTTAGGTGAGTTTTATATTTGTACTCTCTGTACTCTCATGAGAGACAGAGCATTTTTCTCATTTTTTCCACTTTCTTTGGGCTATTTGGAGGAAATATGTTCATTACATTCCATTTGAAGAAATTTGGAGGTTGTTTGGTTGATTTTTAGGGGAGTTTTGCATCTGTACTCTCTGCACTATCATGAAAGTACATAGCATTTTTCTCATTTTTTCCCACTTTCTTTGGGCTGTTTGGAGGAAATATGTTCATTACATTCTATTGGAAGCAATTTGGAGGCTGTTTGGTTAGTTTCTAGAAGACTTTTGCACCTGTACTCTTTGTACTCTCATGAGAATACGGAGCATTTTTCTCATTCTTTTCTATTTTTTGGGCTGTTTGGAGGAAATATGTTCATTACATTCTATTGGAAATAATTTGGAGGCTGTTTGGCTAATTTTAGGAGTTTGCATCAGACTCTCTACTCTTAAGATGAGTATTTTTCATTTTTTCATTTGTTTGTTTGAGGAAATATATTCATTACATTCCATTAGAAGCAATTTGGAGGCTATTTGGTTGATTTTAGGAAAGTTTTGCATCTGTACTCTCTATACTCTCATGAGAATAGAGAGCATTTTTCTCATTTTTTTCACTTTCTTTGGGCTGTTTGGAGGGAATATGTTCATTACATTCCATTGAAAGCAATTTAGAAGATGTTTGGTTAGTTTTTAAGAGAGTTTTTTATCTGTACTCTCATGAGAGTACAGAGCATTTTTCTCATTTTTTTCCCTTTGGTTTGGCCTGTTTGGAAGAAATATGTTTATTACATTCTATTGGAAGTAATTTGGAGGCTATTTGGTTGACAGGAGAGTTTGATCCAGACTCTCACTCTCATGAGAGTATTATTTTTTTCACTTTTGTGTTTGAGGAAATATGTTCATTACATTTCATTTGAAGTAATTTGGAGGCTGTTTGGTTGGTTTTTAGGGGAGTTTTGCATATGTACTCTATATACTCTCATGAGAGTATATATCATTTTTCTCATTTATTTTTGCTTTCTTTGGGTTGTTTGGAGGGAATATGTTCATTACACTCCATTGGAAGCAATTTGGAGGCTGTTTGGTTAGTTTTTAGGCGAGTTTTGCTTCTGTACTCTTTGTACTCTCATGAGTGTACAGAGAATTTTTCTCATTTTTTTCATTTGGTTTGGCCTGTTTGGAGGAAATATGTTCATTACATTCCTAGGGGAGTTTTATATCTGTACTCTCATGAGAGTACGAAACATTTTTCTCATTTTTTTCCACTTTTTTTAGGCTATTTGGAGGAAATATGCTCATTACATTCCATTGGAAGCAATTTGGAGACTGTTTGGTTGGTTTTTAGTCAAGTTTTATATCTATTCTCTCTGTACTCTCATGAGAGTATAGAGTATTTTTCTCATTTTTTTTCACTTTCTTTGGGCTATTTGGAGGGAATATGTTCATTAAATTTCATTGGAAGTAATTTGGAGGCTGTTTGGTTGGTTATTATGAGTGTTTGACATCTGTACTCTTTATACTCTCATGAGAGTACAAAGCATTTTTCTCATTATTTTTCACTTTCTTTGGGCTATTTGTAGGAAATATGTTCATCACATTCCATTTGAAGTAATTTGAAGGATGTTTGGTTAGTTTTTAAGAGAGTTTTGCATCTGTACTCTCTATACTCTCATGAAAATATAAAGTATTTTTCTCATTTTTTTTCAATTTTTTAGGCTGTTTGAAGGAAATATTTCATTACATTTCATTGGAAGTAATTTGGAGGCTGTTTGGTTAGTTTTTAGGGGAGTTTCGCATCTATACTCTATGGGCCTCCATTGTGGTGATAATGTTCTTATTGATTGACTTTTCATTTTAAAGTTTACAATGTCTGGGAAAAGAATAACTTTGAGATGCATGCCTACCACCGTTAGAGCGGTGTTCGATAATATTGCAGCACTCTTTACTGATGAAGTCATTAACGTTTTAAGGAGGCTTCATTTGCATCAGTTTACTAGACTGCATGGAAAATTCAACAAGACTCAATTGTCATCACGTCAATCCTATCTTGCTGGGATATAGAGAAACAAACATTATTTTTGGGTGGCCAGTGCATTCCTTTTACTCCCAATGAAGTTGCACTAATTGTAGGGATGTCAAACAGAGGAGAGAATGTCATATGATAAATCTCAGGATCAGTGGACTTTAAGAATAAACTCGAGAATTCGATCGCTTCGTCGATATGTGCATGTACATATTCGCTTTCAAATCTTTTGTTATATATCACAACTATATGGTGGCATCAAAATTGATTGCCTATGCTGACGACATAGATAAATTTGCTGAGTACAACTGGGCAGAGGCCATTTGAGCCTTTCTGGTTTCACAATTTGATGGTATTTCATCAAAGATTCTGACAGAGAAGGCACTCGGGTACATGAGTGGCTTTGTCACTCTTCTAATGATACATTTTATATCTTCAATTATGTATTATTTGATGCATTGAAGTTAACTTATATAAATATTGGTTGTAGATTTGGGCAGCAGAGCACATAGGCATCATAAGGCCACCGTTTTCTTCTGCAAAGCCGTCGTTTCCTTTTGCAGATGACGCCTTCACCGGTTTGGGGGGACACCATGTGACACATAATACTATCACTTTATTTATATAAAAATGTATTTAATTATATTATAAATTATCATATTTTCTTATCGGTGTAACACATGTCTGCCTTTCATTCGAGGACATATCAGAAGAGGAGACCTGACTCCTTGAAACATTGTCCACTGCCCAACAGACAACACATGTTGAACCCGATAGCAGTCCCATTCTAAGTCCACTAAGTCCAGCCCCCACTAAATCTCCATATGTGTCTCATCGATATTATCCACCTTCCAATGTATCTAGCCTGCTCTCTACTACTACCCACTCGAAGGCATGTGGAGAGGATACTGCTGTTCGCTCAGAGATAGAGTGTCGTCTTTTGAAGCATCAATAATGGAGAGAATTGGTGGAATTAAATTGTGGGTAGTTGCTATTGAGGCGTTGATTGCTGGGTAGCAGTGCCCTAGCATCCTTAGCATGGGGAAGCTCCTGTGGAGGTGACCACAGGAGAATCTCTTGAGGAGGTCATGGGGCACCTGGAGGCTACCATGAGCTTCCTGTGGAGGCAAACTGTGGGAGGCTCTGTGGGCTACTGCTGGTCGCCTGTGGAGACTTCCACTTGGGAAGCCCCTGTGGTAGATGCTACCAAAGGGGAGGCTCCTGTGGTGGCTACCATAGGGCTTCTCATGTGGAGACTTCTACTGGGGAAGCCCCTGTGGAGGCCACCATAAAAGAAGCTCTTGTGGAGGCTACCACTGCACATGAAGATGCTGCGAAGCATTTGCTCGGCAGTATTGAGCGTGGTGTGAAGGCGCGATAAATGAGGAAAAGGAAAGCCATATCTTCCCCCTTCACACAAACTTACAGGAAGTCACGGAGCAAAATAAGTCCTGTGGTAGCCTCCACTCAGGATGAGTAACCGGCATAAGAGGTATTACATAACTTTCTTTTAAATTTGACATAATAGTAACTGATTTCAATAAATTTTTTTATAGGTCTAAGATGCAAATAAGATTAATCATAGATCGTTATGGTTTGAGGAGCATCAGGTGGAGGTATGCATCATCTTAGCAGATTGATTCTTAGTTCATAATGACTCTAGCTCTTCATCACTACCTTTCGTCATGACTAATTTTCTTGCAACCAGCTAAGGCACATCATATTGTTGACTTCTCATCAAGAGATGTCCTGCCTAAGCCAATGCTACAGCTCATTGACACATCATGTTCCCGATTCAAGGACAAGTAAGTCATTCTTCATTTAATTCTTTCTGTATGTGTAAAATCACTTATTCGTTCAGTTAAGCTCGCATTCCCATATTTCTCACGCGGGTGATACGATTCACATTGGAATATCATTAGGCAAATTGATGAGTTACCGATAGATCAAGACCGGATGCACACACACCTTTGCCTTTCTTCTACTCGAGAAGTACTCGCTATGCGGTTGTATATCCTCTATTTGTACATTTCATGCTTGCCTGGGTAAGTTACACGTAAATGTAGATGATCCAATGGTTTAGGTAGTTAAAATTTATAAACTTTCTCTTCCCTTCTTGCAAAGTTATGAAATATGACCTACTGAAGAAAAAATAAAATATTCATCCAAAGTCACGTAGTGTTATCAAGGGTCGAGCTAATTTTACTTTCAATTATAAATAATCATCACTGTACACTCATGGTAGGGCATACTAAGCTAGGGGCTTGGTATTTTTATGATTCATTGTCAAACTCAACTCATAAGACCATTCTTCTTGATATTGTAAGAACTGTTTTCATTTAGGTTTGCCTAAAGTGCATATTTTCTGCCAACTTATTGATTATACTTCTTACTATTTAGATCGAATTACTTGTTCAAGATGATGGTCAGTCTTTTAGGAGCGATCCCATAAAATGGTTAATCGAAATGATGAGTGGGCTGCCAGTCCAACAAAACAGTATCAACTGCGGGATGTTTGTCTGCAAGTACATGGAGGCAATAATTAGCAAACCTTGGATCTAATTTACCACGACAGCCAAAGTGGATGAACCGCTTTAGATTTCTCGCTTACGCTATCTCGTTTGGGCATGAAATAACTCGACAAGCATAATTGAAGTTTGATATGTTCAAAATCAATTGCTTTAAGCTATTACTTATGGTTTTAAACCTTTTCGAGGTAGCATCAGACTATCTATTTGGATTGCTTTAGTGAGACCATGTCGAATTTGATGATGATGAGTCGCTGAGATATTTTTCATTCTCAGACTCTTCGGAGTACGACTCTTATGTTCATGTTTTACTTGTGTACTCGATTTCCGAGAGTACGATTATTTTATTTTTTTAATCATTTTTCGTGATTTGGATAGAATATCTTTCGTAGAGATCATTTAAAGTAATTTGTTGGCTACTAAGTTACCTTTTTAAGCTCTCTTTATTCTGTACTCTCTGTACTCTCATGAGAGTACATAATATTTCTAAATTTCTGACCATCTTTCTTTTATGAGCTGTTTGAAAAGAAAATATTTAGTACTGATATGGCTCTCAAAATATGACTAGTCAAAGCACAAATCTTGATGTCGAAAGCGCTATAATTTTGAGTCAAAATCGATCGAGATCAAGCACTTAAAATATCATTGGAATCTTTGGGACATCAATTAAATCCCAAAATAGCTCTCAAATATGAAGTGTTTATAGTCAAATTGAGCGTCTCGACGAGACGGATCTAACGAGCCTAAGATCTCATTACTTCATTTGGGCATCCAAATGCTCAAAATACATCAAATGATCGGAATCATCCAGTCTCATCGAGGGAGTGGTATGGGCCTTACATGAATTTCCAAGAATGCCCCTCCTCCCATCTATAAATAGGCCTTCATTCCTCACATGAAGGGAGCCAAGGGAAGTGAAGGGAAGTGAAGTGAAGTGAAGTGAAGTGAAGAAGAAGCCACCGGAAGCCAACCACCACCCAAGAGGCCGATCCTTCACTACCGCCTGAGCAAGGAAGAAGAGGAAGAGTCCAAGCAAGGAAGAAGTGGAAGAGTCCAAGCAAGGAAGAAGAGGAAGAGCCCGAGCAAGGAAGAAGAGGAAGAGTCCAAGCAAGGAAGAAAAGGAAGAGTCCGAGTAAGGAAGAAGAGGAAAAGCCCAACTGAGGAGGAAGAGAGAGCTCAAGCTTGAAGATCCTCAAGATCGCACCCCAAGATCAAGACTCCCGTGGCCATCAACCGCCACTCACCGCCGTCACTAATTGTACCTCAGGTTACCCGTATCTCCACCATCGAAGATCTTGTACTCAAACGCATACATAGTGGAAGCTTTTCTCTAGCTCCGTGGTTTCCCCTCTTTTCGAGGTTTTTCACGTTAAAAATTCTGGAGTGTCTCTTGTTCGCTCTTTAATTACCTGTGTGTGTGCTGGACTTCACAACAAGGCTAAGGCATAAACTTTCACTCTACATCGGTTTTCAAGACGTAGCCATACCGTCTGTGGATGAAAATTCTTCAACCACAATTCAGAACATCCACGTTATGGCCAATAGGCATAACACTGCCACAACCGAGTCCTCGCTCCAACTCCCATCATTCTCAAAACCCATCCCTGAACCAAGGATGCCAAGTTTTTGCCTCACTCCCCCCTGATAGGCATGACTATGTTGAGGGCGGAATGGGAATCTCTTTGGAAGATCGTGTCCGTCGAATGGAGGAGTCTCAAAATAAGATGATCCAGCCTTTTGCACTACAACACCGCTACTACGGCAAACATATCTCCCCAAGATCGGTGCTGCTCAAGAGGTCATAACGCTAATCCTTCCGACCGAGTTCTCCGCATGGAGAGCGTAACGCCGATCTCCTCGACACGCTAGTTCCACTCATCCATCGCGGTAACCGTACTAATCCACCGATTATTGTTGATAGCTTCACACATGCTCATCTTGTTAATCTGCCATGACATTCTGGTAATGACGCTTAATACAAGATGAATTTCACCTTCAAGGAAATCATCTTCACCCACACCGTTATGAGGAGTCCTCACCTTTACAAGCCATTCTTCGACATCCAATCGTAGGTTTCAAGCTTCCAAGCATTGATTCTATGATGGGGCAATGACCCACACGAACACATCGACCATTACAGACTATCATGCATATCCAACGAGCTCAACACACTACTTTGTCGTTTTCCGTTACTCGCGGGCAAGCTGACTTGGTTTTACTCCTTCCAGGGGATCCATCCGCAGCTTTGACAAACTCGCTAAGGTTTTTGTGGAACAATTCATTGCAAACCAGAGAATCATTAAAGATTCCTCCCATCTTCAGATTCAACGTAACGAGGGTGAATCACTTAAAGAATACTTCAGGTTCTCCTTAGAAGCTCGCCAAATACAGTAAACTCAACTATTAAGAGGAGTTTTTCTTGGAAGGTTTCGCCAGGGCCTTTTACTCATCACTATGAAGGCCATATGTCACTTAGTTCATCGTGGAAGCACAAATCTTGATGAGGCTATTAATACATGAACAATTTGGATAATGCAGCACCCAAGGAACACAGACCGACAGTCCCATCAAAAGAAGAAATCGAAAGGCCCATTCAACAACGATATCCACATCAATTAGAAAAGAATCAATCGACTCATACGAACATATCCCCAACTGGGGGGCAACTCTTAATCTCAAAGATAAGCAAGTCAGCAACACCAACGAAAAGGCAAAGATCAATGGTCAACTATGGCTACAAGCTCATACATTGACCTCTTCTATACGGGTTAAATCGTAAACACTGACAAACAATGGATAGGTCAAACGCCCTGGTGGACTGCCTCTCTTCCATACGGGTTAACGCCATCAAGCAAAGCTCATTAACAACCCGTGAAAGGTCAAACATCCTGGTGGACTTCTGATCTCTTCCATATTGCGCCATCAAGCAAAATCTTTGACGAACAACCCAGGAAAGGTCAAAACATCCTTGGTGGACTTCTTGCGATCTCTTCCATACGGGTTAATGTCATCGAGCAAAAGCGAGCAAAAGCTCTGAAAAATAACCCAGGAAAGGTCAAAATGTCCTTGGTGGACTTCCTGCGATCTCTTCCATACGGGTTAATGTCATCGAGCAAAAGCGAGCAAAAGCGAGCAAAAGCTCTGACAAACAACCCAGGAAAGGTCAAAACGTCCTTGGTGGACTTCCTGCGATCTCTTCCATACGGGTTAATGTCATCGAGCAAATGCTCTGACAAACAACCCAGGGTCAAACGCCCCAGGTGGACTTGACCTCTTCCATACAGCCATCGGTAATCGACAAACAACCTGATAGGTCAAAATCGATTCAATTCGACCTCTTCCATACAGGTTAACGTCATCGGGTAACACCCTGACAAACAACCTTGGATAGGTCAAAACTTTGTACCAACTCCACACAAGTTAACGCCATCGAGAAAACACTCTGACAAACAACCTCGGACGGGTCAAAGATCTCGTGATTCAATTCGACCTTCCATACAGCAGCCATCGAAGTCACAACAACCTGGATAGGTCAAAGATCTCGACCAACCATCGCCATTGTTGTTGCTGGCTGACTACCCTCGCTGGTTATAACATCGCAACTACTGCTGGTTATCATCACACCATTGGTCACATTTATCATCGCGGCTATCTCGCTGATTACTGACGCGCCAAGAATTGCCGAAGCTTACTATTGCCGCTGACTACTTGCCGGCCAACCACTATCGCGGCTACCACGCAAATATCGCTGGTAATCTTTCGTTTACCACTTGCCGCCGGTTAATTGACTACTGACGCCGCTATCACTGCTGACACCGAACCACACCACTCTCCACGGCCACCAACCATTGATTTCGCCGTTTGATATCGCTTGTAATACATAATCGCTGCGAATCCAATAAATCACCGGCGTTGCTACCATGGAATAGCGACAATCTTTCGGCTATCTCCGGAATCTCCCAGTCCCACCATCGTTGCCTATCTCGCTGATTATCGACGTTGCTGCCACCGCTGATATCGTGCCGCTTTTGCCGCCAACACGGGCCACCAACCACTATAGGGCTACCCCACCGACCACCTCCGCTTATCGACACCGGCCATCGCAATCTTACCGGCCATACCATCGTTGAGGCTTTGTCAACCCTCTCCGGATCGCTTCCTGACGGTCCGACGAGGCAACCGGACGAGGTCGGAACCACGGCGGCATTCTGGGCTTGACCGCCTTCTAGGACGGTCCGACGAGCTGTGAGTCGAAACCGGAACACGGTAATTGATCGCCTCTTAACGGACGGTCCGACGAGGCCGATCGACGAGGTCAGAACCGGAACCATGACGATATGTGACCGCCCAACGACGGACGCTAAGAATCGACGAAATAAGGAACCACGACGATGCATAAGCCTTGATCGCTTCAACCCGGACAACCGACGAAACCGGACGAGGCCGAAATCGGAACCACGACGTATGTACCGCCTTGACGCTTCCTCGCTTCAACCCTGACGCCCGACGAGGTGCAGAACCATGGTGAAACCGGAACCACGACGTATGGGGCCTTGATCGCCTCAACCCGGATGGTCCACGAGGCGAACTGGATGAGTTCCGAACCAAACCACGTGCATAATATCACCCTAACCCACATACGGCTAGAATTTGACGAAATCGAAAATGATGGGCGCATCGCCCTAACCATCCGACGATCCAGAAACGGACGAGGTCGGAACCGAACCATCAGGGCCTGATCGCTTAACCCGTGACGATCCGACGGCTGCGAACGGACGAGGGAAACCGAACCACGACGCATGGCCTTGATCTTCCTAACCCGACCCGACGCAGAAATCGACGTAAACGGAACCACGACGTCTGGATCACTTCCTAACCGACGAGACACCAAGACCGTAAAACGGAACCACGATCAGGCGCGGCCTCAACATCCGACGAACCGACAGGCCGGAAACTGTAAACGACGTCGTGGGTCTTCAACCGCTTCTAACTAGATCCGACGGGACGAACCGAGGCCGAGAAATGAACCACGGACCCTTTATCGCTTCTAACTGCAGACGATCAAGGGCCGAACCGACGAGTGGAAACCGGAATCAAATGGCGCCTTGATTGTCCTAACCCAGACGATCGCCGAAAAGGTCCGGAAACAACCATGACATCATGACGCCTCTAACTGAGACGATCCGACGGGATGACAGGTCGGAAACCGGAACCAATACGAATGGCCTTGACCTTCTAACCAGCATCCGACGGAGACCCGACGAGGCCGGAAAACCAATACGACATCATAACCTACGATCCGACTGAACGACGAGTCGGAACGGAAAGACCATGGGATTTTGATCGCCTCTAACTGACGATCCATGGGGCGATGACGGGGAAACCAATCTGAGCATGGGCCTGATCGCCTCTAACCTGAGACCGACCGGGCTGAACTGACGAGGCCGGAAACCGGAACCACGACAGGCCTTGACGCCCAACCTGCAGTCCGACGGCTAGTAACCGACGAGGCTAAACCGGAATCTGACTCATTTTGATCGCTTCCCCGACGCTTTATTGATCGCTTCCTGGACTCACTCAAGAGAGGGAAAGGTCTCCCTCCTACCTGGGAGAATCTAGGGGCAAAATTAAAAAAAGGCTAAAAACGGCACAAAATGGCTCAAAAACTACAAAAGCGGCTCAAAAGCATAAAATCACAAAGCTCAAAACGCAAACCCGATTCATGCCTTTCTGGCGCTAGACGCCACGCTGCCTTACCGCAGTCGGATGTCGTCGATCCGCCCATGATCGACCGTGACCGACTCGTCAGCGACAAACGTCGCTGACCAACTGCTGAACCGTCGCAATCAATCGCAGACCGTCTACGCAATCCTGCTACGGCAGATATTGACAGCTTTGCAATGCTCCGCGCCAAGCGAACCACGCTCGACGCCGACGCGCCTGCAGTCCCTAAACGCTTGAAAAATTCCGTAAGTATCCAAATAGATCCGTAACCTCAAAATCTCATGCCTACACATCCTTACAATCATAATAGTATATTTTCATGATGATTTATTCTCTCAAAATCTACGCCGCACATTTTCGTGAATTCCTATTTTCAGATTGTATATTTTTTGATTAATCATCCATAAAAAAAATAAACCGATATACTCTCAAAATATGACTAGTCCACAAATCTTGATGTCGAAGCGATGATTTTGAGTCAAACCATCGAGATCAAGACTTAAAATATCATCGGAATCTTTGGGACATCAATTAAATCTCAAAACAGCTCTCAAATATGGAGTGTTTATAGTCAAATTGCCTCAACGAGCCGGATCTAACGAGCCTAAGATCTCATAATTCTGACTTCAATTGGGCATCCAAATTCTCAAAATACATCAAATGATCGGAATCATCCAGAGTCCCGATCAGGGAGTGGTGGGCCCTTACATGAATTTCCAAGAATGCCCCTCCTCCCATCTATAAATAGGCCTTCATTCCTCACATGAAGGGAGCCAAGGGAAGTGAAGTGAAGGGAAGTGAAGTGAAGTGAAGTGAAGTGAAGTGAAGAAGAGGAGCCACCGCTCGACGGTCGTCAACCACCACCGCCACCCAGCCGATCCTCCACACCGCAGCAAGGAAGAAGAGGAAGAGTCCAAGCAAAGAAGAAGAGGAAGAGCCCAAGCAAGGAAGAAGAGGAAGAGCCAAAGGAAGAAAAGAGGAAGAGTCCAAGCAAGGAAGAAAAGGAAGAGGAAGAGGAAAGCCCAAGTGAGGAGGAAGAGAGAGCTCTGAAGTTTGAAGATCCTCCAAGCAAGATCGCACCCAAAGCAAGATCGCACTCGCCGGCTGACCATCAACCGCCACCGCCACACCGTCACTAATTGCTGCAGGGTTACCGCATCTCCACCATCAAGATCTTGTACTCAAACAGATACATAGTGGAAGCTTTTATCTAGCCCCGTGGTTTTTCCCCTCTTTTGAGGTTTTCCACGTTAAAATTTGGAGTGTCTCTTGTTCGCTTTTAATTACTTGTGTGCTTTGGACTTCACAAGGCTAAGGCATAAACTTTCACTCTACTGCGACTGGTTTTCTAGCACGCAACAAGTACATTTCATTGCAGGTTGTCTCGAGCCTGAATATTAGCCTTCCTAACCTGTTTTGTATCTGCACTCTCTGTACTCTCTTGAGAGTACAGAGTATTTCTTTAGTTTTTTTTTAATTTTCATGGGCAGTTTGGGGTAGAATATGTTTAGTGGAGACCATGTGCAGCAATTTGGTTGATTGGAACCTTAATATTAGCCTTTTTGGCCTATTTTGCAGGTGTACTCTCTTAAGAGTACATACTTTTTTTCTAAGTTTTTTTTCTTATTGTGGCTTGTTTGGATAGAATGTGTTGACTGCAAACTATTTGGAGCAATTTGGGAGCTGCTGGGTTGCTGCTATTTTGCATTTGTACTCTCTATACTCTCATGAGAGTATAAACTAATTGCACATTTTTTTCAATTTTTTTGACCTGTTTGGAAAGAAAATATTAACGAAAATCTATTGCAGGTTTATTGGAGCCTTAATATTAGCCTTTTTGACCTATTTTGCAGGTGTACTTTCTGTACTCTTTTGAGAGTACATACTTTTTTCTGCTTTTTCTTATTGTGGCTGTTTGGATAATGTGTTATGCAAACTATTTGGAGCAATTTGGGAGCTGATGGGTTATTTTTTTAAGCTATTTTATATATGTACTCTCTATACTCTCATGAGAGTACAGACCAGTTGCACATTTTTTAAAATTTTTTTTGACCTATTTGGAAAGAAAATATTAATTAGACTCCATTACAGGTTTATTGGAGCCTTAATATTAGCCTTTTTGGCCTATTTTATAGGTGTACTCTCTGTACTCTCTACATACTTTTGTTAGTCTATTTGGAAAGAAAATATTTACTATATTCAATTACACGTTGATTGGAGCCTTAATATTAGGTATCTCGAGCTATTTTTGAGTTGTACTCTCTGTACTTTCCTGAGAGTATAGATTTTTTTTATCAAAGTTTTCCATTTTTTTATGCATGTTTGGGAAGAATGTGTTTACTACAAACCAGTTGGAGCAATTTGGGAGCTGTTGGGTTACTTTTTTTAAGCAATTTTGCATCTGTACTCACTGTACTCTCAAGAGAGTATAGACCAATTTCTTAATTTTTTTTCCACTTTTGTTAGCCTATTTGGAAAGAAAATATTTACTATATTCAATTATAGGTTGATTGAAGTCTTAATATTAGGTTTCTGGAGCTATTTTTGAATTGTACTCTCTGTACTCTCCTGAGAGTACAGATTTTTTTATCAATTTTTTCTAATTTTTCATGCCTGTTTGGGAAGAATGTGTTTACTACAAACCAGTTGGAGCAATTTGAGAGCTGCTGGGTTATTTTTTTTAAGTTATTTTGCATTTATACTCTCTGTACTCTCAGGAGAGTACATACCAATTTCCTAAGTTTTCTCACTTCAGTTAGCCTGTTTGGAAAGGAAATATTTACTATATTCAATTACAGGTTAATTGGAGCCTTAATATTAGGTTTTTGGAGTTATTTTTGAGTTGTACTCTCTGTACTCTCCTGAGAGTACATATTTTTTATCAGTTTTTTTTCTAATTTTTCATGCCTGTTTGGGAAGAATGTATTTACTACAAACCAGTTGGAGTAATTTGGGAGCTACTGGGTTGCTTTTTAAGCTATTTTGCATCTGTACTCTTTGTACTCTGAGGAGAGTACATACCAATATCCTAATTTTTCCCACTTCTGTTAGCCTATTTGAAAAGGAAATATTTACTATATTCAATTACAGGTTGATTGGAGCCTTAATATTAGGTTTCTGGAGCTATTTTTGAGTTAAACTCTATGTACTCTCTTGAGAGTACATATTTTTTTATCAATTTTTTCTAATTTTTCATGCCTGTTTAGGAAGAATGTGTTTTCTACAAACCAATTGGAGCAATTTGGGAGCTATTGGGTTACTTTTTTTTGCTATTTTGTATCTGTACTCTCTGTATTCTCGGGAGAGTACAGACCAATATCCTAATTTTTTCTACTTCTATTAGCCTGTTTGGAAATGAAATATTTACTATATTCAATTATAGGTTGATTAGAGCCTTAATATTAGGTTTTTAGAGCTGTTTTTGAGTTGTACTCTCGTGAGAGTACAGATTTTTTTATTAGTTTTTTTCCAATTTTTCATGCATGTTTGGGAAGAATGTGTTTACTACAAACCAGTTGGAGCAATTTGGAGGCTCTTGGCTTGATTTTTTGAGCTGTTCTGTATCTGTACTCTCTGTACTCTCAGGAGAGTACAGACCAATTTTCTAATTTTATTGAAAAGTAAAATAATAAAAATAAAAGTTTGTCTAATTGAAAGGTATGCAACCAAACCTTGAATTTGATGCTTGTTGAAAGGAATTTTATTTGAAAGCCGAGCTTGAAGGTTTATCTAGAAAAGGTCATAGTTAAACAAATTAACTAAGGTTTTATTTGGTATCAAATTTATTTTTATTTTAAAAAATATATTTATTTATTATATTTTAAAAATGATTTTCTTTTTTATTTTTGAAAATAAATTATATTATTTTTAAAATTTTAAAATATATTTTAGATATTTTAAATAATTTTAAAAATAATTATGTGTATCAAATATAATTTGTTGCAATTCAAAATATAAGAAATATAAACTAAAAAATAAAAGTGATCTCAAACAGCCTTTATGATTCGAGTAATATACATGATCAAGATGTTTCATGTGTTGATAATTTCGTTGATCTCAAATTTTCTTATAGTTTGAAATCTTCACCCACATTAAATTTTAGGTCAAGGTTTTGTTAATAATTAAGTCATTTAAAATGCTTAAATAATAAATTAATCCAAGCAAAATAGCAAAATAGCACTTGTTTAATATTTATTATATTTTAAATTTAATTATCATGCATGAAATAGCTACAAATATATTCAAAATTTAAAAGAAACAAAATCCATATTCTTCATTTATGATGATAAAATTATTTTATAAAAAATGAATATATATATATATATATATATATATATATATATAGGAATGCTTCTTATTTTGGAGGTCTAGAATATTTCTATTGTAAAATGAATTTTAATACTTCAAAATTATTATAAAATTGTTATTTTTATAATCACTTTATATACATACTATAAGAGAAAAATATAAATTAGGAAATTAGTATACAATTATTGATTTTTAATTTTATATTAGATCCTCAAGATAGATAGTGATCATTCAAAATTAATAATATTTGTGAATTTATAATAATATTTTATTCTGAAGACTTCATGAATATAGAAACAATGCACCTTAGCACCTATAGCATCAAATGGGGCATTTTAAATTTAAAGCTTTAGGTGTGTAATTTATGATCTCTGATAAATATTTACTAAGACAAGAAATGTAATTAAATAACATTTTATTGATAGATTTGTTAGATTGATCATGACACTGTTTCAATGATTTTTTTATTAATTTATTGATAACATAAACTTAAAAAAATATTACATTATATTTCGATGTAGAATCAATGATTAATGGTTAATAGAGAGTACATATGTAATATACTCAAGTAGAATATGAGAATCAACCACATCAAGAGATACACAATTTATGTTAATTTTTTTTTTATTTTGTACATCTGACTGATCATGTAGCGCAAGCAATATCAACCAAAATCTATAAATACAGGATAAAAATCGATACGAAGTTATACAATTCAATATACTCTCTCTCCCTCTCTCTCTGAACACTGTTTAATGTGAGTTCAATTGATAGCCTTGATTCAACATTATCACTTACATTATTAAGCCTTCATCATCATCTACCTAAAAATTGAAACAAAGGAACTACTAATTACCCAATTTATTACAGAAGATCATGTAAGAATGAAGGATTAACATATTTTATTTTTATCTGACTTAGCGCAAATTTTTATAAACCATCCATAAAATATTAGACATGTAGCATAAAAAAGAAATTTGAAAAGTACTTATTGGATATATTTGAACAACATTTTTCATGAGAAGAACACCCAAATTGATTGTAATAATGTTTTCATCTTTGTATTGAGCTGTTGGAACACATTGTACAACCCCGAAAGAGAAAGAAACAAGCAACAAAAAAATTAGCCGAACAACGTAAGGACCCTCAAGACACTGCACCTTGCACGCTTGATGTCCAGTGTCAAGCAATCCAAATATACTGATAATCAAATTGGAAAAAAGAAAAAAAAACTGCCTCATCTAATTGATGATTTGTACAACCAGTTCTTTTTTCCCCTCATCAACACCAACCAGTAATGAGTAATCCATGACATCAATGGATTGTAAAGCAAGAAAAAAATAAACTAAAAGTAAATAAATAAATGTTGAGGAAGGAACGAGCAAAAAAAAGCATGGAATAAGCAGAAATTGCTCATTAAGCAATTTATTTAACATGGTTCTCATCTTCCTTGCTTCACAAATTAATGAACGTTAATTATAATAATGCAAAATAATAAAAAAAATAATCATCACACATAATCATTACTAAATGATACTTGAATATATCAAACCAGATGCATTATTAAACCATTATTCTCATTCACATAATGCTACAAACTGAAAGTAGAAAGGAGAATCACAACATATTTACCTGGAATGAATCGGTTCAGGGATTATGATTGCAATTGACATTAACGTGTGGACAGTCGAAGAACACACAAATAAATGATGTCATGCACTAAAATGTTTCCCTATAATGATATACATCATCAGCTTAGTGTACCTTTCAGCCGACTGATTGATTGTTGAGCTTGAGTTAAATTCTTAGAAATAGAACATTGTATTAGTTAATGATATGTAATAGCATGATTGACGGGTTTTCCATGCATACCTCTGAAAAGCACTCCAGCATAATAGGAAAATGTGTTGCAATTGGTGACTCTACATGTTCTCCACCCCTCTCAAATTGTTCTTTGGATTATGTAACAACAAAAGAAGGATTGTTCAAAGTTTAAAAATAATATGTAAATACTATAACTTCAGAGGCAAAAAAAAAAAAAAAAAAATACTTTGGCTTTTTTAGTTCTCTCCCAATATCCCTTAAGTCTTGCATTTGAAACACCATTTGGTCGTTGCTTAACTGAATCCTTTAAAATGTCATTTCCCTTATCTGTTATGGTTGACATCTTCTTCTTAGCTATTCTGTCAACTGGAGGTGAATTCTCACATAATATAGAGTCGACATTATCAGATAGTTTTTTTAAGGACCCAAGCATATACTCATCTACTTTCTTATTACCCAGTGTCCTGGTGCTTATTTGATATGCATATAGACTGATCTGGTTCCAGAAAATAATGCCAGTTTCATTTCCATCATTGCCTTGCACATTTTTTAAGTTCTTGTGAACACTGTCAAAGTAGATATCCCTATTTTCTCTGGTTGACCAACGCATGAGAAGGTACTTATCCGGAATGAGCACAATATCTTCCTAACTAAGAACTCGGATACATTGGGCACAAAGCAACCTTTTTATTTCAATTTTTTTACAACTACAAGTTATATTTAGGCTTATCTTGTCAAAATGAACAATCTATGTTTTGGAAGAACTCTTATTCTCTAAGTTTCTCACCAATTACTCCATGGAATTGTCATCTGACACATTTGTTGCTAATCCTCCAACACTATGCAGAAATTCTTCCTCAAATATTGTATAAAGTTTTCTTGTGTAAAACATAACAACTTGTTTCAGAATTGGGCTGATCTTAACAACAGGAATAATTGCTGACTGGTTGCGCTTGAAATCTTTATCATGTTCATTCCGGCGCCATGTGTCGATAACCTTCTCTAATCTCAAGAAATAATCTGTGATTGAACTTGTTAGTTTGGAGATTCCATGATAAACATTATTCATGGACTCACTACGTTGCGTTGACAACATTCCAATATAGAATGAGTCTTTACAGAATGCGGTATACCACTTGCTTCTAGTTTTATAAAGCTCAGACAGCAAAGCATGATCATGCAAATTGCCCTCAATTAGCATAGTAGACCAATCTTGCTCGAACTCCTCCTGTGAGTCACACTTGCTCATGCATGTATAGAATGAACTTTGCACTGTCTTATTACTATTAAAAAGTGTACCTTCAAAGGAGATTTTTTTGAAATATGTCATTGGCACAACCTATGACGAGTATGCGATAATGCAATTTTGATAGCTCTCATCATTGTCTGATCTTAATCAGTGAATATTATTATAGGATGTCTGTCACTCATTAACTAGAGAAATATTTTGAATAGCTATGTGAATGACTCAATTGTCTCCTCTGATAGAAAGACTACTCCAAATAAGATATTTTGCCAGTGATGATTCACTCCAACAAAAGGGGCACAAATAAGATTATATTTATTGAGTTGATAGCTTGTCTCAAAAATTGTGACATCCCCAAAAAATCATATTTTATCCTTGACATGACATTGCTCCAAAAAAAATTAACCAAGTTATCTGACTCATCAACTTGGACATCTCAGGCAAACATCTTATCCTCCACTTATTTTTCCTTAAACAATTGTATTAATGCATTATTATCACCATACACAATCCTCGATCTTATCTCTTTTTGGATGAAATTGAATGCATGACTTTTTGTGAAGCCAATATTTTCCACCCCGCCAACTTCTTCAATTAGATAGTTGAATGCATCAGTTGCTCTAATTCCGGCCTCTGTCATTGTCTTCAACACAGCTGTCTTCTCATCGCTGATGCCTCTGTATGATCTAAGAAGATGTAGGTCACCCGGCTTTGCCAATGAATGATTATGACTTTCTATATATTTTTTAACCATCTAATTTTCATCTAAATCAATAGAAAATCTAATCATGGCCGGAAAACCACTCCTTATATCTATTTTCTAGAATTTAATTGCGCAGTTTAGATTGACAGCTTTCTTCCAACCTGCTTTTGCACATAAAAAATTCTTTGGAGTTTAGCCAATAACTAGTATGATCCTTCCTAACGCTGAACCTAGTTTGATGTGCATAATCACAGTACAATGCATAGGCCTCCGTTTCATTGTGAACAGTGGTGCTAAGGAGTTTTTCCACATTTGGGACATTATACATCACGGCTTCATCATCGTACTGCTCATTTATCGCATTCACCTACACAAACACAAATATGTCACATGTAGAACAACTCAAAAATAATAAAATGCTATGTACTCTGATGAGAGTACAGAGAGTACAGATGCAAATCTCCCATAAAAACTAACCAAACAGCCTCCAAATTGCTTCTATTATAATATAATAAATATATTATCTCCAAACAGACCAAGAAATCTAACAGAAAATGAAAAAATAATCTGTACTCTCATGAGAGTATAGAGAGTACAGATGCAAAAATATCCCTAAAAACTAACCAATCAGCTTCCAAATTACTTCTAATAGAATGTAATAAACTTATTCTCTCCAAACAGGCCAAAAAATGTGACAAAAAATGAAAAAATAATTTGTACTCTCACGAGAGTACAGATGCAAATTTCTCCTAAAACACTCATAAAAACCAACCAATCATCCTCTAAATTGCTTCTAATAGAATATAATAAATATATTCTCTCCAAAAAGGCTAAAAAATCAGATAGAAAATGAAAAAATAATTTGTACTCTCATGAGAGTACAAACGCAAATCTCTCATAGAAATCAACCAAATAGTCTTCAATTTGGTTCTAATGGAATGTAATAAACATATTCTCTCCAAACAGACCAAAAAATCAAACATAAATTGAAAAAATAATTTGTACTCTCATGAGAGTACAGATACAAAATACTCCTGAAACTAACCAATTAGCCTCTAAATTGCTTCTAATGGAACGTAATAAACTTATTCTCTCCAAACAGACCAAAAAATCTGACAGAAATTGAAAAAAAAATATACTCTCATGAGAGTATAGATGCAAATCTCTCATAAAAAATAACCAAACAGCCTCCAAATTACTTCTGATAGAATGTAATAAACTTATTAGCTAGAAACAGGCCAAAAAAATCTGACAGAAAATGAAAAAATAATTTATACTCTCATGAAAGTATAGAGAGTACAGATGCAAATCACCCCTAAAAACTAACCAAACAGCCTCCAAATTACTTCTAATTTAATGTAATAAACATATTCTCTCCAAACAGGCCAACAAATCGATGAAAAAATAATCTACTCTCTTGAGGAGAAATCTGAACCTAAAAATAAACCAATCAACCTCCAAATTGCTTCTAATGGAATGCAATAAACTTATTCTCTCTAAAGAGGCCAAAAAATCTGATAGAAAATGAAATAAATAATATATACTCTCATGAGAGTATAGAGAGTACAGATGCAAATCTCTCTTAAAAATTAACCAAATAGCCTCCAAATTATTTCTAATTGAATGTAATAAATATATTCTCTCCAAACATGCCAAAAAATCAGACAAAAATTGAAAAAATAATCTGTACTCTCATGAGTAGAGGAGAATCTGACATCAAAAACCAATCATCATCTTCAAATGTAATAAGTATATTCTCTCCAAAAAGACCAAAAAATCTAACAAAAAATGAAAAAATAATATGTACTCTCATGAGAGCACAAAGAGTACAGATGCAAAACTTTCCTAAAAATCAACCAAACAACCTCCAAATTGCTTCTAATGGAATGTAATAAACACATTCTCTTCAAACAGACCAAAAAATCACACAGAAATTGAAAAAATAATTTGTACTCTCATGAGAGTACAGATGCAAAACACTCCTAAAAACTAACCAATCAGCCTCCAAATTGATTCTAATGGAATGTAATAAACTTATTCTCTCTAAACAAGCTAAAAAAATTTGACATAAATTGAAAAAAAAAAAAACCTGCACTCTCATGAGAGTACAGAGAGTACAGATGCAAATCTCTCCTAAAACTAACCAAACAATCTTCAAACAACTTGTAATGTTGTATACTAATAATATTATATCCAAGGAGGATAAAAAATCTAAAAAAAAAAAAGATAAAATGGGTTGTGCTCTCGTGAGAATATAGAGAATACACATGCAAAACAGTTCTTAAAACAAGCAAAGTCTTTTTGCAAAGAACTTCTAACAGTGTAAGAAATATACATTAAATAAAAGAATTTTAAAGAATATCACTAATAAACCATAAAAAATTAGACATATAAAATGGTTCAAAAAATTTACCGATGTATTTTTATTTAATACATAAATCGCTAAATTGGTCCTGATCATCGCCATAACTCCCGAATTCATTCTCCATCTTCACGGTTCTTCCCGAAATACGAAATGAGATTTTTTGTTTCTCTCTAAGCTCGATTTGTCTGAAAAAAAAACATATTATGCACTCAATATATATATATATATATATATATATATATATATATATATATATATATATATATATATATATATTAAATTTCTCCCGCCCATTCGAACGACATTTCTCTTCCCGTTATTTGAACGAGATGGGCCAGGTTGGATCCGGGTAATGTAAATGGCGTCGTCAATGCGCCGTCCAGTTATAGCGCCGTGAAGTGAAAACATGCGAAAAAATTGCATTTTTTAATAATGGATACTTGTAGTACTACGATTGGAGTCCGGACGTAAAGTTACGTCCGGACTCCGCACTTAATATTTTCTCGTTAGATTGACAGTTTGTATGCATTTAATATGCAAAGTAGTTGACATAAATGTTATATATACAAATATTAATATTTATACGGTAGATATATAAACACAGAAGAATTGTGTGACATGCAAAAAAATCTTCAAAAAAAAATAATGAAAATAAAGGAGTAGCATATTAAAATTTCATCATTAGAATATCAACTCTTAAATTCTTGAGTGATTTGCAACTTCAAACGTCGTAAAGAGTGCTCTAAAAATCCTCATATATATATAGAGTTACCCTAAATTCTTATTTAGAATCGCGAGTTATCTTTTATTTAACTTGCAAATCTTTCTTTAATCAATCATAACAGAAAGTAATTAATGCATTAAGATATGTGATTATCAGCGACAGTGAAAGCCCTGGCAGTCTTCCTACATTGGAGTATCAGAGAATATATAGAGTAGGGGGAGATCAATATTGCAGAAGAAGGTCAAAAAATTAGATAGATAGATCAAATGGCCAACAACCAAGAACTGTGAGCTTGCCAACCATCTTAATTACTAACCAGCTGCTTCCAAAAACGATAAATAACAATTAAGGGATAAATGGATTATAATAATAATTTTCTTGCCTTAAATTGCATAATTATTTCTTATATTTAACAAAATTATCCATATTACTTCGATTTTTACGTGCATGATGATATATGACTAACTATATTATCTTCATTCTCCCAAAAGCTATATATATATCAATCATCCTTCTCATAACTTTTATGTCCTTTTAGTAAAAATTAACTTTTATATATATATTGATTTAATGCTATAATTCTATACGATTAATCAGATGAGGCATCGCCATCTAAGCAACCACCAGCAGAAGACACGGACGGCTGAGATTAAGAAATAAATTTTTTTTTCCAATTTAAAACTTATATCTTCCCCAGGAATTAAACAGCCAGCTGATCAACTCACGAATGAACCCTCTTAAAAATCACCAAAAAAAAAATAATAATAATGAATCAATCAAAGAGTACGACAACCACTAATATATTAATTTTAATTGCACGATAATCAAGTAATAAATGAGAGCTAAGTAGTAACTTATAATTGATTAAACAAAAAGGCTTTGACTTGATTAGTAAGCCAAATAATTGTATTTGAGAGAGAGCTAAAGCAGTGGATGAGAGGGCATCTTCCCTTGTGAAGAAGGTAACTACTCATCAAAGTGCATGTAGTTGGTTTTACCAGCTAGCAAGCAGAACTAACCAAAGCAACCACCAACTATTATTTCATTTTAATTCATAGTAATTGTTAAATGAAATTTTAAATTAATTTAGAAATATTAAATAATGGCTAACTTAATTATCTAAGAGCTTAGATCTATGGTCTATGTATGAAAAGCTCATTTATTAGTTTGACAGTGAGAGGATTGAAGTAGCATATGTAGAGCTCACTATAGGCTTGAATAAGATGTCATGCATGCTCTTCATATGATTAAAAGTTTAGGTTAACATTCAATGTTAAGTTATTTATAGTAATCTTTTTTTAATAGTGTGATTAGTAAATATTAACTATATATCTATCATAATTATTTTATATTTGGCTTAAAAAATGAGTTTTAGCATATTTTGATTTTTTTTTTTTTATGAACACATGTGACCGAATAAAACTACTAATAGGAATTTGAGGTTCTATAAATTCAATTTTTTTAAGAGTGATTAAATATCAAATTTTTTTTTCTTTTTTAAGATAATAATGACTATAAATAAACTCTTTTCCGAAATTTTGACCTTTTAAACCATATTAGGTAATGTGTCAACAAATATTATTCAGTTTCAGAAAAAAAAAAAAAAAAAACAAGTTTGACGTTGGCACAAATTGTTAGTAATGATCACGAAATACTAATGGTCATAACTTTCACTATCACAAAATTCAAATTATAATAACAAAATTAGAAAATAAAAGAAGTGTGATTATATATTGACGATATCTCAAAGAAAAATTAATCATATACAGTATTCATTAAAAAAAAAATTATAACACAAAAATACTTTGCTACAGATATTTTTGTTTAAATTAAAAATTATTTAAAAGACTAATGCTTAACATTATCTGAAAATATAATCCCATGTGAGTTAATTTTTAATCATAATATGAATTTAAGTCAATTTTTTAAATAATTGTGACTTAAAACAACAGCTTTAACAGTATATTTATATGTCATAATCACATTTTTTTATGAAAACTGTGATTATTGATGATATTTCTAAAAACTTTAATCATAAATTTTATAAACATGTGACTAATTTTGTCCAAAAAAATCTGTTATCCACATTTTCAACAGTTATATTTACTTTCAAAGAAAAATGACAGAAAACATATATATATATATATATATATATATATATATATATATATATATATATATATTTTACTTCTAAAAATGTGACTTATAACATAGTCCTCAGTCATGTATGTTATTTAAAAAACTATAACTTCACATTATAATGTCATCGTATTTTATTAAAAAAATAGTTATCGGAAGAGTATTTTATTCATAACTTCGACAAAACTAAGAAAAAAAATATATATTTATTAATAAACTGTGGATTTAAAAGCAAGTTTCATGCTCAAACTTGTACCAACTTTTCTATTAAAAAAACAAAAGATTCAAGTTCTTCTAGATTCATAAGACATACCATCTTATACATAATGGAATTAATTCACACATAGTTGTGAGGGTGATATATGTCACATTAGAAACATATATATATATCCTCAGACATCAAACTCATTAATATAAATATAATCATCCGAAGTGTTGAGTTTGGTAATACAACCAAAAAAAGAAAAAGAAAAAGTTAATATTACTTGGTTGGCACTCTAAAACTAAGCTTGACCCAACTTTGTAGGCCAACCAGACATGAGCTTGTTGAGGGAAATGGACGCAAATTAGAAGCTCTCCTCTTTTGAATTTCAATGCTATCATGTCATCACCTAATCTCATTAAGTCACCACTATATATCACACACCCGTAGGCTTTGCTCTCCATCGCGCCATATTCAGCATTGCAAGTCAGAGCTAGAAGAGACTAACTACATAAGTACTGAGCTGAAGAGGACAGAGATGGGCGCCATGGCTGTCTCTTCACCGACCTTCATGGCTTCCATTATCATCGTCTTGTGTTCCGTGCTCGCATTGCCGTTGCTCTCGAGCGCGAGCTTGACGAGGCATTACAAGTTCGACGTGCGACTCAGGAAGTTCAGATAGACATATGTGAGCTGTATATCATGAAGATACTGATGCGTCTAACTTGGTGTTGCAGATAAAACAGAAGAATGTGACTCGACTGTGTCACAGCAGGAGCTTGATCACCGTCAATGGGCAGTTCCCGGGGCCCAAGATTGTCGCTAGAGAAGGAGATAGAGTGATCGTGAAGGTGGTCAATCATGTCTCTAACAATATCACCATCCACTGGTATAAAATATTTCTTCTTCTGTTATTTATTATCACGTAGTTGTTGAAGATTGAGTTATCTGAATTACTTATTGTACTCACATTTATTATCTTGCTTAATAATTTAACAAAGTATCAATTATCAGTCAAATCTTCGAAAGTGACTCAGAATATTCTTAACCACTTTTATAGACCTCACAAAATGTTGGAATTGAACTCACACAAAACTTTATTTTAATTTCAAGCAATACTTATAGTTCTTCTAGAAGGGAAGAAATAAGTTGAATATATATATTTTTTGATATATATATATATATATATATCAGTGTACTATTGAAAAGATGAAGATAAGGTGAATCATTAACAAATGATTTGGTTTTGAATGTGCTGGCATGAACTTTTGGGGACAACAGGCATGGAATAAGGCAGTTACAAACAGGATGGGCGGATGGGCCGGCATACATAACACAGTGCCCAATCCAAACGGGCCAAAGCTACGTTTACAACTTCACAATAGTGGGCCAACGTGGAACTCTGTTTTGGCATGGACACATCTCATGGATTAGGGTCACTGTATATGGGCCTCTTGTTATCCTCCCCAAGCTTGGAGTCCCCTATCCATTCCCTAAACCCGACAAGGAAGTGCCCATCATATTTGGTAACATGAATTAACTCTATTTTATATTTTTATTTTTGAAGGAATTATAAAAATATATGTAATTTGAGGTAATTATTAATTAACCATGAAAAATTTTAGGGGAATGGTTCAATGCTGACCCGGAAGCTGTGATAGCCCAGGCCCTGCAGACTGGAGCGGGCCCAAATGTCTCTGATGCGTATACTATCAATGGGTTCCCCGGCCCACTTTACAACTGCTCAGCAAAAAATGGTTGTGATTAGCTACTTCATAACTTGATTAATTATATTAATTAGGCGTTATTGTTCTATAAAATGATAGTTCAATGAGATTTAATCTTTTCGTACATTCTGTTCTGAAGTAGACTACACAATAAATGCATCTTTAACTGACGATGTTAGGAGCTGGTTGCTTTTAAATTAAGTAATTAAGTAAAAATAAAATAAAAATATTGTGAAGCCAAAATAATAAAATTAGATATATTTATTTTGAAGCATTATTTAATTCTTATATAGTTATATATGATATATTTAAAATTTAATATTTATATGAGTACTTTTTAAAATTTTAATATCACATAAAAATCACTATTATTAATTTTTATAAATTAAAATACATCACTTTATGCGTAGCAATATGATACATATATAATGACAATGTCAAAATCGCAGACACGTTCAAGCTGAAGGTGCAGGCCGGGAAAACCTACCTTCTCCGACTCATCAACGCCGCTCTCAACGACGAGCTCTTCTTCAGCATCGCCAACCATTCCCTCACCATCGTCGAAGTCGACGCCGTCTATGTCAAACCCTTCACCACCAAAACCCTCCTCATCACACCCGGCCAAACCACCAACGTCCTCCTCCAGACCCACTCTCCCGCCCCCTCCCCATCCTCCCTCTTCCTCATCGCCGCACGACCGTACGCCACCGGTCAAGGCGCCTTCGACAACACCACCACCTCCGCCCTCCTCGAATACCACCACCACAACCTCTCAGCACCACCAACAAACCACAGCTCCACTTTCTTATTCAAACCCGTCCTTCCCGCCCTCAACGACACCGCCTTTGCCGCCAATTTCTCCTCCCGCCTCCGCAGCCTCGCCACCCCTCAGTTCCCCGCAACAGTCCCCCGTTCCGTCGATAAAAAATTCTTCTTCACGGTCGGCCTCGGCACCAACCCCTGCCAGAAGAACCAAACCTGCCAAGGCCCGAACGGCACAAAATTCGCCGCCTCCGTGAACAACGTCTCCTTCGTCTTGCCGGCGTCGACGGCTTTGCTCCAAGCCCACTTCTTTGGGAAGACTAAAGGTGTTTATACGACCGATTTTCCGGCAAATCCTCTGTTTCCGTTCAACTATACTGGGACGCCGCCGAATAACACGTTGGTGAGTAACGGGACAAAGGTGGTGGTTTTGCCATTTAATGCGAGCGTGGAGCTGGTGTTGCAGGATACGAGTATATTGGGCATTGAGAGTCATCCGCTGCACTTGCATGGGTTTAATTTCTTCGTGGTGGGGAGTGGATTCGGGAACTATGATCCGGCTAAAGATCCGGCGAAGTTTAATTTGGTTGATCCGATCGAGAGGAATACTGTGGGGGTGCCGGCCGGAGGATGGGTTGCGATCAGGTTCTTTGCTGATAATCCTGGTAAGTAATTACATAATTAGAGGTTCTTCATTAATTAAATTTATTTTAATTTATTAAATGAGCTATTTATTAATAAGTTAGATAATTCAATCTAAACAAAGCTCACAAACAAACTTGAGCAAAGCTCAAACGATACTTTTTTTTTAATGATTTCAAGCTCGAACATAACTAACATGTAATGTATGGCTGATGATTAATGTACGTGACAGGTGTATGGTTCATGCACTGCCACCTGGAGGTGCACACGAGCTGGGGATTGAGGATGGCATGGGTGGTTCAGGACGGGCTATTGCCGAGCCAGAAGCTTCTTCCTCCACCGTCAGATCTTCCCAAATGCTGATCATTGACCTTTCCCGTTGACCACAACAAGGTTATCAGATTCTTTAATTCCGAGCGCACGCACAAGTCTTCGTTTACAGTTGATTTTGATTTTTCTGTTTTAATCCATTGCTTTGTGTTAATTTTGACTCTTTGAAGTGTGTTCAAGTGTGTGAAGAACTGTAATTTATAAATTCTGTAGCTGGCGGGAGAGAGCGAGAGAAGATAAATAGAACTCTATCGATCTTCAATGAGGGTTTCCTCAATCCTTGAGATGGTGCTCTTTGTAATTTTTCTGTTTCATTTTGTTTGATTTTCATGCAATAAAACAATCTTGATCGTCCTAATAATTTCTAATTCTTTCCTTCAAAATAATAATAATCATAATAAAAATAAAAAATAAATACATTCAACTCAAGTGGTGGATTGTTAGAGCTTTGATATGCCATTAAAAAATATCTTAGGTAAAATATGAATTTTGATATATATGTTATTGAATATTATTTAGAATCAAAATTTTAATATTTTAAGCTCTTTTTTTATCATAATAAAGCTGATATAAAATAACTCATTTTAAAATAATTCAGATCAAATACTTAAAATATAATTAAAAATTTTGAGATATTATTTGATTTACTGAATAGCTTTTAATTTTTTCATTAGAAATAATAATAATAATATTATTATTATTATTATTATTATTATTAATAAATACATTAAAGGGGTGGATGGTTGGAGCTTCATCTTGAATATTATTTTTCACAAGTAATTATTTCAGATAATTTACAGTATTTTATTGGTAATATTTTTATTAGAAATAAAATTTTAAATTAAAATAAATATCTAAAACTATTTTCAAATAAGTGTAATATAATATTTAATTGATTTCATAATTAAAATTTGATGAATATATTCTGACCATAATTTGTTTTTTCATTGATTATTTAAAGATGAATAATATGCTTCACAAATTGAGAAATTTTTATTTAATTAGAGCATATATTTGAGATTCTTATTTTTAGGTTTTTAAAAAATATTTAATATAGAGTTTCAAATTAATATTAATGTCTGAAAGTATAATTAAATCCTAAGCCTCCAGCGGACAGATTGGGCAGCCATCAGTGAAACGGGAAGAACTTGGTCTCCACGCAGCCACACGTAATATTTTCTCTCATGTTGGCTGGTATAGACGTTGCAGCGTGAACCGTGTGATATAACAGAAAAAAATAAAAGTGGAGAATAATAAACAATAAAAAAAAAGTTTATATATATATCACATAATTCTTATAAATTTATATATTTAATATTTTAAAATAAATATTTAATTTTTATTTTTTTTCTTAAAAAAGTATATTTAATGATATTTTTTATAAGATATTGAAGATTAAAATATTATACATATAAAAATTAAAAATTAAATATTAAATATATAAATACATAAGAATTATATGATATATATATATATATATATATATATATATATATATATATATATATATATAAATTCTCTTAAAAAATATTCTCATATCTCTTCCATCTTTATATATATAACTATATATAGGGGTGTCAATTCAAATCAACGGGTGAGGTTCGGGTTTGACCCGAATAGGTTTGATCCGAACCCAACCTAACTTCAACCCGATTGACCCAACACGACATAAATAATTTATTTATATATGTATTTCAAGTCAAAATTATGTCAAAATCGAGTTCGTGTGAAAAAATCGGGTCAATTTCAGATTTGCAGGTCAATTTCGAGTTAAGTTCTAGTTGGCGAGTCAAAATCGAGTCAATTTCGAGTTGATAGGTCAACCCGAACCCGACACGAAAATTATTCGGGTCAATTAGAACCTGAATTTTTCAAGTCGAATTCGAATTAATTTTTGACATCCTTAACTACACATGCTTTAATGTCAACACAAGCTCTCTTAACGTAAAAGAATTATATAAAGGCGACTAGCTTTTTTTTTTGAATTAAAAAATAAAAATAAAATTTTTGAATAAAATTTAAATCAATGTTAAATTATTCAAAAATAGATTAAATTCATTTTAATAAGTATAATTGGGTTTTTAATTTTGATTAAATGACGCAATTGTTGATGTGTATTTAATATTTAGAGCGCGCAGGAATAGCTTAAAGTTTTAATCATCATTCAAGTATTGCACGTGATGAAACTATTGTGAGATGGCATAGTTGATGTGTTAATGGTACATGATGATTGTCTTTGTTGATTTTTTTTTTAAAATGTGTATTCATTTAATATCTTCACTTATCTTGTAGATGAAAATATCATTATGATTAATCACGTGGGGCGTTACGTTAAATGCGTGCTCAGTTTCTACTTATTTTATCATCTCCGGGCGAAAGGATCGAATGAGCTGCGATATTCTGCCACTTACCGAAGCTAGAGATGATTTTTAACGTTGATAAGTTATTACATCAAGCGATCTTTCATGCTAATATTAAGTGTTCTAAATTTGAATAATAATAATCTAATAAATAAATTTACAAAATTATAATTATATTTTAAAAATATTTTATTTTAATTTATTTCAACTCAAATTTATTTATTTTAACACTTCGTTTCATTCGGCCACGGTACTTTGATAATAAAATTTCTTAGGATAGAAATCGAATATCTAAAAATCAATTTCTCACCATTTTCTTAAAAAATAGGTAATATATTGAAATTTGAAAATTGCAAATGCTTGATCCGTTGAATTTTTAAAAAATATCATAAATAAAAATGATGTAAATTCAAATAAAATAATGAAATAATAATACGCATGACACGTCCGCAGTCAGTAAAAAAAATATATCCGAATATCTTTTTTTTTAATCATTAATTCGAATAACATTTTATAGACCTTTCAAAAAAAAAAAGTAGCGCCGACATGATTCGTAACGGTTATTAGAGCACACGTTGCCGCGAGTTCCAACGCCGTCGCTGAAGATGTTGACCGTTGACCAGATCTCGTAGTGGGAGAGGGAGCCACTGATTTTTTTTATTTTAAGGGTATCCACTCAACACAATACCTATTTTATGGGTGAGGATATCATTGTAATCCCGACGCCTAAAGATCACATTCCGCGTGTAATGGGTTCCTTGATATTCCATGCGTGCTCGCTGCGGAGATGAACCCCGGAGGTTCCGTACGCCTACCACCAATAAGAGACGGTGGGTTCCCACCGTCCATACTTATTTGAACCAAAGATCATAAATGAACCAATGTACTCGTTGAACTACTCAAATTCGATTCGATTAATACTCATTCATATTTATTCAAATTAATAAATAAATAAACATCAACAGTTTTTGAAAACTCTGATGCTGAACATGAACATGATCTTACTCGCTTATTTATGTTCATGAATATACTCCTTTATTATTCGATAAATAATTTGTTAAATAATTAATATTAAATTTGATAATAATTCATATATTATCTTCAAAATATGAGTAAATATAAGTGATTTATAAAAATATATGATATATTAAATTAAATATTTATAAAATATAATTGTTGTAGTTTATAAATTATAAGATAAATACAATTATACACAAAAGATAAAAAAAACACATATTAATTATTAAAATATTTAATTAAAATTAAAAAAAATATTATATTTAATTACAAATGATAAAATGGTCAAATGGGTGACTCAAGCATCAAGTCACCCAAACAAAACTTAAGCTCTGTCGGTTCATCCAAATTCCAAAGAAGCGATACATTTAAGCTCAGTTTATGAATTTATATGCATCATATTATCAAAACATTTAGCACTTGATTTTTATGTATGTTTTAATAAAGCTTATCCCTTATATAATTTTTCATAAGTTAGTTTCTTTTTAGAATCTAGATTTTGTATTATGAGTAAAAATTGCATGAGATTTAAGAGAATAACTACAGTAAAAAATTAGAAAAAATATAAGTACTCATTTAAAACTCCTTAATTAACTCAATTAAATACTTATTCGATTAATTCAAACAAGCCAAGTACAAATGAAGCTTGAATATACACAAAATTAAGCAAGTTAAGCTCGAACATTCATACAAAAGTTTGGCTCGAACTCAAAGCAAACACGAACAATATTTAATTTGTCCAAATCAAGTCCAATCAGAGGAGTACTCGGCTTGATTACAGCCTTACCAGTTGATCAAACCCAAGCAGTGTGAGCGAAAAGAACTGGGCCAAAATATATAAAGTTTAAATTATTAGAATATTATTTTTAACATTAATATGTAAAAAATAGTTGAAAAAAAAAAAAAATATATATATATATATATATTTATTTATTTATTTATTTCTAAATCATATATAAATTTATTAAAAATATTTTGCTAAAAACACACTTAAAGTAAATCTATGGGATTATTCATATTATTAGACGATGAATGAGCATTGTGCTCATTGTTTTCGCTTAATATTTTCAACTTTTGATGCTAATGAGACGGTATACATTGCATATTGAACTAGCAGGGATTCTCAACACACTTTTTCCATTAATATATAATACTTAATTTTTTTAAAAAAAAGCTAAATGATAAATCACAAAATATTTAACTCAAATATATGATCTTGATATATCATGCATAAAATTTTAAAATAATGCATATATATTATTTTACATGATAAAATTAAATATCTCAATAAGATAAGTTCAACATCACTAAAATCGGATCAAGTAGAACCCAAATGAACTCGAATTAAGCCTAAAGGTTATACCTAAAAACTTCGAGATACTAATTTAATAGTCAAATAACTTCTAAAATTGGCGTGCTTATACTCGAATTGAGCGGCTCAATTAGAAGAATCCGATGAGCCCAATATCACTTAAATCAAAGGTCGCTTGAATGCTCAAATCGCCAAAAAAATTATATATGATCAAATTAATCGATCGTAGATGAGTGTTTTGAGATTTTGGTTTACAAAAATATTCTTCCAGTCTACGTAAATAGGACCTCATTCTATCGTGAGAAAGAATGAGAAAGTTGTGAGAGAACTAGAAATTCAAAGTTCGTGATCATCACTATTATCGCCGATAGCCGCCACTTGTCGTTGTCGATTGCTACCAACAATCGTTATAGTCGAACTACCACTGCATAGTCGTTGTAACATGATTTGGAATTCCAATTGTCAGGATTTCTCAAATCTAATATTATAATCTTGTTATTTGGAAAACTTAAACTTTGTACTTCAAAACAGATATTGATATGACCCTAAAAATTCCTCTAAAACGAATCTTGATCTGCAAAGTCGAGAAATTGGCGGTAAATCAAACACTTAAAATATCATTGGAAACTTTGAGACATCGCTTAAATTCTAAAAGCTCTCAAATATAGAGTGTTATATAGTCAAATCGGCGTCTCGACGCCTTCAACAAGCCAAATATCTTACAATTCGACTTCATTTTGGGCATTCAAATACACAAAATACATCATATGATCAGGGAATCATCATGAGCCGTCCAGATGGAGAGGAGTGGTTGGATTTTGCGTGTATTTATAGAGGCGTCACTCCTCCGATCATAAATAGACTCATTCATAATACGTATGAGGGGGAAGAGAGGCAGAGGTCTAAAGATCCTCCAAGCCAATCGTCAACTCAGTGTTGCCAACCGCCGTTACGCGGCCGATCCTAGTCGTCGACCGTTGTTCGGTTATCATCACCGACCACTATCGTCGGTCATCATCGTCAACATTGTCGTCAACATCATCGTCAATATCGACGTCAATATCGTCGTCCTATTACTAACATTGTCTTTCGTATCTGATTACGTAATCCGATGTCGGAAGATCTTGTACTAAATAGATACATAGTGGAAGCTTTTCTTTTTGCAGTGGTTTTCCTCTTTTCAAGTTTTCCACGTAAAATTAGTTTTTTTTCACTTTTAAATATCTGTGTGTCTTTGGATTTAGAAATTAAGACAAAACTTTACTTCTACCATCGATTTTAATATGATATATAGTGTGCATTTTTACTAGGCTAAGTCTCGAAATTTTTTTTCCCACTTTTTATAATTTTTTCATATAATATGTCTATAATTTTTTATTTTTTTTTCAATTATCAGTGTGCATACTAGATTTTTATATATAGTTAAGATGTAAAATTTTGTTGTATTAATATAAATTTTTTAGCATGCAGTAGATTTAAAGCTTCTTTTTTTACAAATATGTTATTAGTTTTTATTTTATTTTATTAACACAGTGAATAAAATGAAATTACTGCGCAAAGTATTTACCAAAGAGAGCTTCCGAAGCTCTTTAATCTATTTTAAAATAAATGTTAATAAATTAGTAAATGATATATTTCCCATTTTAAACAAAATTTAATAATTCTGATGTGATGACTACCTAACCAGCCAGCTCTTCTAGACCGTTGGATATAATCGGCAAACTACAGCTTGATGTTGGATGGAGAAGCCACGTGTTCCTAGTTTAGCTATTCAATGAAGACACGTGGCGACATTTGACACGTGGTTCAAATTAGATTAATAGGGCCGATTGATAGCGAACAACTACGTAATTTCTCTGCCGCTAGACTGTTAAAAAAAAAAAAAAATCTCATTGTTCACTATTCCTATTCGACTCATTATGTAGTTCATATTTTACTCATTTTTTAATTAAATAAGTTAGATATGGACATATATTTCAAACTCGACATATAAATGAGCCGAATATGAATAATCAGTTATTCGATCATATTCGACTCGTTTAGCTCGAAATAAAAAATTATATTATATTATTATTGTATGCTAGAAAATCAGTTGCGATAGAATAAAAATTTATGCCTTAACTTCATTGTAGAGTCCAGCGCACACACAGATATTTGAAGAGTTAATAATAAAACTCCAGAAATTTTTATATGGAAAAACCTCGAAAAGAAAAAAAAAAATACTCAATAAAAACTTTCACTATGTATGTTTGAGTACAAAATTTTCCGATCGAGATTCTGAGAATTATATGAATGGACTTATAAAATCCCATAATCGGCATATAGTCCACGTTGTTGTGAGCGATTAAGTAATGATGACGAATAAGCGAGATCGCCGGCCAGCGATGAAAAGGTCAAATGGCGATGAAACAGCGAAAATGGCGATAGTTGGCGATGGCCGATGATGGTGGTCAGCGATAATGGATAGCGATATTGGCGGTGCGGTGGCGATAGTGGTTAGCGGTGGCAAGCGAGAATTAACACGGTGAGGATCAGCGGTGGCGAGGAAGTTAACGGCAGCGATGGTTGGCGGCAGCGGAGGTAATTGCCAGTGGTGAAATAAATTATCTTGGAGGATTTTCGCTTTAGAGCTCTCTCTCTTTTGTTTGAAGAGTTAATAATAAAACTCAGAAATATGGAAAAACCTCGAAAAGGAAAAAAAAAAAATCCACTAAAAAACTTTCACTATGTATATGTTTTGAGTACAAAATTTTCCGATCAAGAATTGTATGTATGAGATGGGCGACAATGAAATCCCTAATCGACAACATAATAAATTTATATAGTCGCGTTAAGTTGTGACGATTCCTAGTGATAGTAGATGATGGTGAATAGCGGGGATCAGCGACTGACGATGAAGGTCGTCGTGGCGATGAACGGCGAAGATGGCTGACGATAGTTGGCGGCAATGACCGATGATGGTGGTCGGCGATGATAACTGATGACGATGGTTGACGGTGACGGTGGTCGACGATAGTGGTTGGCGGTGACGACCAGCGGCGGCGAAGATTGACGACGGTGAGGATCGGCGGTGGCGGTAGGAAGTTGCACGGCGATGGTTGCGGACGGAGTGGTTCGGCCGTCGAGATTATCTTTGGAGGATTTTCGCTTTGAGCTCTCCTCTTTTGTTTGACCTCGTATGAAGAATGAGAGATTTATATAGGTGAGAAGTGGCGTCTCAGAATATATGCAAAATCCGAACCACTCATTTCTATCAGATGGCTCAAAATGATTCCTTTGATCGTATGATGTATTTTATGTATTTGAATGCTCAAATGAAGTCGGAATTATGAGATATTGGGTTTGTTAGATCCGGCTCGTCAATATGCTCGATTTGAATATAAACACTCCATGTTTAAGAGTCGATTGATAATAAGCGCTTCATCTCGGTTAGTCTTGATTCAGAATCAGATTACTTTTGACATCAAGATTCGTGCGTCTACTACTAGAATTTTCAGGGTCATATCAATTACGTATCATTATTATTATTTATTACTATTATTATTATTATTATTATTATTTTATTAATATTATTTTTATTTATTACTATTATTTATTACTATTATTATTATTATAAACATATTTACATATCATAAATATAAACATAGCTTAGTGATTAAAACTTTTATTATGCAAAAGATTAGCTCAGGTTCGAATCATCCATCATATAGGGCTGTCAAAAAAGCTCGTTATTCACGAATACCTTGTGTTTGGCTCATTACATAATAAGCCGAATACGAACAGATATTTTAAGCTCGATATATAAATGAGCCAAACACGAATAAAAATTCTGTTTGCTCAAGCTCATTTCTTTTACATCCCTATCTACAGCTCCTCATTAATCATTTCATTGCAATAAATTGGAAAAGGTGTGGTATCGAATCATAAATAATCCTTTTTACAAGGATCAAAGTGGGAAGCCACCAGAGGATTGTTATCAGGATCCGGTGCGGGGATCTAATCACGCGACAGCCTCTTGCGGCACTGTTGTCGGTGCTAGCTGTTCATTGTGCCGCAGAGGATGAGCTCGTGGGTTACTGTGGAAAAGTCTGGCCGCTATAAAAAGGTAGAAGAAGAGGAGGAACAAAAACAGGAGGAAGAGAAAGATTCTGGCCTGCATTACTTTTCCGATGGGCCCACGAGACATTGAAGGGAGGCCCAACGATGCAATAACTTATATACGAATTTAGAAATTAATCATAAGAAAATAAATAAATAAATAAATTCTAATTTATAAACATTATAATGTTTTTTTTTGGAGTTATTAACTTCTAATTAAAAATATAATTTAAAGTTTTTGTTTAGAGTAAATTTAAATTATTTTATTTCATAAAATAAAATTTGATTTTGTAACAAAATATTTTATTATGCTAATTATATATATATATATATATATTACTTTTCGTTGATTTAAGTTTGGAGAGTGCTCATATAAAATATGTTGAATGCATAAAAAGTTTATTCAAAATAATAATTAATTGTAATATACTTTGTCTATATTATTAAAAAAATTTATATTATTTAAGGTAAAAATGCTAATTTTTCATAAATATTAAAATTTTTAAAAATTATTATTATATATTCAATATTAATTTATAATATATTTATTTAAGAGAAGCTAGTGATAAAATCTTTCCCAGCAAATACGCCTAACATATTCAAATAATATCCTGCTAATCCTCTTCCCTGTCTAAAATGTTGATTTTTTTTGTCAGTTTTTAGGTTACTCTTAATGAAAAAAAATTAGCCTGTGTAATTAACTGATAAATTTCAGGAGTTTAAACATAATTATTGAAAAAATATATATTTTTGATTTAGAAATTTATGAGAAAAATGCAAGAATTCGCATACAATTATCTGTGAGTTAGATTTTAGATCTGAGTCTTCAGATTACGATTCTCAAAGAGATGGCTGATATATAAATTTTTCCTTCCTTCTCTAATCCTATTTAATTTGTTCGTGGAACGAAGCTTAGCTGGGGATGGACAATGACGTTAGCCTTGGGAATAGGCTCCTATTTTATAAGGTCCTTACTTGATCAAGAAATTTTAGAGAAATAAAAGGAAAGACAGAAGATGCCACGGGTGATCCCCACTACTCGCCATCACTCTTCACAAGATCTTCTGTGCTTCAACTCCTCTCTCTCTCTCTCTCTCTCTACTTTCATCTCATCTTCCCCCTCCAAAAAAAAAAAAATCCTTTTTTCCCTGTTATAAATAAGCAGAGCCGTCTTAGCCTCAGCTATTCATCTTCCTCCCTTCCCATTTCACCCGCCTCTTAGTAAAACCAAAGGAGAGAGAGACGGGAGAAACAGTTGAAGATTATAGGATCTGGTATACATATGGAGCTATACGTGGATGAAAAATGGAAGCTTTCCAAGAAGGAGAGTAGAACTGGCGCAAGCAGTCGGGGGGCCGTCGGCGATGGCGGCGGCGGCGGAAGCACGTTCTTCAAAAGGTCTTCAAGCTTGCCGGCCGTGAGAGACAGCGGTGGCCGCAGCGGTGCGCGTTCCCGTTCATTCGCCAACAGATGTGCTCACCTCGTCAAAGAGCAAAGAGCACGTTTTTATATCATGCGGCGCTGCGTCACCATGCTCATATGTTGGCGTGACTACTCTTGAAAGATCTGATCCACCGCCGGTGATCGCCGGACCTCTGGCTTCCGCCGGCATGCATTTCTATTCCATACACAACCCGAGAAAGTTTGAAAATAGAAGAATGCATACGGAAGGAGAGAGGAGATAATTAGATGGGTTCTTTTGTAAATATTTTTTTTTCTCTTTTAGCCCTTTGTTTTGTCATGGATGAAATTTTGTATCTTCGGTGATGGAAATTTGGGGGGGCTGATCTGCAAAATCTAGTTTTCGGGTAAGAAGTTTTATAAAAAAAAACTTCAAATTGCTCCTCATAAGTCTCTTTTCATTGTTCTGGAAAATTTTTTTGGGTTCCTCGCCTATTTTTTGCGTTTTTTGGTAAATTTTTTCTTGAAATCGATTTGATTGATAGATTGATGGGCTCATAGAGAGAGAAAGAGTAAGATAATGGGTGCTTCTGTTGCCACGATCAGCGTGATAATGTGGCTGGCGCGCACATATATATATATATATATATATATATATGTAATTTAGTAATTGCATTTTAAAAAAATTATAAACAGTGTAAATAGCATCTGCTCATATATATTTAAAATTCTGTGTGGAGTTATTGCTGTATCAGTCCTTATAAATCAAACAATTTGCAGTATGGCGAAGGTAAGCAAATATATGTTTTAGTTAAAAAACTAAATTAATTTTATCATATTATTCCATATTTGGCCTCTATATATATTTAGGGTTTTTTTGATGTGCAGTGAGAGAGGTTAACTGCGGTCATGGGATTCAGGAGAACTATTTAAATAAATTTCTTTTTGTACATATCTAATTTTGTTAATAATATTATTATTGTTATTATCTGGCCAATGCGTTTATTTATTCTTCAGGCAATTTTAATTTCAAAATTTGTTTTGTCCGTTATTAAATTACATAAAAATATATTCGAATTTAATTTTTCTTTATTAAACAATATTTAAATAAAAACGAATATCCTCTATGAAACTGTTAACGCAATAGTTCTCGGACTGGGAGCTTGTGGGCAGCGAGATGTCAGTAAACGTGCGGGCCCCACCGCCATGGGTTAGGCTGTTGCTTTGACCTTATTCAGGAGACATTTTTGACCTGCACGTGCTTCGACTCTCTCTCTCTCTTACTCTTTAGATTTATTTATTTATTTTATTTTATTTTCTTATTTGATTCTATACAAATATAATTTATTCTATAGTAGTTATTAATTAATTTTTTTATAAAAAAATTAATTAATTAATGTTTTAATGTGGGTTAAGTAACCTATGATTTTTTAATGAGTGATTTTGGTTGGGAAAGCTAATTATAAGATGCCCTGCGGCTGTCAGATCAGCATGTGATGTGTCGTTTGTGGATTAAACATTCAATTTAATTGATATTTAAATTTTTCTTATGCTGATGAAAGAATATAAATTAATTACTTTAAAACGAAAAAAAAAAAAGCAAAACAGTCAGCCAGAAATTCCATTAAAAATTCTTTAAATAAAATAAATGAAATTTCGATCATTTGTTACTATTCAGTAATCTATCTGGAAATATGCTAATTTAATTTTAAAATTTTAATATTAATCTTTAAAATAATTTAAATTAAATTATTATTTTTTTTAAAATACTGAACAGATTTAATTATAATATCACACATACATAGGTAGATATTCAAGATCCCGAACTTCTAATCTTTTAATTAAAAATATAATCTCCCAATTTATTGGGTAAGATAAGATAAATTTAAATTAATTAAATTAATTAACAAGGACGCATCAGTGCTGCGTCTTATTCACGCTATATGCAAGGCCAGCTGTACCTGACCGTTTCCCGCACGAACACTCCGTTGCATCTGCCTTGCACGTGCCGATCGCATACGACCATCATCCCTACACTCACCTACAGATAGCCACCCAAATTCACCCCATGCTGCCAGATGATCCACGTCAGATTAAGTCACACACCCACTCCATCCACCACGCTAGCTTTAATTATCGCATCATTAATCACAGTACGGTAATCAAGCCTATTAAGCTTTATATGCGCTCGAGATCTCGAGAAAGGCTTAATTTACCATTCTTAATCACCACTGTTTACTGCTTAACGATAATTAAAAACTTCTTCGTACGGTATCAGACGGCTGAGATTTTTTTCCCGGGCGGGATCCCTCGGTTCGAGCGGCACATACGTGGGAAGGAGACGACCGGAGCTGTAATTAATAATTGCGATTTGACTGCCTGGCAGGTTGCGGGGGCCAAGGACTCGAAGTTGGGCTGGTGGGTGGCCGAATGGGCCCGCCGGCCGTGCGATGCGCGGTCGGTGGCGGCATTGCGGAATCGTGGACGGGTGAAGTCGGGTCGAGTGTCACGTCGAGGGAACACTGTTGGGCCGTGATGCTGCCTTGTGATAGCTTGTTATATATATTATTTCTTAATAACAACATAAATGGCAAGAGACAACAGATTCATTTTAATTTTTTTTTAAATATTAATATATTTAATATGATATTGAAAATTTCGTTAATTGAAGCATAAATCTTGATGTCAAAAATAATTTGATTTTGAGTCAAGACTAATCCAGATCAAATGCTTAAAATATAATTAAAAAATTTGCGATATCAGTCGGCTCCTAAATATGGAGTGTATAGTCAAATCGAGCATTTTGATGAACCAAATCTATCAAGCCTAAGATCTCCTAATTCTGACTTCATTTAAGCATTCAAATACATAAAATGCATGGGATGATCGAAGGAATCATTTCGAACCGTCCGATGGAGTGGTTTGAATTTTGCATGTATTTATAAACACTACCTCGATCTATAAACAACTCGTTCTTCATGAGGTAGCCGCTAAAAGAAGAGATTAAAGCGAAAATCCTCCAAGATAATCGCTACCACTGACGAATCGACCACTGCCGTCGACCACCACCACCGCTAACCGCTATCGTGCCTACCACCGCTTGGCCTCGCCGCCAACACCATCACTGACCACCAATCACTGTTGCACCACTATCGCTGGCCCCGACATCGCTGGTTACTACTGCTGACTTGCCGTTGCCCTCACAACCACCATCAATTATCATCATTCTTTCGCGCCACTACCACCACCACTACCATCGCATCATACGGCCCATCCGCCGGCTATCACAGCTGACATCGTTGGCTCGATCGCTGTCACTACTGTTACCATCACTAATCGCACCAACAATCATAAATATAATAACTGCTGATACTGTTGATTGATTTTGGATTCTATTGCTGTGCTTTCATATATACTCAGAATCTCAGACGGAAAACTTTGTTCAAAAGAAACATAGTGGAAGATTTTACTGGCCCGTGATTTTACTATCTTCTTGGGAGAAAAATCCTTGAGTTTCTTATTCACTCTTTCAAATATCTGTGTGTGTTGGATTTTACAACAAGACTAAGGCGAAAACTTTTATTCTAATGCAACTGGTTTTCTAACACGCAATAGTTTGACGCCTTGTGTGAAAAACTGATTCCCATTATTTCATAATGTCTTATGACCAAATTTCCCAACAAGATCAAAACCACCAGCGAGGTGGAGCATTTCAAGCTTTTAAGGAGCGCATGCGAAGAATGAAGATTCGTCAAACTTCGATCCTTCAGACTTTGTTGGAAATTGGGGGGCAACTCTTAATCTCAAAAGATTATCTAAATCAATATTCTGGATATCTAATTAATTATTAGTTCGAGAAGCAAGTCAGTAATACTCATGAAAAAGGTAAAGATCAAGGAGCAACTTTGGCTACAAATGAATATTTTTGATTTGATCTTCTCCACACAAGTTAAATGTCACCAAATAACACTCTGACAAATAACCTTAGATAGGTCATAACTTTATACCTAATTCACACAGGTTAACGTCATCGAGTAACACTCTGACAAATAACCTCAGATATGTCATAACTCTGTACCTACTCCACACAGGTTAACGTCACCGAGTAATACTCTAACAGATAATCTCAGAAGAATCAAAATATTTAACATCTTCCATACAGGTTAACGTCATACCTTAACAAAATAATCTCGGATGAGAGTTAAAACTATTGACTTCTTCAACACAGTTTAAATGTTACCGAGTAAAACTCTAACAAACAACCTTGGATATGTCAAAAATCCTTGGTGGATTCGATTTGACCTCTTCCATACAGGTTATTGTCATCAAGTAATACTTTGACAAACAACCTTGGATATGTCACAAATCCTTGGCGGATTCGATTCGACATCTTCCATACAGGTTAACGTCATCAAGTAGCATTTTGACAAACAATCTCGGATGAGTTAAAAATCTTCAGCGGATTTGATTCAACCTCTTTTATACAAGTACATATATACATACATATATATATATACATATACACATATATACATACATATACATATACACATATATACATACATATATATATATATATATATATATATTGTTGTGTGCTAGAGAATTTTATTCCAGATGCAGATCTTCGTAGCCTCAAAATTATCCAACACACAAGGGGATATGAACACGTATTATTGGAAAACCCAAGGGGGAAAACCACGGGGCCTTGCCTCACCAGAACTTTCACTATGTGTTCAAAGATACGGTCCTGCTTCTCGTTAGTTGGAGAAGAAGGTGTTTACGAAACAATATTCCGAGTGTAACTGATTCGGCCAACTCCAACCCAAGGAGAAGTTTCCCAAAAGCGGCAGAACGGATCTTAGCAACCTCTGATCTTCGTGAGAAAAGAGCGAACTGGTCTTTTCTAGTCCTGGGGCGATCTCCTGGCACGATCTTCCCAAGACTACTCTCTTGGTGGTGGGATGTGGGCTGGGCGTCGACCTATTCTTAGCTCTCTGCCTTCCAATCGATTCCAAAGGTGAAAATGAGGCTATTTATAGATTTTTTGGGAGTGGCGCCTTGTAAATTGTGGAAAACTCCAACCACTCCCATCTGACGTCGCGATCCCCCCGACGGACGGTATTTTGATGATCTGGTGCCTTAATGATGCGAATTGGGTGATCTTGGATTCGTTTGAGGCCGCCGACCGACTATAAATATGTCGGTGACCATTTGGCAATCAGATCCATTTTCATGCCCCGATAAATTGACCGATTGATTCGGATGATACTACGATGTTACATGTCGTCTCATCGTGACGGCCGCTTGATTGTAGCTTGAAATCGGTGATTAGATCAAGCATTTAAAAATGTCAGATTCGTCGTGATTAATTTTCTCAGGATGTATCATATATATATATATATATATATATATATAGTAAAAGAAAAATTAAACATTTTAGAAGAGAGTGGGGTTCAAATAATAATTTGTAAATATTTGAAGAAAAAAAATTAATTTGAGAATGATTAAATTTTTTTTTTTGTCAGTAAACTATTACGATGCATATATTTTTGAATAATATAAATTTCTTAAATTCGTAATTATAACTTTTGTAAAATAGTTTTAATGAGATGAAGCGCATTTTGATTTCCTATTACAATACGTCTGTATGTTTAGAATTTAAAAAGCTAATTTTATCCAAAGAGGTATTCTCAACTTTTCAGCCGAAAAAAAAGAATTTATATGAACCGTAGCTTTTACATAAGTGCTTTTAAATGAGTTTTTTAAGAATTTTATAAGCTTAGCTAAACGGAGCCTTAGTCTCATGCTACTCGGCGTTCAAAAGTTCATCTCCCATGACGATGCCTTCCTGTTCACCCCTCGGTGTCGCATATGCTAAGCTCAGGAATGGAGTTCGCTCCATTATTGTCTCCACGAGCGGATCTACAAACTTTCTAAAAAAGACACAATAAGATAAAATATAATAATAATAAACTCTTATATAAAATAAAAATTAAAATAACTTGTATAAACAAATAAAAAATAAATTTCGCAATAACATAGATTTTTTCCATATTTTAGAAAATACATACTTACTTTTTTTTAACAAAAAAAAAAAAAAATTCACGTATCTTAATCAATTGTGAAGAATGTTCTACTGAGAAATATTTCTGAAATGATCCTCTAAGAACACAAAACAAAAACATATAATTAAAAATTAAATACTCATAAAAGATTTAATGAAATTTAAGACAAAACAAATCTGAATAGCAAAGTCCAAAAATAAGGGTGGGGGAAAAATAAAAGACTCAAGATATCAATTTAAAGTAATAATGTTAAGAAATAAGGACATAAAAAATCAATATTCAAAAACTCACTTATAAAATTTATAGCATCATCAAAGATAATCAGGTTGAAGACATATTAAGTGGCACCAAGATTTATCATTTATGCTCAACAAATAGAGTAATCTAATTATGAAGGTATAAGATCACATTTGATTGTTTTAAGTTAGCATATATGATTAAAAATTTATAAATTTCAGAAATCAATATCAACTTTAATAACTTCCACAAACGCTTTTAAAATACTCCAAAATGTACAAATTTCAATGTTTAATAGTTTTAGTTTCACACGCTAAGGGGATGTTTGGGATTAATTTTATTTTTTATTTTTTGTTTTTATTTTTTATGTTGTTTTTAAAAATATATTTGTTTAGAGTATTTTTTTTTTTATGTAATTTTATCTTTTATTTTCAAAAACAAATAATGTTATTTTTAAAAATACTCATAACTTCTAAAAGATGTTTTGTGTGTTTTTAAAAATAATAAGTATAATCAAACAAGTTTATTTTTTAAGCAAAATAAAATTAAAATAAAACAAAAATACAAAATAAAAAATAAAAAATAAAAGTGATCCCAAACAATCCCTAATTGATTGGAAATATAATCATCATTTTTCAAAACAAATTTTTTCTATGGAGATTTACGAGATTTAAGATCTGTTCTAGTATACTTTTGAAAAGTTCTATTGTAAAATTATTATGGAGAAAAGCTTAAAAAAGTTATTTTGTTATAAATATTTTCTTTTCAAAAATTCAAAATAAATGACAACCATTATATTTTAATAGCTCTGATTCTCAAAATAATTTTTTCACCATAAAATTTTTTGAAAAGCAGCCAAAAAGTTAATAGTCAAACAAAATTATTTTTTGAAAAAATATAGCAGATAGAAAACTGTCCTAAATACATCCTAGACAAGCCGATTGTTGATCCTCACTTGCATTCCTACTCCCGCATTCCGCATTCGCTCCCGCATTCCGCATTCGCTCGGCTTCGCTTCCTTCAAATGGCATGGAACTGCGAATGGAAACCATTTCCCCTCTTCATTCAATTCCCCTTCCGCTTCCACTCTCAGGTTCCCTCCCGATCGAACGGTAACAAACTGCAAGCAACCGTCTCAACCGTACGCACGATCCTCCTAAAAATCACAAGCCAATAGAAGAAGAGGCTCACCCTTTTTCGTTCGTTCTCTCAACCCGCACGCCGCAAGTTCTCGTTCTCCGATTCCCTCAAGCCGTAAGCACTCTCTCTCGTCCTCTCCCATTTTCCCTTACCCGATCGAAACTCCTTTCCTCTGATTCTTTTGAACCGCACACTCTAGGTTTCCTCTCGTTCACTCCCACCCGAACTGCTCCTCTCTCCCTTTTTCTTTCTCTCAACCAGTAAGGCCTCTCCGTCCGTCCATGAAGGCCACAACATGACATACCATTCGTTCGCTCTCCGCTGTGCAGATCGTGGACGTTGAAACCTCCTCTCTCAGTAAGATGAGCGACATCCCCTAATTGTCCTAGAGTCAGCTATCTCTCATACTACAGAGTAGAGTGGGCATGCTCTCCTTCTCCTTCGACAATGCTCTCCTCATTCCAGGCTTCAACCCCACAGAACATCTCCTATTCCTCCTTGCCATATCCTCTACAGAACCCGCCTATCCAACAAGCCAAGTCAGCCTAAGCTACAAGCCTGCTGCACTCTTCCTGCTCTCTCTCTTAACCCCAATCCAATGCTTGAACAAAATCCTAGCAGCTATTGGAGAATCCGTTGGTCTAGACCCCCATCTTCAAAGCCCTCAATACTTCCTCCCCTCACGAGAAACTATTGTTTCCCTGTGCCGCCTTCTCCTCTCGATCTTACTATTCCAGAATTTCAGCAAGCCTCTTCTCATCTCTCGGCTTCTTCTCCAGTAAATGCAAGACAATGACCTTTGGTCCTCATCCCATCGATGATTCCTAGCTCACCGATTATCTTATCTCTCTTTCTTGCCTTCACTCCTTCTAGCAAAGTCACAAGCCATATACAACCTAATTGAAATCCCATTTTTCCCTCACAAGCAAGTTGTGATTTACCACACAACCACACTATCCTCTCTTTCTCTCTTCCAAAATAGAAGACAAAACTTCAAGATATGATTGTGGATGTGTGGGAATGTATGATTGTGGAAATGGTATATTTATGCTTGTATTTTTTTTTTTTTTCGCCGCTAACGCCTATGTAGAATGGAAAGAGACGATCAGATCAGAATACACCATCCACGCCAATAGATACCTAAGAAAATTGTTAATGTAGACTTTAGAAATATCGCCAAAATTTATCAAATTCAAGACTTAGATAAATTTAAAGGGAAATCATCTAAACTGAAATTAGATAAAGAAATACATAATAAATATAAAGATAAACATCAAACCAAAGAGAAGAGGAGGAAAAGCACTTACAAAAAAAATTTCAAGCAAATTGAAAGCCCACCCATAAATATAAAAATGACTTTTAATTGAATAATCAAATCTTATTGCAACTTGTATTAAGCATTGAGTTGATAACTGATGATTAATATTGAAATTGATAATTTACTCTTAAGCAAGAAAAATATAAACAGGATATTGTAAACTTTCAAAGTATTACAATTATATTGAAGGGGTCAAAGTGATTTGAATGGAATTTATAGTGGGATTAAATTCTTGCCAAAGCACATAAATTATTAGGCAACATAATGAATGGATAGAAATAATAAAATTGCAAGCTTCATATTAAAACTAACATTATATTCAAAGGTTCATTAGTGTTCACAGATGAAGACTTTCAGTGATCCCAAATAGTATGGTAATCAATATAAATGAAGGGTTCTTAATGAACGAATGCCTCATACTTGACTCCAATTACATGAGTTGAGAAGAGCTAAAGAAATTTGAGTAAAATTTACAAAGAATTGATACCTTGCCAATGAATTTGGATATAATCCTTGCAATATTTCATGTCGAGTAATTTAAGAGTAAATTCAATTGAACAAATGATTAGATCACATGAATCTTGCAACAACTTTCAAATCTAGCTTTGAAATGCAAATGCAATTCAGGCATGATTCAAGCAATAAGGCTCACATCTAATAAGCTAAATTGAAAGAGGTATAATAGCTAGAGAATAAAAGTTGAATATGATGGTTAACAAAGATATGAAATTTTATTAATATGCATAAGCTAAGTAATCATTTTGTTTTTATTTAACTTGCTATCAAACTAAATATAAGCCAGGTTGCAAGATTTTGAATCGAAGATATAAAATTGAGAATACGCCACTGGATCTGCAATTCTTTGTACAAGCAGACAGAAGGCGATGCTAAATTAAATTCTCCATGAATTATGGAGCTTCTTTCACTCCAAAAATTAAGGAATTTAATTCTAATTATGATTTTCAAAGTCAATGATTTCATTAATTAGGTGAAATTATCTAAGCTAAAAATACCTGCATGTGCTCGGACATAGAGATTTAAAGTGCAAATTTTAGTGTCTGAAAAAACTGCGCAGGCTAAGTTGAGATTAAATAAATATGAAATTAATCTCATAATTTAGAAATAAAATTACCTAAATTAATAAATACCCCCATTGGCCTCGACACAATGCTAAATGCTTAAATCTAGCATTTGAGGATCTGCTTGGTTTTCTACTCTTGATGCCCAGTTAACAAAACCTAAAAATCCAATTATTATAATAATTTTAACTTATTAAAATATCTGAGAAGCTAATTCTATCATATGAGAATATATCTAATCCTCTATTATTAAATTAATATAATCAACTGGATCTGAAATAATAAATTAAATGATCAAGCAAACTTATCCACCTTGATGATGGCTGTGTTGAATGAAGATTTCAATTGGAGGGGATACTTTCCATCAAAATGTGCTTGCAAGATCAAATTGAATTAATCAAAATTAAGTGTCGATTCAAATATAAAAATTAGATAAATTATGAAGTGTAAAATACTTAAATAAAATTTAATCTTTAAAAACTTAAAGCAAAATATAACTCAATCCACCTTTCGCAATAATTTTTTGAAGGATAAATTAAGAAAACTCTAGCTCATAAAGGAGCCAATGTCAAATAAAGTGTTTCACTATGTTCACTCTTAATCAATCTCGCCGGTGGGGCGTGGCGTGTCTTGCGTGGCTTAGCGGTAAGCTCCACGTATGATGCGATTACGGCCGATCGATCGGATGGTTCTTTGCCAAATGACACTATTATATTATGATCCCATGCCCACATGCTCAGTATCACGTACGCGAGTGAATCATACACGATAAAAAAGCCCTCTATCATTTAAGGTGGACTTAAATTTGTCTTCTCAGATGAACACCACCCCAATTATAAGGATTCTTGGACGATGCAACCCATGACTGCTGATAAGGATCCTTCAGTCATGTTGGGTCGACTACCTTAATAGATTAGGTGACGACGGGATGACAAATGGGATCTAGATCGGTGCGTCATTCCCCAACCATCCACTTTAAGTTAATATAATGAATTTCATAAGATTAAAATTTAAACTCCATGCTACTACTACACCTACGCATTTAGCGATCTGACTAGCTTAATCAAAGTTCTCTCTCGGCATTGAGAGGTAATTATATAGTGCTTGCTCCTATAGAAAACCTAGAACTAGATTTAAAGTCCTCACCAAATGAGGGTAAAATATCTGGGTAGTGTCTTATCTATTATTTCATCTACCTTTTAAAAATTTCACCGACACTCAAATCATACTCTCTTCAATGTTGAGAGGTCAGTGGCGAATTTTCGGAGCCCACAGATTTCTAGCGACTCCGCTGGGGATAAATTTCTCTTTCCATCTTTGGCTAGTCATATATATGTTATAGTAGTAACAAAATATTTGAAAATTCAAAATAAAAAATGGTGATTTAAATTTGTAATAAATTCAAATTACTAATGTATGAGACTATATCAAATGAATTATTCTACAGAGTATATCTTTATTATACTATTATTTTATTCTGTAGTACCTTTGCATTTTAAAAGTATGGGGTGAAATAATAATTATTAATTACTAATCATCGTATTTCACTTGCAAAAAATGGATCTACAGAGCACTCCTTTCACTGTTCAACAAGGGCTTGGTGCAAACATCTGCCTAGCTAACATCGTCATTAAGATAGGAGATGTTGGAGCTACCAATCAATTGGTGGCATGGATTTCCCAGCTATTATAGCTACAACTCTTGAAGTACCCCACGTGACTTCGTTGCCAAGGCTTCAATTCTTGAAGCTCCTACTCATCATGCTCGCCAACCAATTCAGCAACCAAGTTAAGGAGTTCTCTCGACAAAGAACTTTAGTTTTTGAAAAGGCGGGTCAATCCAAGCCGTGATGAAGAGAGTCATTGGGCATATCACTAATGCCTCATGGTACATCTGCTTCACCTACTGAAACCTTTGCACCTAGGAGACTTCATTTTGAAACTTCTTCGAGAAGCAAATTAACTAGAAAGGAAGAAGAAATCGGATCCTACGAATGACCCAGTGAACAAGAAATCTGCCACCGAAATTAGTATTCCTACCCCATAACTTTGATAATATAAAATGGGTAAAATGAATAGCTCTTGGTGAGCTATCTTCTCAATGTCAAGCTCCACCCATGAGATGAGACAACAAACATTGTCCATTAGAATACACGATGCTCTTAAAGTAGCCAAGGAAAGAGTCTTAATGAAAAGAAAATTTTAGAGGTTTGTGATGATTGAAGATACTGAGATTCCACCAAGAAGGTTACCATCTCTTATTGTAACTAGTCATCAAGCCAAATATGTGAAAATTTGGCTCAAATAGGTCCTTTAGGTAACTTTGGGTCAAGTGAGCCTATTGGGTTTAGTTGAGTCAATTTTGGGTTGATTTAGATTTAGTTTAGGATTTAGGGTTTATTTATGGATGAGCATCGTGAGACCCGTGATAAAATTACGAAGAAAGAAAGAGATGGCATCTAATGCAAAGGTGTGACATCTAATGCACATATTTAGAAATCCACCACAAAAATAACTCATCAGAAGTGGATACCTAAAAGAAGGGATAACATTGATAAAAGATATGATGGTCGACACCCTGGAGAATCCTCTAAGGAATCTCGTCATCAATTAGATTCACCCCCACGGGAGAAAGTTGACTATGATCGTAGTACTTCAATAGAAGAAATGTCTATTCCTTATAATGAACCAGAGATCCATTGGAAGTGTCGATCAGAAATTCATGTGCAAGAAGAAGATGGTGAACATGACACTGTAGAAGTAGAAGTCGTCTATATGATGAGACATATAGAAGAACCTTCTGCTCAGCATCATCAACAACATGAATCCAACGAGCTTGAATTCAATGCTTATGAAGGAGAGTCATCACAAAGAGAGTAGAAGATGGATCTTCAATCTCTGAAGAAGAGAAGAAGATCAAAATGAAAAGGAGGTCATGAGAATTGAAGTTGTTTATGGTATGAACCAAGAAGTGATCAACCTGGTACACAATTTTACAATTAGCGTCATCGTTTAACCCCATCGATAACTGTTCCTACAAAAGCACAAGGAGAAGGACAGTCAAGTTCTTCCCCTAAAGATGAACAGGGAGGAGAACCATAAAAGAAAATAGAGGAAGAAGAAGAGCTTGTGTTGATTGACGTCATGGCGTTAGCTAAAGAGCAAAGATAAATGTAGCGTCAAATGGAAGCTAAACAAAAATAAATTGCATAGCTTGGTACCAAGATGAATGACATGATGGTACAAATGAATATCATGATGAATATGTTGGAGAAGAATATCACATCAAATGTAGCACATATTCTCTATAGCAATTAATAGTTAATACTTCTATACCATCGGTTGCTCGATACCTCTCAGTTCCTACGGTTCATGTTGAGGAGTGAAGTTAATCTAGCTCTTCAACCTATAATTCAAAATGTGGCTAGTGCACCGGAATAGTAACATTTGCTAGAAATAATAATTAATGAAAAGATAAAGGTAGATATAGCTTCAGAGTAGGCTGAAAAGTTAGTGAATGAAGATCGCCCTTACCCAACTGAATTTGATCAAGTGCCATACTCGAAAGGTTACTCAATACCAAAATTTAATATTTTTAGTGGGCATGGTAATCCAAAACAACATCTAGCCCAATTCAATGCTACTTGTGGTAACATAGGAGGAAATGATGCAGCTCATCGTCGATGTCGACCTCAACCGCTTTTAGTGGTATCTGAATTGCCGAATGATTGATTGAGAAAGAGACAATGTTCGTGAAAAGGTTTGCTAGTGCAACCAAGAAAATAATGATCGCTGACCTTGCTTTGCCAAAAAAGAGAAAAGATGAGTCATTGATAAAATTTGTAACTTGTTGGCGTAACATAAGCATGAAATGTGAACAACAATTGGAAGAAGAACATGTGATTCAATTACTAATGGGAAATGTAGATCATAAAATGGCACCATTTTATGATGATGAATTACAACATTCGGGACTTGATAGGATGGCCAAATTTGAAAAGCTAAATCATCCTAAGTTTGAAATCTATCGAGATAAAATAAAGAAAAATAAGCTTTTTAGAGAAGAAATGAAACTCATGTTCTATAGTCCAAGTGGTGAAAAATGAGTAATCTATAATGTGGATAAAGAAAAAATGTACAATGATGATAAAGGAAAGAAGCTTGTTCATCCTAATATATAGCCAAAATTGGTATTAGGAGGCAATGATAAACCTCAGAGTTTTCCAGGTGGTGGAGAGCGTCCAAAATGAGCGACAAGAGATGATGAATGAATGTTGCCATCTCTTAAGGAAAAGTTGAACAAAGAATATTCCTTTAGAAGGGGCAGTGTGGCTAAATTATTTCAACAAGCAATCAAAGCTGGTCTATAATTACCAGAAAGTAAAAGGCTTGAAGAAGCTGATCAAGTAAATAATCCAAATTATTATCCCTATCATCAGGTGATTGGTCATCCTATTGAAGATTATTATGTCTTCAAAGATTGGCTAGAAAAGAAGTATCGATGAGGTGAATTTATATTATCCGATAGTGTTCTAGTCAACCCAAAAAAAAATCTACAAGGATGATTACGTCCTCTTCCGTATCATCCATTAAAGACAAAAATAAAAAAAATCAATTGAGATTGAAGAATGGGAAACAGTAGTCTCTAAGAAGACCGTGAAAATATTGAAGCAACTAAAAGATGTCCCTAATGTTAAGTGAAAATAACCACTTGAACCTATATTAGACTTAAAATAAATGCCTAAACCAAGCATTTTAGATTCTTAGCAGCATTTTGATAAGGCTACTTCATCACAACACGAGGAGCAGTCTACTAAACGTAGGCCTCATAAGTCAAAGAAGCCGGTTAAGAAAAAGAAAATCAAGAAGAGAACTATAACTCAAAAGATTATTAATAACTTAGAGTATCTGACAAGATAACCATTTAGGCGGACTTTATGCCTAAACTCCATATTGTTGGATGAAGAGGATAATGGTGAATCTTGCCCGAGATACATGCAGAATTATTTATATGATGTTAGATGTTCTTGACATCGATTACTCCAAAATGACAGCGGTAGTCGACTTGACCAACCCATCAAAATTCTTTTCATAAAAAAAAGAAGAGCCGAGGGTTAACATGTCTAATGACTCAATGAAAAGGATAATAGTTCAGATGAAGATTTATGTTTTCTAGATGGAGAAGAGTCAAAATTATTAACAACATCACAATATGAAATTGAGAATACACCACCAGTTCTACAATTCTTCGTATAAGCAAATAGAAAGCGATGCTAAATTAAATTCTCCATGAATTATGGAGCTTCTTTCAATCCAAAAATTAAGAAATTTTATTCTAATTATGATTTTCAAAGTCAATGATTTCATTAATTGGGTGAAATTATCTAAGCTATAAATACCTACTTGTTCTTAGACATAGAGATTTAAAGTAAAACTTTTAGTCTCTGAAAAGGCTGCATATGCTAAGTTGAGAATTAATAAATATGAAATTAATCTCATAATTTAGAAATAAAATTTCCTAAATTAATAAACACCACATGGGTCCCACTATCTTTGAATGCTTAAATCTGTCCAGGATGTTGCATGGGTTGCTTCCCAGTTTGGTCTTAGGACTGGGGACTGGTTTAACAAAACCTAAAAATCCAATGATTATAAGAATTTTAACTTATTAAAATATATGAGTAGCTAATTTTGTCATATGAGAGTAAATCTGATCCTCTATTATTAGGCTAATAAAATCGACAAGATCTAAAATAATAAATTAAATGATCAGGCAAACTCATCCACCCTGATGATGGCTGTGTTGAATGAATATTTCAACCGGAGGGGATACTTACCATCAAAATGTGCTTGCAAGCTCAAATTGAATTAATAAAAATCAAATAAATTACTAAGTGTTGAATGTTAAATGCTTAAATAAAATTTAATCTTTAAAAACTTAAAAGTAAAATATAACTCAATCTATCTTCCGCAATAATTTATTGAAGGTGAAAAATTAAAAAAACTCTAGCTCACAAAGGAGCTAATATCAAATTAAGTGTTTTACTATGTTCACTCTCAATCAATCTCGTACTAGTAAGGATGTGGCTCATGTCCTTTGACTGTGTGGCTTGGCCAGTAGGCTCCACATATAATGCAGTTATGACTAGAGACCTCTGATCGGGTGCTTGCTACCAAGTGACACCATTATATTATGATCATGATTATAGCTCATATGCTCCCCAATGGCTCTGTACCTTGAGAGGTGAATCATAAGATACACCTGATAGGATAAAAAGCCCTCTGTCAGCTAATGTAACCTTAAACTTATCTTCTCAGATAAACATCACCCCAGGTCTACAAGGATTCCTTGGACGACGCAACCCATGGCTATTGATAAGGATCCTTCGATCAGGTTGGGTCGATTACCTTCTTTAACTAAGTAGACTAGGGACCATGATAGCCCGGAAAGATGGAACCATGGGATTTAGATTGGGCATGTCATCATTCGCCAACCATCCGCTTTAAGTTAATATAATGAATTTCATAAGATTAAAATTTAAACTCCACATGCTGCTACTATACATTACACATTTAATGATCTAACAACAGCTTTAATCGACAGTTCTCTCTCAGCATTAAGAGGGGTAATTAACTATAGTGCTTGCGCCTATAGGAAACCTGGAACCAGATCTAAAGTCCTCACCAAATGAGGGCAAATTCTCTGGTAGTGTCTTTTCTACTATTCCATCTGCTTTCTACTCTTTTCAATGTCGAGAGATTGGTGGTAAATTTTTGGAGCCCACACCAATGCACGTGAAGCACGGTGGGAGGGAAGACAAGCTAATTTTTGGATTTAGACAAGCTACTTTGGCATGGTTAAATTCGGATTTGCTAAATCCATTGCATGCTATATGCATGGTCAAATCTAAATTTATTAAATCGATATGAGATTTAGACAAGCAAAGAGTTCAAAGCGGGGTGGGAAGCAGAAAGAGCGGGGTTACCTTCATGGCTTCACGGATTATCGAACTGCCAAAGTCTTCATACCACAATAGAGCAAGACAAAGATTTCAATAGCCTAAATCCTAGTATCAAAGTTGAATATTTTTATTATGGAGGGTTTGGCCATTGGGGGCACATGCCCCATGGCCCTCGATCCACCCAATGCTATCTGCAAGTCACGAGAAGGATGATCGGCCCAGCCTTCCACTACCATCTTCCTCCGGCTCAAACTTCATCGAGATGTAAATTTGGTAAGCCTTCGCCTGCAAGTTGAGATGGTTCACTGAGCCTAGCCGAATGCTAGAGAATGCCATCGAGGAAACCACCAACAGTAAGGTGAAGGTTGAGTTGATAGTGCTAGTGGAACCCAAGTTGGAAGTGTTATGATCCAAAATGATATAATCCTAAAATTGAGGTAGGTCACATTGTTTCAGATGCGTAGGAGACACTACACAAGATCTACTTGGAAATAATTATATTATTTTTCTTTATCTTTTTCACACAGATCCATTAATATCATCAATACAAATAAATAAAATAAAATTTATCCACTTCTATTCAGTTAATATCAAAAACTATACAATCACAAAAATAGATTGTACACCACAATCATGGTATGCATTGATATCCATCAAAATAGTAACACCATGAAATCAGAATGATTAACTATATTCTAGAAAAATGTATACCTACAAACAAGAGCTTCAAATCTCTCACTCTAATCAATTTGCTCCTTGTGGTGTTTATTTTTTAATTTATGTAAAAGCACTTAACACACTTAAATGATGAATATAAGCAAGTATACTTGGAATTGATGTTTCATTTGGTTGAATTATTTTGTCATATTAATTTAAAGCTATATCTAAATTCTTACATAAAAGCATAAGAGAAGAACTACAAATCATATGACTGATCAATCCAACCACTTGAATAAAATATGAATGCATGTCTTTTTAGTAGAAAAAGGGGTTCTCATTCATTAGTTAGATACACATTCAAATATATAAAAGTTTTAAGCAATACGGCACTATTATTTTGCACCAGGGGAGTGAGGTAGAAACCTCCTTGGGGCTGCTTAAAGTCATGTGTCCCCAGAATATTTAGACTAATATACCCGCACTCTTAAATACATATAGATGTATAAACAACTATAAGAATGAAAATCATGCAAAAGTAGAATTTGGTTTATTTGTGTAAATGAATCAAAGCTCTATCCCAATTCTAAAGTCAAAATGCATAAGAATGAAATCAAATAGGTACGTCGCCATTGTTCCGCATTGGGGGAGCGAGGTAGGAACCTCCTTGGGGCTATTTAAAGTCGTGCGTCCCCGGGATGTCCAAACTAATATACCCATTAACATTAGAACTTATGCAAATCAACATATGAATGTAAGAAAGAAACTTCACTTCATACACTAAGCTTATATTCACATGCATCTCCTATGTATGTGTAACTAAAGTCACAATATATATATATATATATATATATTATTCTTCATTAATAAACTTTTGAAAGTATATTTGAGGTTTAATAGTGATAATAGTCACATATATTTCTAATTAAGTCAACACATGCAAATTGACATAAAGAAAATCATTTTCATTTGATTAATTTGAAAGAAATGAATGCATGAATATAAGTGGCATACAATATTTTAACATGATTAAAAGGAAATAAAGAAACACAAGCATATAATTTTATTTAATCCAATTAAGTCTTAAGGACAATCATATTAAACAAGCTCATTTAGAATAAACCAAAATTTCTTAAAGCCATTTTTGATCTTTATGTTTAATTTTATTTAAGAAATGTGAAAGTGGTTTGCTAATCCTGATCCCATTCCTCATATGTGTGAGCTAAGAAAAGCAATTAAGTTTATATTATGTCTTAATTAGGTTGTATGAATTAAATCAATTAATTAAACCCTTACCTACATCACCTAAAGCTAATTAACTAAATAATGATGAGCCAACATGAGATGCAATCACATGAAAAGTAAATTAGCAATTCTCCTAAGAAATGAAAGGGGACCAATGCAATTGGCTCATTATTAATATTTAATTCAGCTTAAAGGACTCACTTAATTACTTCTATGATTTTCCCACACATGTGAGCTAACCATAATTTTATTAGCTCTTTCTCTCTTTTGGTTATCGAACAACCAAAGAGCCAAAGAGTTAATTAAGGAAGGTAGATTTAATCAAGTTAATTAAGTTCATTAATAATCTAATTAAATCTTAATTATCCTTAACCAATAATATGAAATGGACTTAGGGGAAGAGACAAAGAAAGAAGCCTAAGTCTCAATCCCTAAATCTTTTCAATTAGTTAATTAAAGTTCAAACATAATTTGGGTTTTGATTGATTGGATTAATTAATTAATTAATGAGTCTTAATTAATTAATTTTAAAGAGGGAATGAAGAAGACTTAAGGAAAAGATTGGAAGAGGGGTCCCAACCCATTTCCCTAAATTTCTCCACTGTTAATAGAGGCTAATGAACTCAATTGATGGATTAAATCACTGTTCATTTGATTAAATATCACTAATTAAGCTAAGAGAGTAATTAAGGCTTAATCAGTCAATTTCCCTAATTAACTATCTAATAAATTCCAAGAAATATAGGAGAGACAGAGGTCATCCCCCTAAACATCTCTGGAAAGTCTGAAATTAATTGGATAATTAATCAGAGAGTAATTAGGCTAATTAAAATTTTAATTTATCCTTAATTAAATAGAAATTACTATTCAAAACTAATTAATAATAATTTTCTTGGATTCTCCTCTAAAATACCCTTAAAATGAGCTCTAATTTATATTTTTTTGAATTTTTGTAGGATTAGTTATGATTTTAGGAAGTTTCAGTTTTAAAAATTAATTAAAACAACCCTAATTAACCCTTAACCCCGTCGATGCCACGTGGCTACTGACGTGACATGCGCTTTCCATGTCGCGCGACAGGATAGGGTATTTAAGTTATCAAATCGGGAGCTTGACTCGGATTGCAGTGAATGCGCTTTCCCGTGGATTGTACGATCAAAGATCAGACGACCACGATAAGATCCTGTGGTTAAGGATGAAACAGAGAGGGATTCTATGCGATTTGATCACGGCCGCCCATTCTAATCACGTGGAACAGACGACCCATGATCCATCTTCCTATAAGCGACGAACGACGGAGCCCGTCTGCCATGGATCGCTCAATCTGAGCTCACTCGAGCTCGGATCCACTCCAAACTCAACTCACACCTTCGTGCAAAGGATCTAACTACTAGGATGGGCTCAAATGCAAATTCACTTCGAACAGGACCAACACATTTTTCCTAAACCAACAGTTTTGAGGAATTACCTCACCGGAGCTAATGTTCAACGGTGGGATCAACTGAGGTAGCTTCGTTTGGTAGAAATGAAGTCTTGTTGAGCCGCACAAGCCTTGATTTGAGATAGATTGCTCTGTGGACCAAGCTCCTCCTATTTGGCATTCGGTCTTGATCGAAGTATGGCTTCCGGTGGCTTTGGAACTCAAAGGATGATTTTCTTGGCTTCAATTAGGTATGGTGAATGTGTGTGTAAGTTTAATTGGAGTTTGGTTGAGAAATGGGTGGCTTTAAATTAAGAGAGATCTCCCACACGGTTTCACCTTGAACAATGGGATTGAGGGGGGTGCTCTAGGAGGCTCTAAGGGATATCAAAATCACTCAAGGGACTCAGAGAATGCGAATCGTGTCAATTATTGCTCAAATTGAAGGAGTATACCCCGAAATTGAGTGTGATGACAGGGCGGGATCGTCACTCTTTGATTCTTGCCGGAGGGCATTGGGGTCATGTCGACTCCACATGGCTCACCAGGAGTTTAGGAAGCTATGATAGGGAGCTCTAGGAAAGATATGAGAGGATTGAGTTGGGTTGGTCCTTTGGGTGCTTGGGTATGAAGGGAGGTGGCTTGGTTCACCTCCCATTGGTCAATGACCGATCCTAGTAGTTCTAGGGTGGGCTAGGGAGGCTAGGCATACTCCATTTGGCAATGGGATGGCTTCCATGGTGATGGGAGAGTGGGCCTTGCCTCTTATGTCAATAATTTAATACAAATGAGCTTGTCCAATGGTTAATTCCCTTGGGTTGGGTCCCACTTAGATTTAGGCTGGTTTGGGAATATGAGGTGGTTTGGTCGGTTTGGCCAGTCCCAGGGTCATGGTTGATTTGGTGTGGTTTGGCTTCATATGGTGAAATACGTTCAAATGGGTTGAGTTTGGTTGAGTTGACCAATCGGTCAAATTAGGTCAAACCAAGGCTTGGGTTAGTTCAAATGAAGTTTTGAAGAGTTTGGTTCAAGTGGTTTTGATTAATTTGGCTTAGATTTGATTTGGCTCATTTGGATTCAAATAGGTCAAATGGGCTAAGTTGACCAATTTGACCAATTTGACCAAATTGGGTTGGGTGTTGGTTCATGTTTAATTGGTTAATTGAAAATGATTGTAGGCTTTGGTTTGGTTTGATTTGGGTTTAACTTGGATTTTGGCCAATTTGACCTTTTAGGTCAATTTAGGCTAGGTTGGGTCAAGTTAACCAATTGGTCAAATTGGGCTCAATCATGACTTTGGTCAAGTTCAATAAATGATTTGGAATGAACTTGAGCCATTGGTTGCAATCAATTTGGATCAAATCATGATTTGACCCATTTTGGCTTTTTAGGCCAATTTAGGTCAACCTAGGTCAAACGACCAATTAGACTTGGTTTGGCTCAATTGAAGGTTTGATTATGTTCAATCATTAATTATGAATTGGTTTGAATCAATGGTTTCAATCAATTTGGTATATGGTGGGTTTTGGCTAGTTTGGGTTTTATTTGGGCTAAAGGTTGACTTGGTCAAAGGATCGAGTTGGCTTGGTTTGACCCAATTCAAGGTAGTTTATCACCATAGGATGATTGTTGATCATGATATGGGATTTGGATGGGCTTAGTTAAATCTAATTTGGGTTGGATTACAACTTGGCTCAAAAATATCTTTTATGTCACTTTGAGTCAAGTGGACCTAAATGGGTCAATTTATTTGATTTTGGCTTGATTCAAGTTTAGTTGAACTCATATATGAGCCTAGGATGAAGATATAAATCCAATTGCAATTGGTTTGGAGTCAAATGGATTTTGGTTCATATGATAATTTCAAGTCAAAAGGGGTAAACATGGGCTTGACTTGAGTTGACTTGGATTTGGCTTGATAATTGTAGTTTATATTTATATTTGGAACAATGATTGAAGGAATGATTGAATCATGAAGAAATCCATAGGTTTTGAGTTGATTCAAATATCATTTAGCCAAGTTCAAGAAATTAGCTAAAAAGGCTAAAATTGGATATTTGATTTGATTTGGGTTTGGTTTTGGCCATTTGGATTTATATATATTTGTGAATATAAATGAAGATATAAATGATTCATGAGAAAATCACTTGTTTGGAGTGATTTGGAAGCAAATTTGACCAAGCTTAAGTATGTAGGTCAAAAGGGCTTAAGTAGGAAATTGATTTAGTTTGATTTATTTTTGGTCATTGGAGGGTGGGGTTCATTTATATTTATGAATATAAAAAAAAAGGAATGATTGATTTATAAAGAAATCAATTGAGTTTGGGTTTAGGTTGAGATTTGATTAAGCTTATGGAGGTGAGTCCATATGGCTTACGAAAGGTCTTGATGTGGTTTGATTTAGTTTGAATTGATTTTGGCTATTTGAATTTGGATGAAGGAATGATTGATTTATAAAGAAATCAACCAAATTCAATTTGGTTTAAAGAAAGTTTTGGCAATGCATATGAAGATGGTTCATATGGCTTAGGAAGGGATTTTGAAATTTGAATTTGATTTTGGGTTTCAATCATTTGATTTGGAATTTAGGTTGTGATTTGACTTGAGATTGAGTGGATATTTAAGAAAATCAATTGAGTTAATGTTGATTTGAATTTGGTTAAGGCTAAGTCCATAAGATAAAATCAAAGGGCTTAGGAAGGATTTTTGGAATTTGAATTTGATCATGTGTTTCAATCATTTGATTCGGAATTAGATTTATGATTTGGGTTTGAATTTGAGTTTGGTTTGAGGAAGGAAGCAAGGATTGGGTTTAAGGCTATAGGGCAAATTTTCCTAAATTCCTAAGGCATGATCTATTCATATGGCTAATTCTTCTAAGTCTCTAAGCTTTGGTTAAGTGTTCACCTAATCATTAGAAGTGGCTTAAGACTAAGGAGCTCTTAGTGATACAGTCTGATGATAAAGTTGAGAGCTCACTCCAAAGTGAGGTCAACACTCCTATCTCTTTCCTAAAATTTACTTATACAAATAAAGCAGTAATGAGTATAAATACTCAGTAGGTTACATGAAACCTACTCTAAATTTTCAACATACTACGATAAAATAGTATTTGCTATCAAATATAGTGAATTAACAAGTTTATTACAACTAATATCGAGTCTAGCATGTTAGAATAATTATAGTATTAAGAGCATTTGAAAAAAAATTACAGTATATAATTCATGTTTAATATTAAATCTAATCTATAATAAATACTAAAATAAATAATATTTTAAAATACTTTATATTACCTTTTCCGTCAGACCCTTATACCTCCCAATATATCACACATATTCGTGCTCTTATGCCTCTCAAATACATCACACATATATACATAGATATATATATATATATATATATATATATATATATATATATATATAATATATATATATATATATGTATTTATGTAATAATAATAATAATATATAACAATATGTATATGTATGTATAATAATATGTATGTATATGTATATATATAATAATAACAAATGTATAATATGATATAATATATATATTATGTATTAATGATGGTAACCAGCAATAATAATAATAATAATATGTATATTGTATATTATTATGTGTGTAATGTAATATAATAATTGCTATTATATATATGTAACAACATATAATATATGTAATAATATTATTACGCATTATTATTAATAATAATACACATATAACAATAATAATAATATTAACAACAATATATGTAATAATAATATATATAATAATATTAATAAATAATATATATTTTAAATAATATATATACATATATATAATATTAATATAACATAATATATTATATAATAATATATATATATATATATATATATATATAATATTATATGTTATTATATACCTCCCAAATATATCCGCATTTAATTATTCATTCAGGCCCTTATGCCTCCTTGTGCATAACATAATAAATTTTAATCAGATCTTTATACATCCTTGTAAGTACATATGTTACTCAAGCTCTTATGCCTCATAATATATTTCACATGAAAAGTTCATAATTTACCTGTAAATCAATCTACATATTTACATAGATATTTACAATGCATCAATACCAATGAATCAATATTTTGATAAAAAGGTGTAAATTGTTGCGGTATATAAGAATTTTTCAGGTGCAAAATAATTGTAGAATTTGCTGGTAGACTTATGTATATATGTCAATAATCACAATTTACAAAACTATTTATATATAATGTTTAGAACAATATTTGAAAGCTTTTTTTTATTTTATATTAATTTTTATCTAGTTCAATATATTCACAAAAATACATAAAATACTATATAACATAAAATACTAAGTGAAAACTTTATTTTTTGTGTTAATATATTAAGCACAGTTTATTTCACAACATATTAAAAGTTATACGATGAAAAGTTTGTGAATTTACGTAGATCTGAATTTATATAAAATAAAATCAAATAAAATATCAAAACTTTTACTAAAAAGTAAAATTTCTAAAAATTTAAATAGGACACTGATAGACTACTTCGATACGATCAATTTTTCGTACTGGCTTCATGGACTAAGTCAGCTCTAAGACCCAAACCTAAATTTCTTTTTCCTCCTCTCTCTTTTCTCTCCCTCTCTCTCTAAGTTCTCACGAGTAAGGAAATGAAATCCTGGGAATAAAAGGGAATAGTGCTTTTAGATATTTATATATAATTTATTTTCTTTTTTTTTCTTTAAAATATATATATATATCAGTATTAGAATTGTTTTAAATTTATTATAACCTTTGATACATCCTCAGAAAATTAATCGATCAAACGCGAATCTCGAAAAGATTTTAGAAATCTTTGATCTAAACCATCGATGATTAACAGCGTCGATGAGCGAACGTCCCATCGGCGTCGAATCGACTCAAATATCGTCGGCTGAAAATAGATCGTCGCTGATCAAGCGACATATTTATAGTCGGTCGGCGACTTCGTCAAGACAAATCCGAATCTAAGATCACCCAATTAGGATCATTAAGGCACCCCAAAATCACCGTCTCGTCGATGAGATGCCGGGCCGTCAGATGGGAGTGGTTGGAGTTTTCCACGCAATTTACAAGGCCTGCTCCCATAAATGAGCCTCATTCTCAAGGCAAATCGATTTGAAGACCGAGAGCTCACGAAACCACGACCCTTGATCATGCACCAGTGCCACCACCAGTGGCACGAAGATCGGGCTTCTTGCCAGGACTAGAAAGACCGGTTCTCCTTTCTCCAGAAGATCAAGAGGTTGCTCCGAAGATCGGTTCTGCCGCGGAAACTTCTCCCTTGGGTTGGAGATCACGTATTTTCTACACTCGGAATATTGTTTCCCAGAAACACCTTCTTCTCAGACTAACGAGACGTATCTTTTGATAGTGAAAGTTCTGGGCACGAGGCCCCATGGTTTTCCCACGGATTTTCCCGTATAATCATATCGCATGTGTTGGATAATTTTTTTGAAGATCTCATCTGAATAAAATTCTCCGCATATGATTGCCGTCTGTGGGAAAAAAAGTTCCCCATTGCTATATCTCCAATATGGTTGGTAAGCGGGGTTTGCGCTCCACGCTCCTCATTCTCGGGGATGAAGGGCGCCAAGTCTCCAACACTTCTCTGTAACTTGTCCCCGGTGAGGGTCCAGTGCCCCTCTTTGGAAGATCGCGTTCAAAGGATGGATGGATTCCCGAGCGAAATTCTTGACTCTGGGGCAAAGCGTTCCAACAGCTGGAAGAGCCACGAGTTCCGCACGACCCTCGGCATAATCCGATTTTCTTCACGAGAATGATTGCAGGAATGGGATCAACAAGTAGAGAACCCGCACCACATCCAGTCTTGAACTTACGGATCGCCGGTCTACTCACCCACGAATGGCTCGTATTTGAAACTCCCGTCATCTTATGATGAACTACGGCGAGTGCGGAAGAGTTCCCGACAATCTGATGATCCATTCTCCCCGCCTCTTCCAAAACTTCGTCCCTTCGGCGAGATCATCTCATAATACCGATTCCGAGATTCAAGCTTCCGGCATGGACCCTTACGATGGCACCGATCAGCATCGATCACTTTGAGCGATCATGCACATTTCAATGACTCGTCTTGTGTCTATTCCCGGTGACTCTCAAAGGGAGCGACTTGGTTCTAAGGTCCGTCAGATCATTTGGAGCTGCTTGATTTTTTGTAGAGCAGTTCTGGCGAACAAGAGAATCATCGATTCATCATCTCTCCGAATCCGAGCGATGGAGAGTCCCTCAAAGAATACTTCGAGGTTCTCCTCGGCAGAATACGGGGGTAGATCGAACTTTTGAGGCGTGCTTCTCGGAGGACTCGGGGATACTTCTATTCATCATTAATGCGGAGGTCCATTCCTACACTGGTCCACGAATAGAGACAAATCTCCGCTGTCGATTCATCGGCAGTTTGAACCACCCAAGCGGAAGAAGGTTCCCAAAGGTGATGTTCAAACATCTCGAGAAGAAGAGGCGACAACCTCCCCAAAACCTCCTCGGCGACCTCATGACTCAATCGAGGAAATATGACTCTCAACCATGCGCTGAACATCCTACCTGGCTATTCGGAAGAGGATAGATCAGTAGCGACCTTTAAAGCCCGGAATTGGAAATCAAGAGAAATTCGCCACTTTCAAATGAGGCACACCAATCAAGAGTGCCACCAATCAAGGAGGAGATTGAAAGACTAATACGCCGTGGTATCTAGCCGCTTTATACAAAACCAACCCGCTTCAAAGAAATGTGGGGCAACCAGCCGTAGGAACCGCCAAGCTGAGAGATAGAAACAATTGCAGAGGGCTGTTATCTAACCAAATATTCATTGCCGCCTTCAAGAGCCGAAAGAAGTCTCTGACCATTCTATCACCTTTGATGATTTAGATCTAGAGGGCTTCGATCCCACATCAAGATCCCCTTGTCATCGCAGTGGTCTGATCCATGCTTCAATATTAAAAGGATATTGATCGACAATGGGAGTTCGGTTGATGTTCTTTTACCCACTTTCCCAAGAGCATGGGTATAAAGAGAGAAGCTTCAACCCGCGGGCCACAATCATGGATTTGATAATCGACAGATAGTGGAAGCCTTCCCGTAACTCTTGAGAATTTCCGACACGCAACCCACTTGATACAATTTATTGTAGTCAAGTCAAGTCCGCTGCAATGCAATATTTGGGAGACCTCTCCAGCCTATATTCGCAAATCACATCTGCGTCTCACCTCAAGATGAAATTCCACACCACCGGCATCGGGTGGAATCAATAAGACAAGCGGTTATATCAAGCAAGCCCAGTTACGTCGCAAGAACCTCAACATCGAGAACTTCACCTAAGATGAGGATGCCAAAAGGGCTTCTCGCTTGAAGATGTAATTTGTCTTCCCATATCTAAGTTGATCCATCAAAAGGTGAAGGTGGGATCGCTCGCCTACCGATCAAATCGTAATTTAGATAAAAATCAAGATATCTTTGCCCTGAGCGATCCGATACGGCATTGACCCTAAGTCATTACGCACTCCCTCAAAGTTGACTCAACCTACAAGCCGGTGATACAGAAGAAAAGAACCTTCGCTTCTGAACAATTGCAGGTCATAGAACAAGAAATCACCAAACTTCTGGAAGTCAAGTTCATTCGAGAAGTCTACTACCCCACCTGGTTGGCTAACGTAGTGTTAGTCAAGAAGGCCAACGCTCCTGGAGAATGTGCATCGACTACACTGACCTTAATCGTGCATGCCCAAAAGATAGCTTCCCCTTCCTCAGACGACCAACTAGTTGATGCATTGATCGACATCGAGCGTCGAAGCTTCATGGATGCCTATTCGCTACAATCAAATCGATGAACAAAGATGAGGAAGCAACATCCTTCCAAACAGAGCAAGGGACTATACCGCTATCGTCATGCCATTCGACTAAAAATGGAGCAACATATCAACGCTTTATGAATAAGATCTTCAAGGATCTTATAGGCACAATATGGAGGTGTATGTTGATGATATCGGTGAAGAGCTTGGAAATATCACATATTGACCGCAATGCTTTGACATTCTTCGACACTACAAGATGCGCTCAACCCAAGCAAGTGCATTTTGAGTTTCCTGAAATTCCTAGGCTTCATGGTCACTCATGGATGAGGCCAACCCCGAAGATAAAAGCACTCAAGGACATGTCACCTCCAAGAACGATCAAGGAAGTCCAACGCTTGACCTGGAAGGATTGCGCTTTATCATGATTCTTGGCCCGCCAGAGATAAGTATCTACCATTCTTCAAAATCTTGGGGTGCAGGAAATGGATTCCAAAGGGGAGATGAATGTCGACCGCTGAGCAACTTCAGTCTATTTAGCTTCCCCTATTATCAAAGCCTATCCAAGGAGAGAAGTCGACATCCATCTATCTTGCTTTCTTCTCATGCCGTAAGTCTGCGGTCGACACGCGAGGAGAATTCATTGCAACGACCCATTTATTATGTCAGCAAAATCCTTTCTGATACCGAAGGACGCTATCCACTAGCAGATAAGACAAATATATAGGTATTCTCGCAAAAATTGGACCGCATTTCGTGCCCACACCATCAACGCCTACACTCATCTTCCATTAAGAACTATTCGCAAAAGCGATGTATCCGGAAGGTTGATGAAGTGGTCGAGCTTGGAGAGTTTGACATCCATTTTCTTCCACGCCCCGATATAAAAGTCACAAGTGCTCCGACTTCGTAGAATGTACCATCACCACCTCAACAGATCATTCATCACTCCATGACAAATCAATGGACATTATATGTTGATGGAGCTTCGTACTTTCTTGAGCTGAATTTTGCTTATCTCCCAAGTAAAATAACTTTAGAGTACGCTTCACTAAAGTTCTACCACCAATAATGTCGCCGAGGGCCCTCAGAAGGTGACTAAGGCTCGCCATTGACGTGAGGTCCAACTTAGCCATCTAATGACTCACACAGGCCTCACTGTGGTTGAAGGAGACTTCGATACCCGTCATCCGCAGCTTGCTCAGTATCGTCTTTTGGCAAAGTCACTTCTTGCCAGAATCGAGACCCATCAGATAACTCATATTCTAAGGGAGCGTAACACGCAGTGATGCCCTCCAAGTTAGCCACAACAACGAGTGAGATCTTTTCAAGAGAAAATACATGAGGACATCCACTTTCCCAAGATTCAAGCCCTGGTGATACAATCTCCGAGGACCCAAAAGAATCTTCATGGATTATCATGTCCTTTCTTCAAAGCGGGCCTTGCCAACAATTCCCACCGATGCTATCCGCCTCCCACGTAGAATCCGAACTTCACCATAATCGGTGATGAACTCTACAAGCGGTCCTTCTTAGGGCCCTACTTAAAGTGTCTACCACCTTCGGAGGCTAACTACGCAATGCGAGAGGTTCATTCAGGAATTTGTGGTGAACATTTGGGAGGAAAAGCCCTCGCCCTCAAAATCATGAGGCAAGGTTTTTACTGGCCTACAATGAAGAAGGACGATTGAGTTTGTAAAGAAGTGTAACAAGTGTCGCTACATTCCAATCTCACTCATACACCATCTCAGAACTCACCACAATCTGAGCCCGCCTTGCTCAATGGGGATCGATATAATGGGACCCTTTCCCATTGCCACCGGGCAACGAAAAATTCATAATCTTACTGACTTCAATGGCGGTGAAGCCGAACCCGGGCCAAAATCACCAAACAAATGCCAAGCAATTTGTCCGGAAAATATTATTTATCGCTTCGTGATTCCAAAGAAAATCATCACCGAGGGACGCAGCTCACGTGAAAGACATTCACATCTTTCTCCAGAGCCGTGATATCCGCTAATCCACACAAACGTATCCCATCCACAGTAAATGGGCGAATCAAGTCACCAATAGACAATAATAAGGGCTAAAGACATCAACCACACCGGGCAATGGGTCAAGAACTATCCAATGTTCTTTGGCTTACCGCGACTACATCAAGGACCCTACCGAGAAACGCCATACACCGGTTTTAACCGATCGTTATTCCAGCCGATCGGGTCCCAGCCCTAGAACCCATAACTTTGATGTCGACAAAGAACGAGATAAGCTTCGATTCCATCTGATCTCCAAGAGACCACATGTCGCGACTAATGGCTTCCTATCGAAAGGATTGCTCGAGGTTTCAACCGGGTAAAGCCAACCAATATCTGGGGACCTCGCCCTCGTAAGTCTCGACTCAGAAAAGGCCCACAATAGTAACAAACTCTCACCGCTTTGGGAAGGCCCGCATGTGGTGGTGTCTAAAATCAAGCCCGCACGCTCAAGCTTAAGGATAGTATGGGAAGACTCTCCCACGCACTGAATGCTACAAACCTCCGTATACTACCGTGATGTATCGCCTTTTTATTCTAGTGAATGCGGAAAACATTATCATCGTATGTTTGTATTGCAATTGTTGTTATCAATTTATCGATACTTTGTTGTCGATTTATTGTCCAACCTTGGCATCAAGGTGTTTGGATTTATGTTTCATCTATGTTAAAGTTCTCATACTTATTATGAATTTTTCGCTTATGCTTGCATTTTAAAACACCCGACTCAAGAGATACGCAACTATTATTGTATCTCATTCAGGGTAAGATCGATCCCCAGGGAATTCGATCTGATCTTCCTATACAGGTTAACATCGTCGAGTAACGCTCTGATAAACAACCTTGGATAAGTTGGCAATCCTCTATAGACTGCCTACAACTTTCTCCATAACAAACATCATCGGTAAACGCCCGATACACAACCTAGATAGATCGAGAGGTTCGAGAGAACCTCTATAAATATATTCCGCAAGTTTGTCATCAAGTAACGCGTAATGATCTTAGAATAGATCAATTATCCTAAAGGGATTCCGATGATCTCTTCTACGAATCTTTATCATCGAAAGTACACTTTGTCACACAACTCAAAATATTCACAAATAATTTTGTGGATTGTTAATATTTCTGAACATACAAGTACAATCAACCGTAAATAATATACAACACCAATGCAACATAAAGGAACTACAACTACACGCTTGATGGTCTCATGAGATGATGAAGAACTATCTGAGTCATCCTCCGCAAGGGTCTGGGAAGCAAAGGAGAAAGGACCTCAACACCAACTCCTATGATACGCCAAGCGTGTCCCCTTCAAGAAACCCTGATGAAGCCTTCATCAACACACCGCCGCCCAAAGCCTTCACCTCTACATCATACACGTGGTCTCGCCTCCCTCAACGTGATCTGATGATACTCTCAAGGTGCCGAAGTTCTTGAAGTCCTCCACTCGTGATCCGCCCCACTTCTACCCGAGATAAGGCGCCTCAAGCGAAGCGAACTCGCTTCTTTGCCTCAAGACTAAACCTTCTTAAAAGATCTAGATCCTTCATGCAACCAACCTCTCGTTTCTAGCCTCCACTAATTCATCCCGAGTCCTAACTTCCCGACAAAAGAAAGAGAAGTCGCTGAGTCGCCAACTCGGCCTCGACTCATCAAGTTGATTCTCCAACACTATCTCTTTTACTTTCTCCACATACGCTTCTTATATTCACCATGGAGAAACTTGACCTTCACGAACTCAATTCCATATTCAAGACAATGTTCATTTTGAAGTCAAGTTCTTGCTTCTTCAAGATTCAAATAAGAAAAATTACGTGGAAAGGAAATAAAAAGATGATGAACGCAAGAAGGATTGTTACCGCTTCTGCATGTCGAGCACCTACGCAGAATGATTCAACACGCCCTCGTGAATGAAGATCCTTGGGACGACTACTCGGCCCCGCTTTTGGTATCCGATATCACCATCACCTTTGCTCCTTTTCCTCTTCTATCAGACGTCCTTCACTGGAAGAAGCCGAGGACGCTGGGAGATCTACCAAAACTTCTTTGTTGGGCTTTCAACGAATCGCATAAGACCGCCGGGATGAATAAAAGCCCCGCCAACAAAGATTCCTCCCGACAAATTGGATATATCAATCTCAAATCAAGATCTTCAATATTCTGGAATTTCAGCATCCGCAGGATATCTTCATCACCAACTCAGGGAATGGAAAATCTCGCCTTTCCCATTTCTGAGAAGACCCTCCATTCTTCACAAAAGAATTGCTGCCCAACTCTGGGAGGATCCTTCGTCCAGGTCAAGTAATTCCCGCAGTGATACCATGCATCGCAGTAAACTTGCACATCCGCGAGGTAATCAGAGTCGCGTCGCACCGCCTCAAAAAAGACTATAAGTCCCATCACGATCGCATTGCCGCCAAAACCGGAAATGCAAACCTCGATGTCGACAAAATATCATCTTGGATGGGGAAACCGCAATCCCGCCCCAAACTCATCTCGTAAGTGGTGAAATACCCTACGGAAATTGGGCTCTATCGACTTCTTCTGACACTTAAGAACCAAATCATTCGAAAATAATATTTTTCCAAGCACGATCAATGTGTCTCCGTGATCGACTCCTAATCTTCGCCCTCCCATTTTAGAAGGTTCCCTGCCGCCGCCCTACAAGGGTCTGACGTGTCTCTTTCAAAAGATTCTCACCCATCTACAAACACCTAACTGCACGATCGAGATGAAAATTATTCCAAGAAGAGCCCAAACTCCCACCAAGGGGAGGCTATGCACTCAGCTTGGTGGAGAGGTAGAGAGTTTGATCCAAGAAGAGTGCCCAAACTCCCACCGTGGGGAGGGCTATGCACTCGCTGGTGGAGACAGGAGGTAGAGGTTGATCCAAGAAGAGTGCCCAAACTCCCACCGTGGGAGGCTATGCACTCTGGGGTGAGATGGATCCAAAAAGAGTGCCCAAACTCCCACTGTGGGAGGGCTATGCACTCTAAGAGGAGAAGAGGAGATGAAATGTGTGCCTTCTCCCTTAGCCATGTTTTATAGACCCCTCTGGGGCAAAAGCAAACCGCCAAAACCGCCAAAACCGCTCAAACCGCGTCTGGTCTGCTGCCACAGCCAAGGCTGCTGCATCTCTGCTGGATCAAGAATCGCCGGCCCATGTGCGACTGCCCAGGGTCGACCAGGCTCGTCAGAATCAGGCTCGGGTTGAATCGCTGGGTTCGCTGAAGGCCAACCGCCGGGCGCTGCCGAACTGGCTGCATGCTCGCGAATCAGGGCGCCGAATCAACTCCGCCGAATGCATGGCCGCGAAAGCTCGGCCGAACTGGCTGACCGCGTCGCAATCGCAGTTCTCGAACCGCTGAATCGCCGCGAGCTTCGAAGCTTGCTTCGCCATATCAAGCAGCTCGTGACTCGCTTTACCTGGCCGACCGCCTCCGCTGCTCAAGGACTCGCCATGCGTTCGCCACCGCCATTGCTGAACGCTCATGGCCATGTAGCATCGGCGCTGGCTAAGGCCAAGACGCCATTGGCATCACTGGGCGCTCGAAGTTTCGACCGGATGGATCCAGAACCTCAAATCTCGACCTCGATACCTACACGATTGCCCGCAATGCCTTCCCTGTTATAATATTGTTATGAAGATCTGTTCTCTCAAAATGCGCATTGATGGATTCTTAAATTCCATCAAGAATTTGCTATTTTCAAGATTTGACATATATTTTGATGATCAGATAATGTCACCCAAAAATAAAATCGATACATCCTCTAAAATTAATCGATCAAGCACGAATCTCAAGACATTTTAAAATGCTCGATCTAATCACCGATTTCAACAGTTTTACAAATAAAGACCGTCTCGATGACGAACATAAGAACATCAGCATACCGATCCGAGCAATCGACTCGTGATCAAGCTATCGAGCATAAAATGGATCCCGATCGCCAAATGGTCACTAAAATCGACATATTTATACCGATCGAGCGCCACAAGAATCCAACGAATCCAAGATCACCCAATTCGATCATTAAGGCACCCATCATCAAAATACACCGTCGACGAGGGATCGTGACTGCCGTCCGATGGGAGTGGTTGGAGTTTTCACGAATTTGCGCGCCACTCCCAAAAAACTATAAATAGCTCATTCTCACCTTAGAGAAGACCAAATCATAAGATCAAAGAGCTCGAGAACCACACCGATTGACGCCGACGATCTTTCACCACCGCTGCCACCACCAAGATCGAGCGCCTCTGAGATCGCTCGCTAGAAAGACCGTTGCACCCTTTCTCCCAAGATCAAGAGGTTGCTCCTGTAAGATCGCCTCGCTTTTGGGAAACTTCTCGGGTTGGAGTTGACCGACATAGTATTTTCTACACTCGGAATATTGTTTCCGCTCAGAACACCTTCTTCTCCAACTAACGAAGCAGCGACGTATCTTTGAACACATAGTGAAAGTTCTACTGATCGGGTGCGCCCGTTTTTTCCTTAACGGGTTTTCCAATGATAACCCTCGTGTTCATATCCCCGCCAGGTGTTGATAATTTTGCACACGAAGATCTCACATCTACCGGAATAAAATTCTCTAGCACGCAACAACCTTTAATATAAATATATATTTTCTTAAAAATCTATCATTTCAAAAATTATGAAAATTATGAAAATTATTCTATAATTATTAAAACACGTTTAAAATATTCTGGTAGAATAATGTGTCAAACTAATGTTAGAAGATCTTAGGAAACCTACCGCCATCGACCACCATCGGCCACCACCGTCGGCCACTATTGTTGGTCACCACCTACCGCCGTCACTGGTCACCACCGCCAGCCACCACCACCTAATAGTCACAAAATCATCACCGACAGCCGTCATTCCCTATCGCCGACTATCACGTCCAACTATCGCTACATGGCTATTGTCAGCTAATTATGGAATTTCTGTTGTCAGGCTTTTTCATATACAACTCTGTAATCCCATTATTGGGGAAACTTAAACTTTGTACTTCAAAATAAATATATATTGGAACATTTTACTAAATGATTTTTTCCTCTTTTGGGATTTTTCCACAAAAATCCTGAGTTTCGTTTCTCTTCAAATATCTGTGTGTGTGTGCTGGATTTCCATACACAGCTAAGATGTGAAGTTTTATTCTACTGATACAAGTTTTCTGGAACACAACAATTTGGTGCCATCTGTGAAAAATATTCTCTTTACATCTTCACAATGGTTGACAATCTAACTTTATGTTCAGAGCAGCACCATCTATAGTGGAGGAAATCTTACTTTGGAGGAACACATAAGAAGAATGAAGATTCATCGAACTCCGATCCTTTAGCTTTTGTTAGAAATTGGGGGGCAACTCTTAATCTCAAAAGATCGCCCAAATTAATATTTTAGATATCTATTTGATTATCGGTTCGAGAAGCAAGTTAATGATATGGAGAAATTTCAACAAAAAGAAAATAGAGATATAGCTTTGCAAATTATGATTCTCCAATCATACTCATGAAAAATAAGGCAAAGGTCAATGAGCAACTTTGGCTACAAGCTCAAATAGATATTTTGATTTGACCTCTTCCACACAGGTTAACATCATCAAGTAATACTCTGATAAATAATCTTGGAAGAATCAAAATTTTTAACCTCTTCCACACAGGTTAATATCATACTTTGATAAAACAACCTCGGATATGAGTTAAAACTATTGATTTCTTCAGTTAAATGTGAGTAACTAAATCTCGGATGGGTCATCAATGTATTTGATTCAACCTCTTCCATACAGGTTAATGTCATCAAGTAATACTTTGACAAACAACCTCAGATAAGTCAAAAATCCTTGAAGGATTCAATTCGACCTCTTCCATATAGGTTAACGTCATCAAGTAATACTTTGACAAACAACCTCAGATAAGTCAAAAATCCTTGAAGGATTCGATTCGACCTCTTCCATATATGCGTTAAATAATACTTTGACGACAACCAACCGGATGGGTCAAAAATCTTCAATGGATTCGATTCAACCTCTTCCATACAGGTTACTGTCATCAAGTAATACTTTGACAAATAACCTCAGATGGGTCAAAAATCCTTGGCGGATTTGATTCAACCTCTTCTATATAGGTTAATGTCATCAAATAATACTTTAACAAACAACCTCAGATGGGTCAAAAATCCTTGGCGGATTTGATTCGACCTCTTCCATACATGTTAACGTCATCAAGTAACACTTTAACAAATAACTCGAATGGGTCAAAAATCCTCAGCGGATTTGATTCAACCTCTTCCATACAGGTTAATGTCATCAAGTAATACTTTGACAAACAACCTCGGATGGGTCAAAAATTCTTGGCGGATTCAATTTGACCTCTTCCATACAGGTTAACGTCATCAAGTAACACTTTAAAAAACAACCTTGGATGAGTCAAAAATCCTCAGCGGATTCGATTCAACCTCTTCCATACATGTTACTATCATCAAGTAATACTTTGACAAATAACCTTGGATAGGTAAAGAATCCTTGGCAGATTCGATTCGAGCTCTTCCATACAGGTTAATGTCATCAAGTAATACTTTGAAAAATAACCTCGGATGGGTCAAAAATTATTGACAGATTTGATTCGACCTCTTACATACAGGTTAACGTCATCAAGTACCACTTTGACAAACAACCTCAGATGGGTCAAAAATCCTCAAGTAGATTCGATTCAACCTCTTCCATACAAGTTAATATCATCAAGTAACACTTTGACAAACAACCTCGAATGGGTCAAAAATCTCCAACGGATTCGATTCGACCTCTTCCATACAGATTAATGTCATCAAGTAACAGTTTGACAAATAACCTCGGATGGATAAAAAATTCTCAGCAGATTCGATTCAACCTCTTCCATATAGGTTAATGTCATCAAGTAATACTTTGGAAAATAACCTCGGATGGGTCAAAAATCTCCAATGGACTCGATTCAACTTCTTCCATATATGTTAATGTCATTAAGTAACAATTTGATAAACAACCTTAGTGGATTCGATTCTATCCCTTCCATACAAATCAACGACATCAAATAATATTATGAAGAATGACACTTTGAAATAATCTGTCAGAATTTATGAGTTTTCTGAGGAACGGTTCCTAAGAAATGCTTCCCCACCACCTAGGTAGTTGTCAACTATTGGAGTTTCAAGAAAATTAATTTTCTATAAAATACGAGACTTGATCATCTCCAAACCGTCAGATGAGACGGTTGATCTCTCCAAGCTGGAGCCAGTTGTATGAACTATGGACCTTGATCGCCTCTAAACCAGGTCGGTCTGATAAGGACAGTTGACACCTCTCGAGAAAATGAGCTCTATGACTACGGCCTTGATCCCCAATCGATCGGCGAGACGGTTGACACTTCTCTCCAAGGAAAACTAGAGTCTCACCGTATGAACTACGTGTCTTAACTAACAAAACAAATGACATTCTTTTCAGAAGAAGGTTAGAGCTTCGCTGACAAAAGAAACAAAAAATTTTACCATTAGCCCTAAACTTATGCTAGATAATTTCTCATCCAGCGCAGAAGAATACTAAAGTATATCAAAGAAAACTGTGTCTCCTTGACCATAGGGGGTTTTTTTTTATAGATCCACTATATGGCTAAAAAGGAAATAAATTAAAAAAAATTGAAAAAACTCATCTCTTCATTATTGCTAGCGTTTAAGAGCCATTTAATTAAAAAAAACCCCTCTCCTCATTATGGCTGGCGTTTGCGAGCCATTTAATTAAAACCCCCTCTCATTCATGGCGTTTGCTATTTAATAAAAAAACTCTCTCCTCATTATGGCTACCGCATTTAATTAAAACCCCTCTCCTCATTATGGCTAGTGTTTGCCAACCATTTAATTAAAGAACAAAAACCCCTTTCCTCATTATGGTTAGTGTTTGCCAGCCATTTAATTAAAAATACCCCATCCACTCATTATGGCTAGCGTTTTCCAACCATTTAATTAAAAAAACACCTTTCCTCATTATGGATAGTGTTTGCCAACCATTTAATTAAAAAAATTGAAATTTTTGCTCACGTGCGTTTTGCTCGCATGAGTGCTTTCGCAGCTCACACCACTGTACAAGCTCTCAGGCTATGGCCTGTAACTTGTGCCACGAGCACCGCGCTTCGTGATCATAGTCTTGTGCACCCATGAAGATCTATTCTCTCAAATTATATGTGACGCAAAGGTTAATGAACATGCAAATTTCATTGAAGAAGTTATTATTTTTAATTATTTAGCATATATTTTTTGGATGATAGAGATAATGTCATCCAAAAATAGGGGGGCAACTGTTTTGATAGAAAATTCTACTAGTCGAAGCACGGATCTTGATGTCAAAAGAAATTTGATTCTAAGTCACACTAGATCGCACTTTAAAATTTTTGATATCGGTCCTAAATATGAAGTGTTTATAGTCAAATCGAGTATCTTGACGAGCCGGATCTAACAAACCCAAGATCTCCTAATTATGACTTCATTTGAGCATTCAAATACTTAAAATACATCAGATGATCAAAGGAATCATTTTGAGCCGTCCAATGGAGTGATTTGGATTTTGCATTTATTTACAGAAATATCAATATCATAGCCTCATTCTTCGAGATGAGGCGAAGAGAGAGCTCGAGGCGAAGAACCTCGGCATAATCTCGTTACCGCCGTCGGCTCACCGCCGCCATGGTCATCCGCCACCACCCGGCTACCGCCGCGCCATCGATCATCGCGCTGACCGATCATTTGCCATTCGTCTCGACCGCTGCCGTCGCCTTCATCGCCTCGCCGCCACCGTTGCTGATAGCGTCGACCACCGCCGGTCCTCACTTCGACCGGCCTGACACTATTATCACCCGACCGGTCGCCACTACCACCATCTCACGATGGTCGCCGGATCATCGTAACATTCATTCACTATCGCCGATTGTCACTAACCATTGTTATAAACTCATTCTATTCATGCTATTGTCATTTTGATTTGTTGTTAGGATTTCTCACATACAACTCTGTGATCTCATTATCAGGAAAACTTAAACTTTGTACTTGAAAACTTATATATAGTGGAACATTTTTACTGGGCTAGATCCCGTGATTTTTTTCTTATTTTCGAGATTTTTTTCACGTAAAATTTTTGGAATTTCTTATTCTCTCTTCAAATATCTTATGTCTTTTTTCTATAAGGCGAAGTTTTATTCTATTACTATAAGTTTTCTCGCATGCAACAAACATAAAACTCAAGAAATACATTTGAATATTATAGATCATTATCATTCTAATAATATTTTAAGAAAATTATATCACTTTTTCATATAATTTATTTGCAAAATAAAATTATACTCATGAGTATTACAGAAAGTGCCCATCGTTACTTCAACTCTAGAAGAATCTCAAGATCAAAAGCTTATCCCCACCTCTGTGGTTCTTGAAGCACCCAAAGTAAGAAACCGTAGAGGTTAAGATGGTGGTGGTTGACAAGGACAAGACAAAGATTATGGAGACTATTCAAGAAATGAAAATGAAAATGAAAATATTAATTTATCATGTGTATAGGGAGCACTTTGGCTTCTTTTAAGAAGAAAAAAGTAATATTATTTCTACTTTTAATGAAAGAAGAAGCTCCTTGCTCGATCAAAGGAATATTTCACAGCAGAAAAATGAAGGAAAAATTAGAGTAATAATAACATATTTTCTTTATGCTTAGCTCCATTTTCAAAACAAGTTTGTACTTTTTCTCATTCAGTAAAATAATTATTATATTCATATCTTCAGCTTTATGCAAAGTGTAATTTTTCATGTATTTTTTTTTTAAATTTTAGTGAGTTATTCAATCTCTATATAGCCGTCGAAGTAGATTTGCTTAAGCTGAGTCAAGTAAATTTTTGTTCTATTATATTGTGTTTAGCATTTTTTACAATTAGCTTGCAGTTCATCGTACTCGCTTCTACGTTGATGTCACCCTTGTTCCTTTGTCCCAGAATTTTATCCGATTTCACAATATCCATTCTCCAATATAAGAAAATTTTGGAGTTCCTATGTATGGACATAATTTATATGCTTTTACTTCGTAAGATTAATGAGTAATTACAATATAGCTTATAATGCTTTAGTTACATTAATTTCAATGAAGCAAGATCCAAATAAAATGAAGGTTTTATAAAGCCAGCAATATCACATACATTAAGATCACATACATGCCATTATTATTGGATTTATCCCAATTATTTAGTACAAACAGCCTTATTAATAGAAAACATAGAGGAATGCACTAATTAACAAAGCGACATGCAGTCATTCCCCGTCTACCATAATCACTTGGCCGATGATATAAGAAGATGCAGGCATGCAGAGGAATGCTGCAACTGTTGCTATCTCCACTGGTTCACCCGCCCTTCCCAGCGGAATACCCACATTTTCTACGCTACGAATGCTATCCTTCGCGTCAAAATACTGCAACAAATATAATTCGAAATTAATTAACAATATCGATCAAATGAATATATAATTTATTTTCAAGCTTACAGATAGTAACAATGGAGTTATGATTGGTCTAGGGGCGATGCTGTTGACTTGAATTTTATCTTTTGCCCATTCCAAAGCCAGATTTCTCGTCAGTTGATTCATTACTCCTGCCATATTGGATATTGTATAAATATGGTTTATTGTACATTCAAGATTATTTTACGTTAATTCTTGGTTGGAGAATTAGGGTGTTATGGTAAAAACAGGAAGAAATAAGGGCGACACTTTTGACACGATAGAAAACAATAACTTGGTGAGAGGTAATGTGGAAGATACAATTATTTATATTAATTAGGGTGCGTTTGGGATAGCTTTTTGGCTACTTATTTTTCAGAAAGTAAAATAGTTTCTTTTGGCTATCAACTTTTTGGCTATTTTTTAGAAAGTTTTATGGTGAAAAATTATTTTGAGAAATGTTATGTCAAAAAAAGTTGGTTTTTGAATTTTTTTTTAAAAAAAAATTTATAACACATACAACTATTTTTTCACAAAGTTATTTTCTCCACACTAACTTTACAATTAGTTTTTCAAAAAACTACAACTACCCCAAATAGATCCTAAAAAGATTGTGGAATGAGAGCTTTCAAAAAATTGAAATATAATATAAAATAAAAATAATTCAACCTGGAAGATTACTAAGATTAAAGCTGATAGGTTTATCCTTGATGCACAGAGAGATGCATCCCAATACCTCAATGAATCCTCCCAACGTGTATTGGGTGGAGGTTCATTTCTACATAAAGGCATTTGGACATCAAAATTAACATTTCATTCAAAAAAATTCTTAAATGTAGAAATAAGTTTTCTTATTAAAATAGAGTTCTCCAAATATGAACTATATGTAATCTATTTCATTTAATAAATCTTTATTATTTTTATGAGAAAATAATATGTGAAAATATTATAGTTATTTTGTGAGATACTTGAGATCTTTTGACTTAACATTGGATTTAGAGGGTTTCATATTTATATATTCTCATTTATTATTAATGTAAACTTCTAGTGATATGTAAAGAGTAGCACATATAAAAAGTATCTATAAGATATAAGGAATAAAAGATAAATTAGACTAAAGGTGTCTCATGATGATGGTGGCCGATGATGATAAATAATTTATAATGAATTTGAAAATCTCCTATTTTGAAGGAATTTCATATATAAAAATGAGTTATTTGATGAATTTTTTATTCATTGATGAAATATATTGCATTTAAAATATAACAATTAAATACTTGAATTTTTAAAATACTTGCATTTAGTTTACTTTATACTGAAGCAACGATATTATGATGCTTCTATCAAAACTATTAATAAGAATAAGCTCATTGAATTACGAGTTATAAATGCAAAAAACAAATTTTAAATTTTTATTTCTTGTAAACTAAAACTGATTTTTGAAAAATAATAGCCAAGATAAGCAAAATAATTAAGTCCAGTTTAAGACAATATATGTAGCCCAAATAAACTCATATAATCTGTCACTTGCCTTTATTGTTTGTTGACCTCCATATATATCACATCAATCGAATCAAGTTCACAAGATGAAGTCGATCAACTTCGGATGCAATGACGCGTAAATCGAAGTTGAAATCCATTCGATGTCACCAAAAATTAGTCAAAATGACCTCCGATCGACGAACGAATTCCTCCATCGCATTCAGAACATTAAAATTGGTCAAAAATATAAATATTGCATAATCTAAAGAGCAGTCGATCAAGTGATCGAGCTATCAATGTGTCGACGCGCATATCGAGGAAGGGAAGCGACGATATTCAAACGACCTTTGTTCATAAGATTGATTGCACCGTTAGTCTCAAAACATCGAAATCTATCAAGTAAGACTATTCGCACTCAATTCGGACAAGTTTCTCGTGAAAATCGAGCAGTCGGAAATGATAATGCATTTTGAATTAAAAGTGACCCAATTCGACGCCGACTTGAATGAAACGGCGTCCGATTGCAAAATGGACTGCGCCATTGCATCTGAAATATCAAAATTACTTAGAATAGTCATCCAATTTAACTAAAGTTATCACATTTAAAATTCTGTCAAAATTAACATGCATTTCGAAATAAATCTGTCTAATTATCTCCTAATTGCGCCCAGTCAATGCCTCGAAACTTGTAGCCCATTCCCATACTTTTGCCACCCCATTCGGCCAATAAGGAGTTGCCACATCACCCATCCCATACCATCCCACGTGAAGCAGCTACATCCACATATTTCCCATCACTCTCATTCATCCCGTGGACACATGCAATACTCGCAGCCTTTACTCTTCATCGTGGCTCCCCACGGGAAGAGTCATCTCAAAAGCCTCTCCTTTCTGCCTTTAAGTGAGATCTGTCTTTCACGTTATCGATGACAAGAAGTCTACCCAGCGGATTCCCTCTCATGGAAGCAGCTGCTCTATTTTTCTGCCATGGACTCTCCTCTGTTCCATTCACATCATTTTAGGAGGGAAGTTGCGTAGATCTTGAAGACTGAGAAAGTAGAGCAAGTGAGGGTAAAGTGGCATTTCTCAGATATGATGAGGAAGAGTGGATGGAACTCGGTGAAAAAGATATACTGGCGTCAACTGACCACCATTTCGGAGAAGGTGGGGAATGGGCTGGACAGTTACCGTGCCTTGTATGTACCCTACAACAAGATTATTGCCATAAAGTCCCTTGATTTGGATCGCTACAATAGTAATATTGATGGAATAAGAAGAGAATCCCAAATAATGAGTTTGTTAGATCACCCAAATATGGTCAAAGGATATTGCTCATTTGTTGTTGAATGCTACCGTGGGTTGTTATGCCTTTCCTGGCAGAGGGTTTTATTTGCATCTGATGAAAATTGCTTATCCATATGGTTTTGAAGAGAATGTTATTGGGCCCATTCTTAGGGAAACACTCACTTTGGAATACCTTCATAAGCATGGACATATTCATCGAGATATTAAGGCTGGAGATATCCTTCTAGGTAGTTCTAGCATTGTGAAGCTTGGTGATTTTGGTGTTACAGCTTGCATGTTTGACAAGGGTGATAGACAACGTTCAAGGAATACTTTTGTAGGCACACCATGCTGGATGGCTCTAGAGGTGTCACAGCCAGGAGGTGGATATAATTTCAAAGCTGATATATGGTCCTTTGGAATCACTGCCCTTGAGTCGGCACATGGCCATGCTCCTTTTTCTAAGTACCCTCCAATGAATGTTCTTTTGATGACCCTCCAAAATGCTCCTCCTGGACTTGATTATGATCGGGATAAAAGGTTCTCAAAGTCTTTTAAAGAAATGGTTGCAATGTGCTTGGTCAAGGATCAAACCAAAAGACCAATAGATGAAAAATTGTTGAAACATTCATTTCTTCAAAAAAAAAATGCAAAGCCTCCTGAGTTGTATGTGAAAAGTCTTTTTGCAGATCTGCCACCGCTTTGGGACCATGTTAAGGAACTCCAGCTTAAAGATGCTACACAACTAGTATTGAAGAAAATGCCTTCACCAGAACATGAAGCATTATCACAGAGTGAATATCAGCGAGGAGTTAGCGCATGGAATTTTGACATTGAAGATTTGAAGATTCAAGCATCACTGATTCAGGATGATGAGGACCCTGTCAAAACAAAGGAAGATTATGGTAGTTGTAGCAATTGCATCAATAATAAGAGCCATCCACTTATATATCTTCTCTTGCAAAAACATTAGCTACTGTTGAAATTGCATACTGGCCAAACATTGATGGTGCCGATGTGCCTAATGGTAGTGGTTTAATTGAAAAGATGAGTGATTAAAAACAAGTTCGTTGGATTCAAGCAATCAAGGTGGTGTTTTCTGATATGACACATGCAGACTAACAAATGATTGCCCCTCAACCTCAATGCAAGATGTCAATCAAGATGAAATGTGATAATAAGAGGAGGCACCAAAATTACGATCCTCTTGTGGTCAAGCTCGTGTTGATCATAAGTACTTTTTGTGCGGATGTAAAAAATATGTGCTTCATACAGATACTTGAGAGACTCATACATATCTTTCTTGACATGGTGGGATGATGCATTCGGCCGTGGTGTTTACACCACCCATACATGCTTCTTTGCATGGTGGGTAAGCCGAGTCCCCAGTGTAGCCCCCTATGTGGGGACAACGTCGAGATGCTACCGAAATGCTGTCAAACATCATACCGATAGGGGGACCTACATAGCTTGATAATAAACTATATTATAATAAAAAGTTGTTATTTGAACTAACATTATAGGTGTATAAGTACCCGTACACGCCTTTCTTGGTATGGCGGAAAAATCTATTTCAGTAGATCTCTTTAGAACCCCATAAATGTGTTTCTTGGCATGGTAAGAAGGCGCACTCAGGTCGTGATTTATACCACCCATACACGCCTTTCTTGGCATGGTGGTCCAAAGATACTGAAGTACCCCTATACGGACGAGGATGTCAAATGTCGCCAAACTTTAACGCTGACACTAGACATAAACAAATTAATAAAAATAAACTAAAAAGCTAAAATTAATATTTTAAACTAACATTGCAACTATGTAAGTACCCGTACATGCTTTTCTTAGCGTGACAGGAAAATATGTGTTTCATACAGATACTTGAGGATCTCATACATATCTTTCTTGACATAGTGGGATGACGCATTCGGCCACGGTGTTTACACCACCCGTACATGCCTTTCTTGGCTTGATGGGCGTGCTGCTCCCCCCATTGTAACCCCTATGTGGGACGATGGAGGTCGAAATGTCGTCAAAATTTTATCTAAAAATTTATACTTGTAATGAAATTCAGTCAAAACTAATAGTATTATACAAATCCCTTAAGTTTAAATTAATGTTGAATCAAATACTCCTACATTAGCCCCGACACTATGCTGAATGCTTAAACTTAGTGTCGGATGTCGTGATCTTTTGGGTCTTAGACCGTGCGGTTAACAAAACCTAAAAATCTAATGATGTTATTATAATATTTTTAAGCTAATAAAACATATGAGAAGCTAATTCTATCATATGATAGTAGATTTGATCCTCTATTATTAAATTAATAGGGTCGACAGGATCTGAAATAGTGAAATAATGAACCACCCCGATGATGGTTGTGTTGAATGAAGATTTCAATTGGAGGGGATACTTACCATTAAAATATGCTTGCAACCTCAAATTGAACTAATTAAACTCAAGTATCAATGCAATTATAAAATCAAATAAATCATCAAATTATAAATGCTTAAATGAAATTTAATTTTTAAATAACTTAAATCTAAAAATCAATCAATATTTCATAATTGTTTGATGAATGTGCAAATTAAGAAAACTCTTGCTCACAAAGGAGCCAAAATCAAATCAAGTATACAACTATGTTTACTCTTAAATAATCTCATGCCAGTAAGGACATGGCCCGTGTCCTCTAACTGCGTAGCTTGGCGAATAGGCTCCACATGATGCAGTTACGACCAGAGTCCTCTAACTAGGTGGTTATCACCAAATGACCCCACTATATCATGATCACGACTGTAGCCCGTTTGCTCCATAATGGCTCTATCATTTGAGTTGTGAACCATAGGGTATATTTGATTGGGCAAAAAACCCTTTATTAGCTAAGGTAGACTTAAGCTTGTCTCCTTAGACAAACACCACCCCAAGTCTGCAAGGATTTCTTAGACGATGCAACCCATGGCTACTGACAAGGATCCTTCTGTCAGGTTAGGTCGACTACTTTCTCTGATTAAGTAGACTAGGAAGCATGACAACCTTAGGTGACGAAACTATGGGATCTAGATCGGGCGCGTCATCGTTCCCCCAACCATCCGCTTTAAGTTAAATATAATGAATTTCATAAATTTTAAATCCTAAAATTTAAACTCTACATGTTGCTACTATATGCTCGCATTTAGCGATCTGACGACTAGCCTTAATCGAAAGTTCTCTCTCAACATTGAGATGGGTAATTAACTATAGGTTGTTGCACCTATAAAAAACCTAGAACCAGATCTAAAGTCCTGCCAAAATGAGGGAGAAATCTCTGGGTAGTGTCTTATCTATTATTCTATATGCCTTCTAAAAATTACACCAATATTTTAAATCACTCTCTTCATCAAGAGGTCGATGGCGAATTTTTGGAGCCCACAAATTTCTAGCTACTCCGTTGGGGACATGTTTCTCTTTCCATCTTTGGCTAGTCAAACTTAAGTTATAGTAATAGTGGAGTCTATAAAAAAATTTTAAATAAAAATAAAAATGAAAGTGAAAAGCTTAAATGAATCTTAAAATAAAATACTTTCTAAATGAGGTCTTAAACTTATAAGATTTAATTTAAAGTCTTATTTATGTTGTCTGTTTTGTTGCATCTCTAGATTATGAAAGTGTGGAGTGACACATCAATTACTGATTACTAATCCCCATCTTTCAATTGTGCCAATGGATCTTCAGAACACTTCGTTCATCATGCAGCTAGGTTATGGAGCCAACAACCGTCTAGCTAATGCTGTAATCAATACAATAGATGTTGGAGTTACCATCCAATTTGGTAACGTACTTCCCATCCATCGTAGCTGTAAATAATCTTCTGTGTGAAGCACCTACATATTGTACACACCAACCTATGTAGGGGAGGAGGACAACTGGAATGACCATTGCTACTACTGAGGTTCCTCAAAAGAGAGCTTTTGTATTCGAAGATTGGGTCATTCTGAGATATCAGTGATGAAAAGAATCGTCATTGGACTGAAAGTTTCAATCATGCATGTGAGTGCAACTACTCTACTAGTTGAACCATTCGACCCGGGAAGGCACAACACATCAGCTTCTTTATCTGGAAGCAAGCTAACTCTGAAGCAGCAGAGAAAGAAGGAATGTTGAGTTGTGAGCTCATCAGCTCTCAGAAGGGCATCTATTACACTACCAGCCTTATAACCATAAGCGAGTATTCCTACTTGCAATAAATTTAAAATTTTGAAATGGGTGAAAAGGAATAGCTCTGCTGGTGATGTTAAATAATTTTTTGAGGCTCAATAGCAGTCAGCTTCAACCCTTTAGAAGAAACAACCTAAAAGTCTATATGCTCGAGTACATAGAGTCTTAAATGTTGTAAAAGAAAAGGTCATATGAATAAATGATATCAAAGGCCAATTATCAGAGAAGCTGAGAATGCTCGACTATAGAAGTTACCATCAGTGGTAGTAAGAACTCAAGATCGTTCTAAACAAGCAAGACGATGACACCACATGTCCAAGAATCCGCTACCGAAAGGTCCCGGTAGGAAGAAACAATAAATATGGAGGTTGAAGCCTCGGGAAGAAGTAGCGATGTAGAAACTTCTTCATCTGGAAGCAAGCTAACCCGGAGATAGCAGAGAAAGAGAAATGTTGAACTGTGTGCTTGACAACCATTATTCAAATAGAAAATTATACAACGAGTTGTGAAACTAGAAGTGAGTGTTCCAACCCATAACAGGTTTGACAGCCTAAGATGGGTAAAGCGGAACAACTCTACTAGTTAAATCAAATAGTCCTTCTAGACCCAACAACGTCAGGTTCCAACTTCTCCAATGAGAAACTCAAAATTGTATATACAAAAGTGCATCGAGTTCTGAAAGTTACTAAAGAGAAAGGATTGATGAAAAGAAAATATCAAAGTCATGTTATCAGGGAGGCTAGAGTTGCTCCTCCAAGGAGACCTCCTATAACCTCGAAAAGATGTCAACCAATTCAAGTCTCGCGTGATGAGCATTGAGGCGTGACACTTAGACCACACATCCAAGAATCGGCCATCGAAATGTCCCGACAAAAAGAGGATAAAACTCTTCAAGAATGGGTACCTGAGAAAAATGTCATATGTGATAAAATTTCTAACGGTAGACACATTGGAGAGTCATCCAGGGGATCCCTTCACCAACCAGCTCCATATCTTTGAGAGGTGGTCAGCTTCAATCGAAGTCCTCCGATTAAAGAAATACCTATTTTGCACTCCGAGCCAGAAATTCATTAGAGGCATGTATCAAAGATTCGTGTCAAAGAAGAAGAAGTTGATGAAGAAAGATATTTCATTCAAATATAATAAAGAGTGTTAAAAAGCATTCAATAGCTTCAAAAGATACCTATTGAATCCATTAATCCTTCCAGCACCAATTCCAGGGAAGCCCATCATTTTATATACATCTACATTAGAAGAATCCCTCGGAGCATTGCTTGCATAGCACAATGAAGAAGGTAAAGAAAATGCGCTGTACTATATCAGTCAAAAATTGATAGGAGCTGAGGCAAAGTACTCTCCAATCGAGAAGCATTATCTTGCACTAATATTTGCTGCTCAGAAGCTTCAACATTATATGTTGTCATACAAGATAACGCTCATCTCAAAGATCGATCCGCTGAAGTTCTTGATGACAAGACCAACATTGACAGGTCATTTGGCATGATGGATAGTGCTCCTGTTATAGTTCAACATTACTTATGTATCCCAGAAAGTGATAAAAGAATAAATACTAGCATATTTTCTCACTACGCATCCTATCCCAGTAGATTCAATAGTCAACGATGATTTACTCGATGAACAGATCCAGCTAATTCTTGAAAGGGAGGAGTTGTAGATCTGGGAAATGTATTTCGACAGTGCATCATCTATTAAGCCTGCTCAGCCCCCAAATTTGCCAAAAGCAAGAGCTGACGTTGGCCTTGTCTTCATAACACCGTAGGGTGGAATATTGAGACGTTCATATAGGCTGACTGAGCCAAGAACCAACAATGAAGCTGAATACAAGGCATTGGTAGTAGGTCTCGAAGAAGTTGTTGTTATTGGCATCTAAATTTAAGAATCTTTGGAGATTCTCAATTAGTAATTAACCAAGTGTTGGGTCTCTATAAGATTAACAAGCTTGAACTGATGTACTATCATAAGCAAGTGCTTGAGCTCATGAAGCAAATTCCAAATATTAAAATAGCTCGAGTTTCACGATCGAAGAATAGTAAAGCAAATTGCTTGGCCAAGCTGAAAAAAGAGATGGTGAACTCGGATGACAACGATGTGTTGATTAAAGTGTCCACTCATCGAGTTCTTCAATCAGTAAATCCATATTCTTCACAGGTAGAGGGACATCAAACTCAAGCCAGCAAGAAGCAATTCAAATTGCTCCTCACTCTTCTAAAGAATGACAAGTAAAAGGGACAAAAAAACTCAAAAGTACTACAAACAAATCATGCGAAGCTTTCACAGTGGAAGAGGCTGATGATTGGAGACAACCCTTCATTAATTATTTCAAAGAAAGTAGATTTCCGAGCAATAAATCATTAGCCACACAAATTACAAAAAGAATCCTATGATATGCTTATGTCAATGACACATTGTACCGTAGATCCTTTGAACAAATGTGGTTGTGATGCTTAGGGACAGATGAAGCCAACAAAGTTATGTTTGAAATTCATGAAGAACTCTATGGCGCGCACCAATCAGGTCCTAAAATGATAACAAAAATTAAGAGGATGGGATACTATTGGCCTTCAATGGTGAAAGATTGCATAAATCATGCCAAAAATGTCACGAATGCTAAGTCCATGGGATCTCATTCATCAACCTCTGAATCCTCTACGCCCAACCATAGCGTCCTGACCATTTGAAAGTTGGGGCACAGATATAATTGGACCAATTGATCCTCCATCATCAACGAGACATCGATTCATTCTAGCAGCTATTGACTACTTCTCCAAGTGGGCTGAGGCCGCTCCATTTAAGGAAGTCACTGTTGATCAGGTCGTTGACTTCTTCACCAATAATGTTGTTTATAGATTTGGGGTGCCATGACGAATTATTTCAGACAACGGTCTAACTTTCAAGAGTGCGAAGATATATAGATTTGCTGATCGACACAAATCGATTGGTGATACTCATCAATCTACAATCGAAGGGCCAATGATTTAGTAGAGGCTTTCAATAAGACATTAGTAAAGCAGCTCAAAAAGCTTCTCTAGAATAATAAAAGAGAGCGACACACTAAATGATGGAAGCACTCTAGACATACAGAACAGCTTATAAAATGCCAACCAAAGCCACTCCTTATGCTCTAACGTTTAGAGTTGAGGCTGTTCTGCCACTAGAAGTTGAGCTGCCATCACTTCGAGTAACTGTCCAATTCAATCTTACTCAAGATAAGAATGCTCGCCTGTGAATGGAATAGTTGGATGTGCTTGATGGAGTTAGACTCCAAGCTCAACAAAATTTAGAAATTTATCGAGTGAGGATGTCCAAAGTATTCAATAGTTTAGTACATCCTCGGACATTCTAGAAAGGTGAATTGGTTCTGGTGCTGAGAAGGACAATCATCCCTCATCGTAAGATTGGTGGTAAAAACTGGAAGGTCCCACGCCATGAGAAGGTGCACGGAGTAACCGCCTTATTGACAAGAATGGTCAATGATCGATCCCACCAATCAATAGTCGATATCTCAAGAAATACCAGAATTGATTATGGATAAGTATATGAATACTTAAATAAATCTTGCAATAGTAAGGCTTTCAAATATATATATATATATAATATTACTTGAAGATTCTCTCTTAAAATGAGAATACATTTTCAAGTTATTGCCAAAGCCTCCCCATGTTAGACAGGGGGGCATTTTTATATATTTAGCTAAGTTGACATCGTGCTTCAAGCTAAAATCCTAAGATAAATATATGTATGATAATCAGAATGAGTTTTATTTATTTATATTAAAGAGGTTCAAACTTTGTAATGCATTTCTGAACTAGTCTGCAATCCCCCTGTTATGGGGCATTTTTTTTAGTTTTTATAGATCAAAGCTGTTCAATCATTTCCTGTGAAATAGGAGAGCTTCTTGTACATGCACTCAGGCTGACATCGAGCTTTATGCTAAAATCCCTGAATATATCTATAACTATTATTGTTAAAGTTGCAGGTCTTACAAGAACAAAAAGAATATGCTTCAATGCATGAAAAGATAATCCTAAATGTCAAAAGTTTCCCTCCAAGATTTGTCAAATGTGGAAGATCAAGTCAGAAGAACTCCTAACTTTGGATGTTTCAATCAACTAAGTTGGAAATATATCAACCTCTACTTCTTCAAGTATAGGACATAGATGGGTTCTAAAGGTCAGACTCAACAAGCCCACAGGTGGCCGAGTTACTGACGCTCTCCTCACTTAACAAGCCACAAGAAAATGCCGCAGTGAAAGAGCCCCTGTTTATTAGTCTGATGACTAGACTGGCAAGCCATCACAGCTTAAGTCAAGAATTCGAGTAGGTTCTAAAGGTCAGACTCGATAAGCCCACAAGTGGCCGAGTTGATGACCCTCTCCTCACTCAACAAGCCGCAAGAAAAGGTCATAGTGAAAGAGCCCCTACTCGTCAGTCCAATGATGATAGATGTTCAATCTCAAACCAAATCCAGCTTAGTGACTACAAGCAACAAAAATCTAAGAGATCGTTTTACTTGATTGATGGACCAAAATAATCTGAGAAAACTCTTAATTCAGAGCTATCTTAAATCAATTTATATATTGCCTGCAAGGTGATATTCCAATCTCTTTTCAAATGATCTGATCAAGCACAAAGCACATATCAAAGCCAATTCCCTCATCAAGTCCAAGAAAAGCAAAAGCACAGACCAAGGAAGTTTATTCCATAGTCCACACAAAAGCAATGGCCAAATTAAAGGAATTTCATAATTATTCAGTTTGTTAAAGCACACATTGCTAGACTAATAACTCAATATTATATACTTAATATAAGTTGTAAGGCTGGGTCATCTGTATGCACCTTTCAATAAGTCTGTCAAAGCAGCAATCACCAAATTCAGGGCATACATACACTCCCTAACAAGTCGATATGGATAAATCAAGTCAAACCTTCATCAAGTCCGTCAAGCTTAAAGCTAGGATAGAAGGAATTTTAAATCCCAAAGTGAACAAATCAATCCCTCCATAAAACACAATCAAGCATAAAGCCAGTGTCGGAGGAAATCCAAATCTACAAAGTTCCAAAAGCAAGAGATTTTCAGCAAATTCATTGAAGTAGAGAGTAGATGGTGGAAGATTATCTTTAGTGAACCCATTGAAACTGAAAGATGGAGTGATCCAAGACCTATGGCTAACCCAAAGGGTCAATCAATTTTGAACAAACATGACTAGATCCATGCGCAAGTCATATTTGTAGGGGGTATTTGTTGACCTCCATGTATATCACATCAATCGAGTCAAGTTCACAAGATGAAGTCGATCAACTTCGGATGCAACGACGGGCAAATCAAAGTTGAAATACACTCAACGTCATCAAAAATCAATCAAAAGACCTCTGATCGATGAACAGACTCTACCATCACATTCAGAACATCAAAATTGGTCAAAATATAAATATTGCATAATCTAAAGAGCAATCGATCAAGTGATCGAGCCATCAATGTGTCGACGTACATATTGGGGAAGGGAAGCTACGATGATGTCCAAATAATCTTCGTTCATAAAATTGATTGCACCGTTAGTCTCGAAACATCAAAATTTATCATGTAAGACTATTTACACTTAGTTAGGACAAGTTTGCACAAAATTGAGCAGTCAGAAATGATTACGCGCATTTGGAATTAAGTGACCCAATTCGACGCCAACTTAAATGAAACGGCCTCCGATTATGAAACGGACTGTGCCAGTGCATCTGAAACTTCAAAATTACTTAGAATTAGCATCCAATTTAACTAAAATTATCACACTTAAAATTTCATCAAAATTAGAATGAATTTCAAGATAAATTTGTCTAATTATCTCCTAATTGCGCCCAGTCAATGCCTCCAAACTTGCAGCTATCCATTCCCATACTTTTGCCAACTCATTCAGCCAATAAGGAGTTGGCACATCACCCATCCCATACCATCCCACGTGAAGCAGCTGCATCCACCTATTTCCCATCCCTCTCGTTCATCCCGTGGACACAGGCAAAACTCGCAGCCTCTTCTCTTCATCGTGGCTCCCCTTGGGAAGAGCCATCTCAAAAGCCTCGCGTCCTCACTTCTGCCACCTCTCCCAGTGGGGCAGAGAGATCCAGTCTATCACATTACCGATGACAAGAAGTCTACCTGGCGGATGCCCTCTCATGGAAGCCCGAGCGGCCGCTCCTATTTTCTTCGCCTCGCACACTCTCCTCTGTTCCATTCACATCATTTTAGGAGGGCAGCTGTGGAGATCTCGAAGAGCGGGAAAGTAGAGTGAGCGAGGGTAAAGCGGTGATTCTCGTATATGATGAGGAAGGGTGGATGAATCTCGGCAAAGAAGATATACTCGGCGTTGTCAGTGGACTACCATTTACTGAAGGAGGTGGGGAACAGGGCGAGTGCTACAGTTTACCATGCTTTGTATGTACCCTACAACAAGATTGTTGCCGTAAAGTGCCTTGATCTGGATCGCTGCAACAGTAATATTGATGGCATAAGAGGAGAATCCCAAATAATGAGTTTGATAGATCGCCCAAATATGGTTTAAGGATATTTCCCATTTATTGTTGAACGCTACCTATGGGTTATTATGCCTTTCCTGGCGGAGGGTTCTTGTTTGCATCTGATGAAAATTGTTTATCCATATGGTTTTGAAGAGAATGTTATTGGGTCTATTCTTAGGGAAACACACAAATCTTTGGTATACCTTCATAAGCATGGACATATTCATCGAGATGTCAAGGTTCGAAATATCCTTCTCGATAGTTCTGGCATTGTGAAGCTTGGTGATTTTGGTGTTACAGCTTGTATGTTTGACAAGGGTGATAGACAACGTTCAAGGAATACTTTTGTAAGCACACCATGCTGGATGGCTCCAGAGGTGTCACAGCCAGGAGGTGGATATAATTTCAAAGTTGATATATGGTCCTTTGGAATCAGTGCCCTTGAGTTGGCAGATGGCCATGCTCTTTTTTCTAAGTACCCTCCAATGAAGGTTCTTTTGATGACCCTCCAAAATGCTCCTCCTATACTTGATTATGATCGGGATAAAAGGTTCTCAAAGTCTTTTAAAGAAATGGTTGCAATGTGCTTGGTCAAGGATCAAACGAAAAAGACCAACACCTAGAAAATTGTTGAAACATTCATTTCTTCAAAAAAAATATTAAGCCTCCTGAGTTGTATGTGAAAAGTCTTTTTGCAGATCTGCCGCCGCTTTGGGACCGTGTTAAGGAACTCTAGCTTAAAGATGCTGCATAACTAGTATTGAAGAAAATGCCTTCATCAGAACAGGAAGCATTATCATAGAGTGAATATCAACGAGGAGTCAGCGCATGGAATTTTGATATTGAAGATTTAAAGATTCAAGCATCATTGATTCAGGATGATGAGGACCCTGCCAAAACAAAGGAAGATGATGGTAGCTATAGAAATTAAATCAATAATAAGGATCCATCCACTTATAGATCTTCTCTTGCAAAAATATTAGCTGCTGTTGAAATTGCACACAGGCCAAACATAGATGGTGTCGATGTGCCTGATGGTAGTGGTTTAATTGAAAAAGATGAGTGTTTAAAATAGGTTCGCTAGATTTAAGCAATCAAGGTGGTGTTGTCAGATATGACACATGCAGACTAACAAATGATTCAGTGCCCTCAACTTCAATGCAAGATGCTAAATCAAGATGGAAATATCATACTGAGAGGAGGCACCAAAATTACAGTGATCCTCTTGTGTCCCCCGCATTCCCCTGCGCACGCCCATGCTCGCCTGAAGCCTGTGTTGACCATAAGTCTCGTACACACCTTTTTTAGCATGGCAGGAAAATATGTTCTTCATACATATACTTGAGAGACTCATACATGTATTTCTTAACATGATGGGATGACGCATTCGACCGTGGTGCTTACACCACCCATACGTACCTTTCTTGGCATGATGGGCAGGCACAGTCCCTGTTATAGCCCCCTATGTGGGGATGACGCCGAGATGCTGCTAAAATGCTGTCAAACTTCACACTGACAGGGGGACCTACATAGCTTGATAATAAACTATACAGTAATATAAAATTATTATTTGAGCTAACATTGCAGGTGTATAATTACCTGTACATGCCTTTCTTAGCGTGACGAGAAAATTTATTTTAGCAGATCCCTTTAGAGCCCCATACATGTCTTTCTTGGCATGGTGGGAAGGCACATTCAGTTCGTGATTTATACCACCTATACACGCCTTTCTTGGCATGATGGACAGACCCAACATACCTGAAGTAACCCCTATACGGGGACGACGCTGGGATGCTGTCGAAATGCTACCAATCTTTTACGCTGACACGAGACATAAACAAATTAATAAAAAATTAACTCAAAAGCTAAAATCGATGTTTTAAACTGATATTGCAAGTATGTAAGTACTCGTACATGCTTTTCTTAGTGTGATAGGAAAATATGTGCTTCATATAGATACTTGAGAGACTCATTGTCTTTCTTGACATGGTAAGATGATGCATTCAACTGTGGTGTTTACACCACCCATACATACCTTTCTTGGCATGGTGGGCAGGCCCAGTCCCTATTGTAGACCCCTATATGGGGACGACACCGGGAGGTTGCCGAAATATTGTCAAAATTTTATCTAAAAATTTATACTTGTAGTGGAATCCAGTCAAACTAGACAATATTATACAAATCCCTTAAGTTTAAATTAATGTTGAATCAAATGCACCTGCATGGGTTCCGATACTACGCTAAATGCTTAAACTTTGTGTCTGAGGATACTGCACGGGTTGATTCCTGGTTGGGTCTTATGACCGGGTCTAGGTTAACAAAACTTAAAAATCTAATGATATTATTATAATATCTTCAACCTAATAAAATATCTAAGAAGCTAATTCTATCATATGACAGTAAATCTGATTCTCTATTATTAAATAATAGAGTCCGCAGGATCTGAAATAGCAAAATAATGAACCACCATGATGATGGTTGTGTTGAATGAAGATTTCAATCGGAGGGGATACTTACCATAAAAATGTACTTGCAATCTCAAATTGAATTAATCAAACTCAAGTATCAATGCAAATATAAAATCAAATAAATTATCAAATTATAAATGCTTAAATTAAATTCAATATTTAAAAAACTTAAAGCTAAAAATCAATCAACCTTTCACAATTGTTTACTGAAGGTGGCAAATTAAGAAAACTTTAGCTCAGAAAAGAGCCAAAGTCAAATCAAGTATACAACTATGTTTACCCTCAAACAATCTCATGCCAGTAAGGACGTGACTCGTATCCTCTGACTATGTGGCTTGGCCAGTAGGCTCCACATGATGCAGTTAAGACGAGAGTCCTCTGACTGAGTGGTTATCTCCAAATGACCCCACTATATCACGGTCACAACTGTAGCCTGTATGCTCTCCAATGGCTCAGCCCTTTGCGTTATGAATCATAGGGTATACTTGATTGGGCAAAAAACTCTTTATTTGCTAAGGTAGATTTAAGCTTGTCTCCTTAGACAAACACCACCCCAGGTCTACAAAGATTTCTTGGACGACATAACACATGGCTGCTGATATTGATTCTTCTGTAAGGTTGGGTCGACTACCTCATCTGACTAGGTAGATTAGGGACCACGACAGTCCGGGATGACGGAACTATAAGATCTAGATCGAGCGTGTCATTGTTTCCCCAACCACCCGCTTTAAGTTAAATATAATGAATTTCATAAATTCTAAATCCTAAATTTTAAACTCTACATGCTGCTATTATATGCTCGCATTTAGCGATCTGACGAATAGCCTTAATCGAAAGTTCTCTCTCAACATTGAGAGGGGTAATTAACTATAGGTGCTTGCGCCTATAGGAAACTTGGAACTAGATCTAAAGTCCTTGCAAAATGAGGGAGAAATCTCTAGGTAGTGTCTTATCTAATATTTCATCTGTCTTTGAAAATTACACCGATATTTTAAATCACTCTTTTCATCGAGAGGTTGGTGGCATTTTCAGAGCCCACAGTGGTACCATAAACACTTGATACGAGAAAGCCAACGAAACCTCCGACAGAGGAAATGAACACAATATTGCCCTCCTCGGAGGCCTTGAGAAACTGGTGAGCCAATTGGCTCAAATGGAAAGCAGATTCCAAATTTGTTGACATTAAAAATTTATAATCTTCTTTTAATGTCGAGCGCCTTATATAAGCTCGTTCTGCTATTAATCTACATACATACATAGCATTTTCAATCAACCAACATATGATCGCATACTTCAAAGTAGAAAAATTCTATAAAAACAGTTACTTATGAGTATGTTGAGCTTTCCTTGGAATAAAGAAGAGGCCTACTCCATTAGTTCCTCTCTCTCAGTTCGTGAAGAAACATCCCAAACGGAGGCAGTAATATCAAGCTTCAAGCCTGGCTAGTTCTTCCACTATGGCTAGGCTGCATTGCTCAACGAGAATATAAACAAATCAAATAAATTAATATTGCTTTTTTAATAAATATTTGAAGTGAAATAACAGAGAAGAATAAGAAAGAAGAAAGAGGAGAAAATCAACCCGATTCCTTTAGTGCCTCCTGTGACTAAAGCGGTGGTTCCCCTGGAGAGACCATCTATTATCTTTTAGCCATCGCCATGGTTCTTTGTGCTTCCTTGATGCTAAGCTTAGAGATGTCTTTTTATTTGATTTACAATATTTAAATTGAATTTAATTAAAAAATTATTACGTGTTGAGTCTAGATTAATCTTTACATTCGTACTTTAATAATATTATACTATGTCATGAATATATAATATATATAGATAATTTAAATAGTATTTATCATATGATGTAATATGATTGTGATAGGGATGTAAAATTATGTAGAGCTGATTATTATTTCTCAAAATCGTGTAGTGGTATTTATATTAAATGGATCATATTTGAGTTAATTTAACTATGTTGATATTATAAATTATATGATTCATATGATAAAATGGTTAATCAACTCATATTCTGATTAGGTGGGTTAAGATCCAATATTTTCACATATATAATAAAAAGATCAAATTCAATTCAAGTATATTTAAATAAGGTTAACTTTCAGTCAGGTCTAATCTAACCTATCAACTTCAATTGGACAGCTCCTGACATCAGCTTTCTGAAGAACTTCCACCAGGTTATTTTTGTATACACAAATAGATCTAACAACACTCTTTGAACTTTGTGCATATAGCTACTATTTTGATTTTGTATGGCATATCAGATAATCACACTATTCCTTCACGCTTTTTTGCTCTTTTGGAGGAGGATAGGAAATATGCTTGTTTTTTTTGCTTTCTTTAGCTTTCTTCTACATTGTAATCGCTTTTATTATCAATGCAAATGCATCTTTTCAAAGAACTTCAATTGGACACAACTTGTTGACTTAGTTTTAGCTCATCTTCCTATCTCATATGAGGGATGCTAACATATTCCCTTTGTTGCCATAATGTTTTATATCCGCCGATGGTGCCCTAATATGCTCTTTCAATAATAATCATTCTAGCTATCAAATTGCATCAAATGGTGGTATTATTTGTTCAATTATAATGTAGAATCTTTGGAGTTATTGTGACCAACTAGTGAGTATTAGCTTCTCAGATGACATAATTAGCTTCTCAGATGTTTTACTAAGTTGAAATTCTTATAATAAATTTTTAAATTTTGTTAACCCGGACCCAGTCCTAAGACTAAATCGGGGAGCAACCCGCAACGTCCTAAGACACTTGAATCTAAACATTCAACATAGTGCGGCACATGCGGGTGTATTTAAGAATTGCCTTAATTAATGTATTTTGTTCGCTTGTACGGTATGTTGTGAATCCGGTGGCGTAGAAGGTGTTGTAAATTGGTCTAATATCTTATTAGATCTTTCGGATTAATATTTAGTTAATGCCAAATTGATTAGTCTTTGAATATTCAATAGACTCTCGCTTATGATGATTCTCAAATTCCTGGCCAACTATACTCAATTTCTCCTTGATCTAATTCGAGCATATTAATAAGACGAAAAATATGCTTCAAATATTTTCTAAGGATTCATCACTTATGCTTATTAGCAATCATTTGATCTCATGAAAAATCTCTGATAACTTCTTTAATTTTTTTCAATTTATTTGAATATGTTTGAAGAGTGTCTTAAATCCAAGAGGCTCTCTTATGTTTTGATTTGATGTTCAATCAGGATTTCTATTTCTTTCGACATCATCTAATTTTCAATTATTCAATTAGTCTTATGATCACTTGCTTGTGAATTTAATGCTTCAAATATTCAATAAAAGGCTCTATTCATATAAACAAGCATCAACTCTAATATCCTTAACTCCACATTAGGTTTCATATTTAAGGAACAACTGGATTTCAAACTTTGTTATAATTTCTTTATGAATTTAACATTTAACTCCCCCTATCTCAGTTAAAACTTGTATAGTTCTCCCTCCCTTTTTTCTTTGAGAAATTTACGAGAACATGGACTCACTTACTTAATTTCTTTTTAAGGGTGGTGGAGCGCTTGAAAGAAAAGGGTTAATCTTTTTAGTGGGCTTTCAACTTTACTAAGATAAATCTTGTAAGTGCTTTTTACCATTTTTCACTTTGATTAATGTTTTACTTTTGTATTCATTATATGTTCTTTTCCCTCCCCTCTTTTTCCTTATTTGATTATTTTTAAAAGAAAAGGGTTAATCTTTTTAGTGGGCTTTCAACTTTACTAAGATAAATCTTATAAGTGCTTTTTACCACTTTTTACTTTGATTAATGTTTTACTTTTGTATTCATTATATGTTCTTTTCCCTCCCCTCTTTTTCCTTATTTGATTATTTTTAATTTGAATTGATCTTTAGATTTCTTTGCTTAGTGCTTTTAAGCCAGTTCTTTTTTTATTCCTCTATTTTTTTCTAAGTTAAAAGATTTGACAAATTTTGGCGATTTCGCTAGGCGACATCTAACATATGTATTTACTCAGACTAATGAAGGTAATGGTTTCAGAACAATGCCGATTCATCTGTCGTCTCTAATGAGCGACTTCAAACCTGTAAAAGAGACAAGCATATACATATACATAATCACATCACACATGTTCAGACTTTTTTTTTTTTTGCGCTTTCAATGATCCGTAAGGAGACGGAGAGAGATAAACTGAGAAGAATCCAATTATGACGTTCTCTCTCAAGCAAAGGTAATGGAAAGGAAGATGGAAAGGGAGATGCCAGAAACTAAGAGAAGAACCCACCTAATGATGGTGTTCCTCTTCGGCTACGACAAAGGAAAATGTCGGAAGGGGAAAAGGGAAATGAGCTTTAGCTAGGAGATTTCAGTTAGAAGTGATTTCAGCTAAAAGTAATTTTGGATAAGGGGTGATTTTGGGTGGCTGCTCAAAAGGACGAGAAAGAGAGGGAGGGAGGTTGGGTATGGAGAGAGGAAGTCTCGATCTCGGCTGCTTGCGTGCGGCCTTGGAGCAGGGAGGGGTTCGGTTTGCTCGATTAGAGGAAGAAATCAGGAAGGGGGAAGAGAGGGCTTATGATTTGAGGAGGATCGAAGCAGACGAGAGGGAAATGGGAGAAGATCTCACGGTTTGGAGGAACAGAGTGGGTCGGTTGCGGTTGAGGCTCGAACTAACGAGGGATATCAGCCTTTGCATGCGGTTGAAGAGGAGAAGAAGGGATTGCGAGCAGGAGTAGTTGATTGAGGATTCGCCAAGCCTTTGCGTGCGGTTTTCGTTCGAACGAAAGGGGGGAACGGTTGAGAAGCTTCCGTGCGTGAAGAGGAGGCCGAGCGATCGTGGAGGAGACTGGCCCGTGCGCATGAAAGGGGGATCTGAGCGAGTTCGATCGCATGAGGGAGAGCCGAGGGGGTTGCATGCGATTGAGGAATAGGAGAGGTCGGGTCGGTTAGGGTTAATTAGTAAAATAGGCTTTTTAAAATTGATTTTTTAAGTGTTTAATTAACTTTAATGTGAATTTTACGACGACACGATTAGATAATTAATATATATATATCAATTCAATTATTACGTTCAACCCAAGACATCCGCTTAAGAATCGGTTTGCAATTCAAAGATTAAATCGTAATTTAAGCTCAAAAATGCGTATCACTCCGCCGATTTTGCGCAGACTCGTCCAATTAGCGTGAATAGTCTTACTGATGATTTCATCATTTTGAAACTAACTCCAATAAATTTCGTGAGGAGCGTGATAAGTTTCTACGTCGATCCGAGATGCATGATTACGACTGATCGCTGACGGTTGATCATATTGTACAATATTTATATTACCGCTTTGACGCTCAAACACAACGCAAGTTCGTTCATCGATCAGAGATTATTTCGACTGATTTTGGCGACGTCGAGTGTATTTTAGCCTCGATTTGCGCGATGTCACTTCCGATCAGTCGACATTTGCACAAACTCGTCTGAATTGAGTGTGAATAATCTTATTTGATTGTTTTCGATATTTTGAAGCTAACGGCACAATCAATTTTATAAATGGATGTTATTTGGACATAATTTTCCTAACTACATACGCGTATATATTAACAACTGACGCTTAATCGATTGATCATTACATGCAATATTTATATTCGGACCAATTTCGATTATGCGATACAAAGGCTTTGTTGAGGTCATTAGCAGATTTTATGTTTGGTGCATCTCAGATTTGTGCTAAAATATTCAAGTCGATCGACTGATTCTTGTGAACTGCTTATGACACATATATTCGAAGTCAACACCGATACTCTCCACTTGTAACTTTTTTTTTCGATATGGTAATTTTTACTCTGCTAATGATTTTTCAACATGAAAATTTCACATAAATTTACATTTTTTTTTTGCTTTAGTTCTTTTAGTTTTCATTGCTCGTATTTCATATCAAAATCTTTATTTAAACTTTAAGAATTTTGCATTTTAGAGTTAAGAGTTTTTGTAATAGTTTAGGGTTTAGGATTTTCAGTGGAACAATATCCAAATTAAACGAAGGTTTTCTCTGTTGGAAAAAAATTCACTTAAACTAGTGAAAAATAGATTTGAGAGATCTGAAATAAAATATTGAATAGAAGTAACTAAAGTATAAGATCAAATGACATAAAATTTAATATGAAAAAACTCGCAAATGATAAAAATTATGGAGCCGTACACCACATTAAGAAATTCATTTTGAAAAAAATAAGGAGAATATTATAAATTATACTTAGCTCAAACCTCTCTACACTTCTCTCACACTCTAGGGCACTCACTCTCCACTTACATTCATCAAAGATTCTTAATATAATTATCCCAATTATTCAGTACAGAATACAAAGAGCAACACAGTGATTATGAAAAACACACAAAAGCAACAGGGATAATTAATTAAATTCAAGCACTAATCAAGAAATTAATTAGCTTCATGGAAGAGATCGACCCATCGTCAGTCCCCCATCGGCGACAACCACTTGACCCGTGATATAAGAAGATGCAGGCATGGAAAGAAACGCTGAGACTGTGGCCACCTCCACCGCCTCACCTGGACGTCCTAGTGGAATTCCCATGTTCTCAACTGTAGGAGTAGTACCCTTCGCTTCATAATACTGCAGCAGTTACAATTTCAAATTTCAAATAAATTAAATGAAATATATCCCATGCATATGTGTATATATACAGAAAGAGAGAGAGAGAGAAACAGAGAGAGAGAGAGAGAGAGAGAGAGAGAGAGAATTGTTAAGTTTCATTCTTACTGATAACATCAACGGTGTTATAATTGGTCCTGGGGCTACGCTGTTGACTCGAATGTTATCTTTTGCCCACTCCACAGCTAGATTTCTCGTCAGCTGATTCATTCCTCCTGTGATATTGCATCATGCATGCGTGGCACATTGTTAGTTTAATTATATTATTGTACTTTTGATAGTGTAATGTCTTTGAGAAGAATCTCAAGAGATTTAAATCTAAGTTTTATAAAAAATTCATCCTAATAATTATAAAAACATTTATCCTAATATCAAGTGAAATAAATTCATGATAGTAAAGTTAAGCATAATTATAATAAAAATGGTAAAAGCAATATGATCAAAAGAAGAAAAAATATATATACAAAAAATTCTTCTAATTGATGATATTCTATTTCAAAGAACCAATTAAGATGAGAGATCCTTATAGCAGCCTGTTAAGACATAAATCGGCAAATGAAACTATCAAATTACAACTAGCTGTACATGTAAATAGTAATTCTCATATAAATCAAAATCTATTTTTATAAAAGAAAGACTGAAAAATAAAAGCAAAATTAATCAAATTATTCCAATATATATGGCTCGAAAAGACTCTCATATTCTAACACTTGCCTTTAGTGATACCATAAATACTTGATTCTGGAAATCCAACTAAACCTCCAATAGAGGAAATGAACACAATACTGCCGATCCCTGAAGCCTTGAGAAGTGGGTGAGCCAGCTGGCTCAAATGGAAAGCAGATTCCAAATTTGTTGACATTAAAAATCTATAATCTTCTTCGTTAATGTCAAGAGCAGTCTTCATCATGCCGGTCCCTGCATTATTAATCTACATACCAAGATAGCATTTTAACGTAGTTTCTCTCTCTCTCTCTCTCTCTCTCTCTCTCTGTCTGTCTCCTTCATGTATATACATACATAGACATAGACGAGTTAGTTACTTACAAGTATGTTAAGCTTTCCTTGGAACAAAGAAGAGACTTCCTCCATTAGTTTCTCTCTCTCAGCTCGTGAAGAAACATCACAAACAGAAGCAGTGACATCAAGCTTCAAACTTTGCCACTGTTGAAGAGCTTTATCAAGTTCTTGTTGATTCCGAGCACACGTGTGAACCTTTGCTCCAAGTCTAGCCAACTCTTCCACTATTGCTTGCCTTTAATTAATTATATAGCAAAAATATTATTGATTAATAAGACTTTAGTTATCTTCAAACAAATTAATAGACAGAAAGAAGAGAAGAGAAGAGAAGAGAAGAGAAGAAGAAAGCCAACCCGATGCCTTTGGAGCCACCGGTGACCAAAGCGGTGGCTCCATGAAGAGACCATCTCTTCTCGAACTCAGCCTTCGCCATATATTAATGATGAAGGGAGATGAGATATGTCTGGCTGACATATGCTCACTGATTGCTCATGTATATATTTGCGACTTGAAAAATAACGCTTGGGTTATAAGATTGCCTCATCAGTGACGCAAGCTTCTGCATAAGGATTAACAATTGACAACTTGGAACAAAAATAACGCTTGAAACGACAATTTTTGCAGTCCAACTTGTGGAAGTAATTAGTCTTGTAGGAAAATTAGATTTTAAGATGATAAAGTTTTATCTAATTTTCGATAAAATAAATAATGTAATTAATATTTCATATAATATATTTTATGCTGAATATATAGAATGACGTCAAATTTGTTGCTAATTTAAATGTTATCAAATATAATAGATGATATGAAATAATTAAAAAAAATAAATCTTTATTTGTAAGAGCACAACATTTTTCCCATGTCATTTTAGACATATATATATATATATATATATATATATACATATACATATAGATTGGAACAAAAAATATTTACACTGATATAATTTGTGACATTTCTATTATAGGAGATAGCAGAAGCATTTATATGTTTTTTAAAATATTTTTATAAGTAATGGGTGATAAGTATTCATAACAATATTCATTGAACAAGATTATGAAGCCATTAAAAATGCATTATCCCATATTCATCATTGCTTCAACTGCAAATATGACTTAAAAGAGAATTCAAAGAAGAATGATCTCACCTTATTCCACGAAGGATATTTTAATATTTTCTAAAATAAAAATTGTTCATTCAAGTCAAATATTCAAAATATCTGTTTCTCATTGATTATATATAATTAAATTTATTAATATAAAATCATTAAGTTTATAATACAAATAAGAATTAAGTTTATATCATTCTCATTTCAATAATAATATAAATATCTAATATTCTATTTATAATGTATTATATAAATAGATTTAACTTTAAATTTTGAAAAAAAATATTATTAATTATTTATTATGAATAAAAAATAGAAATAAGAAATTAAAGTAATAAATAAATAATTTTTAAAATTATCTTAACAAATAAAATTTAAAATTTTAGAAGGGGTATTATGAATGAAAGTAATATATATATATATATATATATATATATATATATATATATATATATATATATATATATATATATCAATCACTGTTGGATATCATTTTTTAGTTGTTTTTAAAAAAAAATTCTAACAGGAAGAAGCTGTTTTAATCTTTTCAGAAAAGAAATTCTAAAATAACTATAATAATTAAAATTTTTTTCTCATTTTCTCATGATAATTTTGCAATAATTTTTATCCAAAAAGTCTACCCCAAATTGTTCTTATGTATCAACTTCTTTCATTTCTAAGGTGCGTCTAAAAATTGGTCAATTTCTAGACAATTGAATGAAGAGAGTATGATTTGATGTGTCGATATAATTTTCAGAAGACAGAAGGAATAGTAGATAAGGCACTACCTAGAGATTTCACCCTCATTTGGTGAGGACTTTAGATCTAGTTCCAGATTTCCTATAGATGCAAGTCCATATAGTTAATTACTCCTCTCATTGAGAGACTTTGACAAAAGTTTCGTTGATCGCTAAATGCGTAGCTGATGAAATGATGTAGATTTTGAAATTTGATTTAGAATTTAGAATTTATGAAATTCATCATCATTAGCTTAAAATAGATGGTTGGGAGAATGATGACGCATCGAGATCCCATCTCATTATCTCTATCGTGGTCCCCTACTTAGTCGAGGAGGTAATTCAAACCCGACCAAGGATCCTTATCAATAACACAATGGTTACATCATCCAAGAAATCCTTGTAGATCTAGGGTGGTGTTTATCTAAGGAGACAATCTTAAGTCTACCTTAGTTGACAGAGGGTTGTTTGCCCTATTAAGTGTATTCTATGATTCACAACTCAAAGGGTAGAGCCAATGGGGAGCATACGGACTATAGTCGTGATCATAATATAATGGAGCCTTACTAGCCAAACCACCCGATCAAAGGACTTTGGTCATAACTGCATCATATGTGAAGCTACTACCAAACCACGCAATGAGGACACGCCACGCCCCACAAAGATTAGATTGATTGAGAGTGAACATAGCAGAACACTTGATTTGACATTGGCTCATTCGTGAGCTAGAGTTTTCTTAATTTGTCACATCCGACAAACGATTGTGGAAGGTGGATATATTGAGTTTTACTTTAAGTTTTTAATGATTGAATTTCATTTAAGCAGTTTTAGATTGCTACTTGATTTGTATTAATTTGATTTGAGATTAGAATCATAATTTGATGGAAGTATCCCCTCTGGTTGAAATCACCATTCAACATAGTCATCATCAGGATAGTTAATTGATTGAATTGAATATATTTGAAAACTTTAGATTATATCAACTCTATTTAGCTCATAGCAGAAGATCAGATCTACTGTCACATGACAGAATTAGCTTCTCAGATATTTTACTAAGTTAAAATTCTTATAATATATTTTTAGGTTTTGTTAACCCGGACCCAGTCCTAAGACAAAATTGGGAAGCAACCCGCGCAACATCCTCAGACACTTGAATTTAAGCATTCAACATAGTGTCGGGGCCCATGCGGGTATATTTAAGAATGCCTTAATTAACGCCTTCTGTTCTCTTGTATAAAGTGCTGCGAATCGGGTGGCCAGTAGTTCATTCATTTAAAAGCTTGCATATATCTTTCAACGCTTAAGTTAAGCTATTGAAAATATCATGTTATTATATTTGCAAGCTCACGTAAATTGAAATGCATGAATATTGTATTTACTTGAAAGTGAATATAAAGAGTTCACTTTATTTAAGTATTTACACGTATCTTGAAGCTATAAATTCAAAATGACAGTTTAATTTATTATTTTACATGAAAATTCAACCCGTCAGAGATACTTTAGTGAATCAATAGAGTGTAATATTCAAGTTGATTCCTTCTATTTTTGAAGGTTCATCATTTAACTTATTTCTTGTTTTCACAAATAAGGCTATTGATTTCTGTATTTTATGAAACATCCTTAGATATTTCAAGCTTACAAATAGATCAACCCATATTATGAATATAGATATCTTTTCTCTGTTCAATTCAACCTTCAACTCTATAGAATTCCTCAATGCAAATGTTTATTTTTAATTAGGTATTGCCGCCAAAACTTCAAGTACCAAAACTTTAAGTGCTTAAATTGGAGTTAGTTATGTTATGATGTGCATATTAAACTTATTCAAACTCTCCCACATTCATGTTATGTTATGATCATCTCATTGTCCCTCATTCTGGTGTTATAATATAATTCCGCTCGCCTCGGGAAGTTTAGAGGTTGGACTTGTTTGATCGACGAGGCTCCATCAAAGTACATTTCTCAAATTTATTATTTTTTCTTTCATGAATGAGCATAAGTTGCTCATCGAGTAAATCATCATTAAGAGAAGAGTCTGTAGGGATTAAAAATGTGCAACTAGAAATCTACTAAGACTTGTCCCTTTTTTGTTTTTTGTGAAATGTATGTGATATTGAATTGTAAAGTAATCGCCCACTTGCTTTAATGCCACGTCGGCCTTGTCATCAAGTACTTCGGCGGATCGATCCTTGATATGAGAGTAATATTGTGAGATAACATGTAATGATGGAGCTTTTGGATTGCAAAGATCAATGCCAAACAGTGCTTCTTTTTCTGCTCCTATTAATCTTTTACTGATATAATAAAGAGCATTCCCTTTGCTTTCTTCATTGTGTTGCTCCAATAATGCTACAAGGGGTTCTTCTAATGCAAATGAGAATGAGAGGCTTCTGGAGTAGTAATACAAGGATGGAGACTTAATGGTAGCTTTAATGCTATTAAAGACTTCTTAGCACTCCTTGTCTCATTTGAATGGAGCATTCTTCTTCATCAACTTTTCAAATGGTTGATAGCATCCTGATAGGTTTGATATAAATCAATGGATGAATGCAAGCTATCCTTGTAAAGAATGAAGCTGATGCAAACTTTTCGGTGGAGGCATCTCCATGATTGCCTTTATTTTAGCAAGATCAATTTCAATTCCTCTATGCCATACAATGTACCCAAAGAATTTCTGGAGGATATCCCGAATGCACATTTTAGAGGATTCATCTTGAGATCATATTTTCTAATTCTCTCCAATTCAATTCTCAAGTCTTCAAAGTGATTTTCACGATTTAAGCTCTTCACCACCAAATCGTCAGCATACACTCCACTTTCTGGTGAATGAATTCATCAAAAATATGTGGCATTGCTCTTTGGTATGTAGCTCCAACTTTTTTCAAACTAAAAGGCATGATTGTGTAGCAATAGATGTCAATAGGTGTTCTGAAAGATGTATGTCTTTCATCTTTAGGTGCCATCTTAATTTGATTGTATCCCAATGATCCATCAATGAATGAGAACATATCGTAGTTGGAAGTATTGTCCACTGGTAGTTTTGATATTGGAATTGAAAAGTCATCTTTCGGGCACGCCTTATTTAGGTCCCGAAAGTCAATGTAGACACGTATTTGGCCATTCTTCTTCTTAACTAGGACAATGTTGGCTATCCAATATGCATACTTCTCCTCCCAGATAGATTACCAGGAATTGCTCCTGCTCTTTCACCTTGTAAAATTACTTTTTAGTTCATGAAGTTGATGCTACCACTTCAAGAGGCTCTGTTGGCTTAGGCACTTTAGGGATGAAGTATTTTGCATTTTCATAGATTTTTGCTTCATGGATGGAGAATGGTTATAGATTACCAGAAATTTTGAACTCTTCCCCCTCTTTTAGGTACTTCATACATTGATGCATAGTTGATGGGACCATGCCATACTCATACAGCCATAGACGACCCAAGAGAGCTCTAAATGATATATCAATATCGATTACATGAAACTTGGCTTCTGTATATAAATCCTGAAACTTGAGTGGGTGAATAAAAGAACCCATAGTTTTCTACCATTTGTCATTGAAACTATGAACCATCAACTTATCTCTCCCAAGATGTTGGATATCAAGTGATCATCATCTTAATGCTTTTAGACTCATAAAATTGATAAAAGAACCTGGATTAATCAATATTCGATTGATCGATATGCCATCGCTCTTTGCAATAACATATAGAGGATGGTTGTGATCGTTGTTCCCAACATAAGATCTTTCTCAAAAAATATGATTTCTAGGAGATCTTGAGTTTGCAATGATTCAGTCATGCATTTTTGGTAAAGTAAGCTTCATAACTCTCTGGATCTTTAAGGGCCTATATCAAAGTTTTTCGAATATCTTTTGACATCAAGAGAGCCTCGTACATATCTAAAGATTCTTTGAAAAGCACTCTTTATCTAAGATAAGGAATGGACGTCAAAATGCTCATATCCCATATAGATCACACTCGGTGCATGTGTAGGGATCTTTCTCAGAAGTGATAGAATATTATAATCTATCTTTTCACTTGATTTAGGCTTTATTCTAGGATTTTTGGGAACGATATCTTCATTAACTTCGATTTTTTTAGCTTTGTCTTTATTTGTATTTCCCCTCTTTGTTGAAGGTGGTAAGACTTTACCACTTCTCAACTGAACTTGAAATACCTTATCTTGCTTAGATTCTTTTGAAGAGATAGTTTCTTCAAATTCCCTTCTTATTCTAGAGGATTGACCAAAAGGGCTAGACTCATTTTTCAACTTCATATATTTCATATGTGATGATATCGATGAGTCTGACTCTTCTCCATTGGGAAAAACATAAATATTCATCTAAACTATTATCTTCTTGTTGAGTTAAACAATTCGATGTTAACTCTTGTGCTCTCCTTACTTTCGAGATAAGAATTTTGATGGGTTGGTCGAGTCTGTCTGATTACCCTTATCATTTTGGAGTAACTGATGCTGAAGAACATCTGATATCACATAAATGATTTGACATGTCTGTACTGGAAAAGATTCACCATTATCTTCTTCATTTTATTCAACAATGTGAAGTTTAAGCATAAAGTCTGTAAGCCTAAATGGTTGTCTTGGTGGCTGGTGATACTCCTCTAAATTATTAATAATTTTTTGAGTTGTAGTTCTCTTCTTGATATTCTTTTTCTTAGTCAACTTCTTTGATTTATGAGGCCTGCATTTAGTAGACTGCTCCCCGTTCCGTGATGAAGTAGCCTTATCAAAATACCATTGAGAAGCCCAAATACTTGGTTTAGGCATCTCTTTTAAGTCTAATATAGGTTCAAGTGGTAGTTTCCACTTAACAATAGGACGCCTTCAATGCTTTTAGTATTTTACGGTCTTCTTAGACTACTATTTCTATTCTTCACCAACGATTTTCCTTCTTTTATATTTGATGGATAATACGAAAGAGGATGTAAGCATCCTTATAGACTCTCTTTTTGGGTTGACTAGAACACTATCAAATAATATAAATTCATCTCGTTGATACTTCCTTTCTAACCAATCTTTGAAGACATAATAATCTTCAATAGAATGACTGATCATCCGATGATAGGGATATTAATTTGGATTATTGACTTAATCAACCTCTTGAGGCATTTTAATCTCTAGTAATTGTAGACAAACTTTGACTGCTTGTCAAAATAATTTAGCCACACTATCTATTCTAAAGGAATAATCTTTGTTCATCTTTTCTTTAAGAGATGACCATATTTGCTCATCATCTCTTGATGCTTATTTTGGATGCTCCCAACCACTTAGAAAAGTCTGAGATTTATCATTGCCTCTCAATATCCATTTTGGTTATGGATTAGAGTGATGCTTTCTTTCCCTTATCATCATTGTATATTGGCTATTTTTCTTTATCCACATTATATATCATCGCCACCATTTGAGCTATAGGAAGTGGCATGAGTTTTGTTTCTTCTTGAGTCCGGTTTATTTCCTTATCTCAGATATAACTTAGTTTATTCAACTTTTCAAATTTAGCCACCCTATCGAGCAAGTCCTGGAATATTGTAATTAACACAATACATAAAAATGGTGTCATTTTATCATCCATATTGCCCATTAATAATTGGATCGTATGTTCTTCTTCCAATTGTTGCTCACACTTCATACTTAGGTTACATTAACGACTTGTGAATTTTGTCACTAACTTATCTTTTGTCCTTTTCAGCAAGGCAAGATCTTCGATTGTTATTTTCTCGATTGCACTAGCGAACCTCTTCATGAATATTGCCTCTAATTCAGCAAAGGTTTTAATCAAATCATTTGGCAATTCTGCATACCACTCGAAAGTAACTGAGGTCAAGCTATTGATGAACTGACAGAAAAGTAGCTCATCGTTCCCTCCTATGTTACCACAAGTAGCCTTAAATTGGACTAGATGTTGCTTTGGGTTACCAAGCCCACTGAAAGTATTAAATTTGACAGTAATCTTTGGGTATGACACTTGATCATATTCAGCTGGGTAAGAGAAACCCATACTCACCAACTTTTCAGCTTACTCTAAAGCTATAACTGTCTTTATCTTTTCATTGATTATTATTTCTAGTTGAGCGGCTGTTATTGTTCTAGGTGTGTTAGCCACATTTTGAATTATCGGCTGAAGAGGTAGTTGGTTAACTTCATTCCTCACTTCAGGTGTAACATGTATTATAAGAACAGGTATTAATGACTGGTGGTATAGAGTTTGTATTATTAGCCACGTTGATTAATGACAAAAATAAGTGCTACATGTGATATTTCTAAACATATCCATAATGATATTCATTTGTACCATCATATCATTCATCTTGATACCAAGCTATGTAATTTCGTTATCTTTGACTTCCATTTGATGCTGCATTTGTCTTTGCTCTTTAGCTAGCACCACAACGTCAACAAGTACATGTTCTTCTTCCTCCTCTATTTGTTGTTGTTGTTCTGCTCCTTGCTCACCTTCAAGGGAAGAACTTGACTATCCTTCTTCTTGTGTATTTGCAGGGGCAACTTTTACTATGGCTAAATGATGACGTTGATTATAAAAGCGTGTACCAGGCTGATCATTTCCTGGTTCAACCATATAAACAGCTTCAACACCTATTAACTCTTTCTCATTTTGACCTTGTTCTTCTTCCTCTTCAGTAGAGATTGAAGATCCATCTTCTACTTGCTTCTGTGAAGACTCTTCTTCATAAACATCGAATTTAGGTTCGTGTTCCTATCCATGTTGTTTGATGGTGTTAGAAAAGTTCATCTATATCTCGACCATATATGACTTCCACTTTCATAGTGTCTTTCTTGCACATAAATTTTGATTGACATTTCCAAAGGATCTCTAGTTCATGTGTGAAACAAACACTTCTTCTATTAAAGGAATCACGATCAAAGTCAACCATCTCTTATGGGGTGAATGACGGCGATAAGGGATCCCCTAGAGGATTCTAGGTGTCCATCATGTCTTTTATCAATGTTATCCCTTCTTTTGGGTATCCACTTATGATGAGTTATTTTTGAGGTGAATTTCTGAATATTTGTATCAGATGTCACACCTCTTCCATTTTTCAGGATTTCATCACGGGGCCTTGGCCTCCATATCTGCTTATCCTTTTGTCGGACCTTTCGCTAGTGGATTCTTGGACAGGTCCGTGTCACCTGCATATTACTCCAATGACCTGTTACTAAGAGATGGAAACCTCCTTGGTGGAGTTTCAGTATTTTAAATCACCACAGGCCTCTGAAATTTTTTTCATTAAGCATCTATCCTTGGCTACTTTAATAATGCTATGTATTCTGGCATACATGGTTTCATGTTGTCTTCTCTGTTATGGTGGAGCTTGACATTGTTGGGTCCAGAAAGACTACTTTACTTCACCAGTAGAGCTATTCCTTTTTACCCACTTTAGATTATCAAAGTTGTTATGAGTAGGAATACTCATTTTTGGCGACAGTAATGCTTGTTCACTAGGTAATTCGTAGGGGATTACTGAGCCCTCAGCTCAGCATTTCATCTTCTTCTCCACCTTCTGGTTAATTTGCATCCTGATGAGGAAGCTTCATGATCTTGCTTTCCATGTACGAAAGGTTCAATCGGTGAAGCAATTGTACCATGAGGTATGAAAGACATAGTTTGCGTGCTGATAGTTCTTTTCATCATGAGGACTTCAGGTTGACCTAGTCTTTTAAAAACTGAAGTTCTCTGTTAGGAGAACTCAACAAGATGGATGTCGAACCGATTGGAGGACATGGCTAGTAGCTTCAAGAATTTGAGGTCTTCCATCATGGCGAATGTACCTGTGGGTACTGTGAGTTGTAGCTATAATAAGAAATTCAAGCTACCAAATTAAATGGTAGCTCCAACATCTCTGTGATGATAACAAAGAGATGGCACCATGCCTAGCTAGATAGTGAAAGGAGTGTTCTGTATATCCATTCTGCATAAGTGAAAGATGGGGATTAGTAATTAATAATTATTATTTCACCCCATGCTTTCAAAATGTAGAGATACTACAGAACAAAATAATAATGTAATAAAGATACACTCAACAGAATAATTCATTCGACATAGAGCCTTATACATTATTATTTTGAATTTATTACACATTTAAATCACTATTTTTTATTTTAAATTTTCAAATATTTTATTACTACTATAGCACATATATGATTAGCCAAAGATGGAAAGAGAATCCAGTCCCCAACGAAGTCGCCAGAAATTTGTGGGCTCTAAAAATTCACCACCGACCTCTCGATAATTGAATGAAGAGAGTATGATTTGATGTTTCGGTTCCAGGTTTCCTATAGGCACAAGCCCTTTTAGTTAATTACCCATGTCAATAAGTGAGAGAGAACTTTCGATTAAGAACAAGTAGATAACTAAATGGGTAGCGTGAAGTAGTATAGTAGTTTTGAAATTTCATTTAGAATTTAGAATTTATGAAATTCATCATCATTAGCTTAAAGCGGATGGTTGGGGGAATGATTAATCCGGTTGAAATCACCATTCAACACAATCATCATCGGAGTAGTTAATTGATTGAATTGAATATATTTGAGAACTTTAGATCGTGTCAACTTTGTTTAGCTCCTAATAGAGGATCAGATCTACCGTCATATGATAGAATTAGCTTCTCAGATATTTTACTAAGTTAAAATTTTTATAATAGATTTTTAGGTTTTGTTAACTCGGACTGAGTCCTATGACTAAACCAGGAAGCAACCCACGCATTCATTTAAAAGCTTGCATATGTCTTTCAACGCTTAAGTTAAGCTATTGAAAATATCATGTTATTATATTTGCAAGCTCACGTAAATTGAAATACTTGAATATTGTATTTACTTGAAAGTGAATGTAAAGAGTTCACTTTATTTAAGTATTTACACGTATCTTGAAGCTATAAATTTAAATGACAGTTTAATTTATTATTTTACAATCAATCGATTAAGCGCTCGAGCTATAAATGTGTCGATACATATATCGGAGTCGGGAAGCTTTGATGATATCCGAACGACTTCTGTTCATGAAACTGATTATGTCGTTACCTTCAAAACGAAAACTATCAAATAATATCGTCCGCGCTCAATTCAAACGACTCTGTGCAAAATATCGAGTGATTTGAAGTGACAGCACGCAAATGGAGGCTGAAATACACATGACATCACCGAAATCAACTCAAATGATCTCTGATTGATGAACGAACTTTGTCATCACGTTCAGAACATTGAAATTGGTCAGGATATAAATATTGCATGACTAGATGAGCAACCGACCAAGCGCTCAAGTCATCAACGCATCTGCACGTATATCGAGATCAAGAGCTGCTGATGAGGATCAAACGACCTTCGTTCATAAAATTGATTACGCCATTGACTTTGAAATGTCGAAATCTATCAAGTAAGACTATTCACACACAATTTAGACGAGTTTGCGCAAAAATCGAGCAGCTGAAAGCGCCGACACGCATTTCAAGCTGAAATTAACTCAATTTGGCGCCGACTCAAACCAAAATGACCGATGAAAATGGATAATCATTGTATTTAACAATAATTATCCTAAATCGATATATATATATATATATATATATATATATATATATATATATATATATATATATATATATATATATATATATATATATATATATATATATATATATATATATGTATGAAGAAAACCACTTGCGGTAGAGTAAAAGTTTTCACTTAAATTGGAAATCCACACATACAGTGTATTTAAAGACTGAACAATAAAACTCCAAAATTTTACGTGGAAAACCTCAAAAGAGGGAAAACCACGCAGCCTCAGAAAAAGCTTCCACTATGTATTTGTTTGAGTACAAGATCTTCTCGACACGAGATTACACAGATATGTGAAAGGGACAATGTTGACGACAATGTTGACAATGTTAACGACAGCGATGACGATGTGACGACAATGTCGACGATAGGTCGGTGATGATGACCGGCGAATTGGTCGATGATCGAGGATCGGTGGTGGCGATGGTAGGGCGTGGTTGACAACCGTCAGTGGTGGCACGATTGTCTTGGAGGATCTTTAGAGCTCTCGTCTTCTTGCTTGACCCTCCCCTTATATGAGGAATGAGGCTATTTATGATGAGGAGTGGAGTCTCAGAATACATGCAAAAATCCGAACCACTCCAATCGAACTCATGATGATTCCCCGATCATATGATGTATTTTGTGTATTTGAATGCTCAAATGAAGTTGTAAGATCTTTGGCTTGTTGGAACCGCCGTCGAGACACTGACACTATAAACACTCCATATTTGAGAGCTTTTAGTAATTTAACCGATGTCTCAAAGTTTTCAATGATATTTTAAGAGCTTGATCTCGACCGCCAACTGACAATTTCGCATCAAGATTCGTGACCAGAGAAATTTTCGTTCATATCATTCCCCTTATTTTGGATGACATTATCTCAATCATCCAAAAATATATGTCGAATACTTGAAAATAGCAAATTCTTTTAATGAAATTTGAGGATCCATTAACAAAGACATTTTGAGAGAACAGATCTTCAAGAGCACAATAATACTGTCACGGCGTATCGCAAATGCGTAGGTATGCGCGAGTATGAGATTTCGAGGTTACGGACCCATCCTGCGCGAACAGAGCTCGAGGCTAGGCGCGACTGGCGCAGACATGGCCGCGGTGCATCATGAGCGCTGGCTGCTAGCGGGTCGCTGCTCGCCTACCGGTCACGCAGACGGACGGGCGGTATCAGGGTCGAACGGGCCGATTATGTCTGACGGCTCGCTGATCATCCTACGGGTCGCTGTGAACGACCTGAGTGGGTCGGCGTCGGGCTGCTGAAGTCTACAGCCGGGTCAACGCTGGTCTTGGTCACGGCCAAGACCGAATACCTGGCCAGACGCTCGATGGCTCCGCCTCGGTCGACCATGACGCGAAGGTTTGAGCATGGCGGCCTGATCGGTTTCCCGAATAACCCGACGATGAAGACGGCGAGGCGGCAGTTCAGACAGCCCGAATGACGATTTTGAGCTTTTTCCAACGGTTTTAAGGCTTTTACTTTCCCTCTGGGTCTATAAAACCCCAGAAGGAGGCACATTCTTTTCTTCTTGAAAGAAGGTTATTCAGAGGCAATCAAGACCCATAGTTCATACGGCAAGGCTCCAATTTTCCTTCAAAAGAGGTGTTAACTAACCTCGTAGGACCAACCGGGATTGAAGGCGATCAAGACCCGTAGTTCATACGATAAGGCTCCAGTTTTCTCTCGAAAGAGGTGTTAACTAACCTCGTCGGACCGACCGGGATCGGAGGCGATCAAGACCCATTGTTCATACGGCGAGGCTCCTGTTTTCCCTCGAAACAGGCATTGACTGCCCTTGTCGGACCGACCGGGTTGGAGGCGATCACGAGACGGGTCGACGAAGATGCTCGACGATGGTCCACGAGATGCAAGCGGTGCGGCGCCGGCTGCGACGGTAATCGGCACGGACCGCTATGGTGTTGGTGGTCGACGGGATGGTCCAATGACAACCGCAACATAGCAGAAGTCAGTACGGGATGACCGACGATAGTGGTAGACCGCGAGGTTCCGAGATGACCGATGGATTGTTGGCGAAGCGGTCTAGATGACCGCGACGCAGTACGTGAATGGGCTATATGGTTGGGCCGACTGGCCAGCAATGCAGAACAATGACGAATCGATTAGCGACCGCGCAGAGTGGGAGGACCGACGACCGATGGTGGCGCGGAGGTTGTGGTGAGAACGAGATTATCAGCGATGGTCGCGCGACCTACGGGCGAATCAGGCGCAGGACCGCTATCTGGTTGGGGCCACGGGTGCTCAGCAGAAATCGGCACAGCGGCGCATCGACAGTAGTCAGCGAGATGACCGGCGACGATGGTGACCACGAAATTGTCGGTGATGGTCTGCGTGGCCGGGATGGTAGCGACGCGATCGATAGTTGATACGACGGGGTGGTCGGCACGCGGCGACGGCGGTAATTTTGACCTATCCGGTTGTTTGTCGAGTGTGACTGACATTAACTCTATGGAAGAGGTTGAATTGAACCGAGGATTTTGACCATCCGAGGTTGTTTGTGAGTGACTCGGCTGACGCGTTAACTGCATGGAAGAGGTGAATTGAATCCGAGGATTTTGACCTATTCAAGGTTGTTTGTCGGGCGCTACGATGACGCAACTGTATGGAAGAGGTCGGGGAAGTCCACCGGACCTTTTGACCTATCCGGTTGTTGTGTCGTGGTGTTACCCGGCGACGCAACGTATGGAAGAGGTCGGGAAGTCCACCGCGACCTGACCTATCAGTTGTTTGTGAAGTTACACGACGTTAACTATGGAAGAGAGTGAATTACCGAGGATTTTGACCTATCCGGGGTTGTTTGTCAAGTGTTATCGATGACATTAACCTGTATGGATGATCATGAGAAGTCCACCAGGACCTTTTGACCTATCCAGGTTGTCGGTGTTACAGATGACATTAACTGAAGAGGTCATGGAAGTCCACCAAGGACCTTTTGACCTATCCTAGGTTGTTTGTCAGAGTCTTTGCTCGATGACGTTAACCTGTATGGAATAGGTTGAATTGAATCCGCTGAGAATTTTTGACCTATCCGAGGTTGTTTGTCAGAGTGTTACCCGATGACGTTAACCTATGTGGAAGAGGTCGTGGGAAGTCCACCAAGGACCTTTTGACCTATCCTAAGTTATTTGTCAGAGTCTTTACTCGATTATGTTAACCTGTATGGAAGAGGTCGAATCAAAACATCCGTTTGTGGTTGTAGCCAAAGTTGCTCCTTAACCTTGGTCTTGTTTTTCCATGAGTACGATTGGAAAATCATAATTTGTAAAGCTATATCTCTTCTCAATGTTGAAATATCCTTCAACTTTGACTTGTTTCTTGGGATGGTAATCGATTAGATGCTTAACATGGGCGATCTTCTGAGATTAAGAGTTGTCACCTAGTTTTCGACAAAATCTGAAGGAACTAAGTTTGATGAATCCTCATTCTTCGCTTGCGCTCCTTAAAAGCTTGAAATGCTCCACCTCGATGATGGTTTTGATCTTGTTGGAAAACTTGGTTGTCATACAAGATGAAATAATGGGAATCAACATCCCAAGACGCCAAACTTGCGTGCTAAAAAACCGCATGAGAGTAAAAATTTTCGCCTTTAGCTTCGTTGGGAAATCCACACAATAGTATTTAAAGAGTGAACAATAAAACTCCGAATTTTATGTGGAAAACCCTGGAAAGAGGAAAACCACGGGCCTAAAAGCTTCCACCGTATTTTTTTGAATACAAGATCTTCCGATCGGATTACAAAATCAGATATGAAAGAGACAACAAGCAGAATGTATTAACGTGACGATAACGCCGGACAACGATGTTCACGACGATGTTTGATGATAATGGCGACGACGAATGACGAATGGATGAGATAATGTCGATGATGGTGGATGATGATGCATGCTGGTCGACGACGGCGGGATCGCCGATGGTGGTCGATGCAAATTTGGACAACCGTCGAGGTGGCACGATTGTTGGAGGATCTTTCCTCTCTCTCTCTTTTGACCTCCCCTCAAATGAGGCTATTTATGATTGAGGAGTATGTCTCAGAATACATGCAAAATCAACCACTCCTCCAATCGACGGCTCATGATGATTCCCTCGATCATATGATGTATTTTGTGTATTTGAATGCTCAAATGAAGTTGGAATTGTAAGATCTTTGGCTTGCAGCTGTCGAGACGCCGATTTGACTATAAACACTCTATATTTGAGAGCTTTGGAATTTAACCGATGTCTCAAAGTTTAATGATATTTTAAGAAATTGATCACCGCCAACTGATACAGCTAAGATCAAGATTTGCTCTGAGGGAATTTTCATGTCATATCAATATATATATATATATATATATATATATATATATATATATATTTATATTAAAATAATTTAAATTAATTTAAAATTAATTTAAAAATTCTCAAATTACCCCCATGCTCAACTGTTCTTCCCTATTTTCAATTTCTGAAATAAGAAATTAAAAAAGAATTAAATTCAAAAGATAACCACTCTCCTCATTCTGCAACTTCTCCTTCATTCTCACCTACTCTCTCCTCATTTTCAATTCTCGTTTCTCTCGCCTATATTCTCCTTCTCTACACATAAGGTAATTCTCCTCCTGATTTTTCTATATTTTCCTCTCTATTTTATCATTTTTTTCTCCATTCCGCGCCTTGTCCGCACTGCCGTACCACCGTCCAACTCGCCGGTCGAACCAGCAGGCCCACTCTGCGTGCAGCGTTCGCAGCCAAACCCGCTCCCGCGTCCAACATGAGCCCGCCGCCGTGCTTGTCGCCGGCCAGACCCGCGTCGTCCGATCCTACGCACCCCGCCGCGGCCCGCTCTGCGTCCCCGTTGCCCACAGACCCGCACGACCCACTGCGATCCCCCGACCCGGCCCATTCCGCGTTCCGCACGTCCCGCGGCCGCGACCCATTGACCCATACCGCGTTATCCACGCTATCCCGTGACCTGCTGACCTGGGACTTGCGACCTGCCGACTGCGCCTGGCTGTCCGCGACCCCGCCGTCGTTCCTCAGGCCATCCCGCCGCCGGCGTTCCGCAATCCACTCCGACCGGTTGTTTGTAGCTAGCCTGCGCCGCTCGTTTCTTCAGCCCGTCTTCCACAATCCGCCAGCCCATGGCCCGCCAGCCCAGCAAGCCTCATTCCCTCTACCCAAGGCCCGAAGCTCCTTCCTGCAGCCCACAAAACTGCAAAGGCCCGCAGCTCCTTCCTCCAGCCCACAATCTTTACACAAGAAACCTTCCAGTAGCTTCCTTTATCTCAAATCGAGGAAAACACCAAGATTTTCGATTTTCCGTCGACTCAGAATTTCCACCTTCGCTCACGAACGGAGAAGAACATGTCAAGTCCTTTCCGACGTCAGACCAAGAATTACTACTCCACAATGAGGGAAGAACATCGTTAAGATAATCCTTCTTCGATTTATGCCGACGCTGTAGAGCTCACGTTCGGGGAAGAACATCCAAGAGGCAAATTCTTCGATTTTCGATCGACGCCTCAATTTTCCATTTTGCTATGTCGCGAATCGGGGAAAGAACATCATCAAGAGGTGAATTCTTCTTTCTATTTTCGTCGACTGTCCTTCCTAACTTCACTTCACGAAAATTGGGGAAGAACATCATCGGTAATTTTTTTCAATTTTCTGTCGACTCCTTACCTTTACATTCTCAATCGATACCTAACCCTGCCTTTCGAGCGTTGCAGAAATTAAGTCAGAATATGTGGGATCTGAGAATGTGAATATATATATATATATATGCTTGTGTTTCTTTGCAGGCTTGAAGAACTCATTGTGCTCAAAAGGATGCGATGGGATGAAAAATAGGCTGTGGTGTCGCAAGACACCGCTCGCTATGCTCAAGAGAGCGTAACGAGTAAGCCAACACTTGTTAGATATCGCTCCCCCTAAACGAAATGCTATCGAAATTTTGTCTAATTTTTAAACTTTAAACAAAGGGGGAAATGAATATATATTGTATTGTATGTCTTCTTTCAGGTTTAAAGGTCTCTGGCTCAAAGAGTGACGAGATGAACCGATGGTGTCAATACCACTGCTACCAAGAGGGTAGAGTAAAAACACCTTTAATAGCTCTCGCCACTGTGGATGACGGAGGTTGCCAAAATTTTGTCTAAATTCTAGACTTAGAAAAAGAGAGGGGGAAAGTAGAATGACATATGGTAGGTATAAAAGCAAAATAAAATAAAATAAATATGAAAATCACTTACAAAATTTATTGAAACAAGATTAAAAGCCCACTAAAGTTCTTAATCGATCCCTTTCAAATATCCTAGCTCTAACCTTTCAAGTAAATGGAATAAAATAGACAACTCCTCTTAACCTTATTTATAAAAATTGGAAGAAGTATAAAGAGGGGGGAAATCAATTTTGAATACAAGAAATCAAATTTAGATACAAGATGGGGAAAATCAAATTTGAATACAAGAGGGGAAATCAAAATTGAATAAAAGGGGAAATCAAATTTGAATAAAGAGGAAATCAAATTGAATAAAAGGGGGGGAAATCAAATTTGAATAAAAGAGAGAGAAATCAAATTTGAATAAAAGATGAGGAAATCAAATTTGAATAAAAGAGGGGGAAACTCATATTGAATATAATAGGGGAAAATCAAATTTGAATAAAAGAGGGAGAAAAATGAGAATTATTTTGAGGAGTAAATTTTTTTCTTAAAATGATAAATTAAATTATCCTTTGAATAAACAAAATGCGCCATTTGTACAATCACGATACTAAAATCTACAAAAAAATCATAGGCTTCCTTCAATCAAACATTAAAGAATTTTATTCTAATAATGATTTTCAAAATCAATGATCTTAATTAGATAAAATATAAGCTATAAACACATATCTTTGGATTTAGAGATTTCAAGTTACAAAATGTCCTTGCTAATTTCGAATAAAAAAATGGAAATCTAAAATCAATCTCATAATTCAAACATAAAATTACCCGAAATCACTATACACCCGCATGTGCCTCGACACTATGTTGAATGCTTAAATTTAAGTGTCTGAGGATGCTGCGCAGGTTACTTCCCGATTTAGTCTTAGGATTGAGTCCGGGTCAACAAAACCTGAAAACCTATAATAAGAGTTCCAAAATTAGTGAAATTTTTGAGAAATTGATTACGCGGTGGATGATCTAATCCTCACATTGTTTAGAGGAGGATCTAAAGCTCTTAAACGCATTCAAATTAATCAATTTTTCAAATCAAATTAAGTTTTGAAACTGTTTAAATGAAATTCTATCAGTAAAAACTTAAATTAAAAATCAATATATCCACCTTCTGCAACTATTTGTCAGGGGTGACAAATTAAGAATACTCTAGTTCACAAAGGAGCCAATGTCAAATCAAGTATTCTACTATGTTCACTCTCAATCAATCTCATTAAGGATGTGTCCTCATTCGATGGCTTGGCGATAAACTCCAGATGAAGTTACGGTGAGTCCTCTCGTGGTTTGGCTAGTCGGACTCCATTATATTATGATCACAACCGTAGCCCGTATGCTCCCAAATGGCTCTACCCTTTGAGTTGTGAATCATAGGGTATACTTGATAGGGCAAACAGCCCTCTGTCAGTTAGGTAGACTTAAAATTGTCTCCTTAGACAAACACCACTGCAGGTGTACAAGGATTTCTAGGATGACGAAACCCATGTGTTGCTGATAAGGATCTTTCTGTCAGGTTGGATCGACTACCTCCTCTGACCAAGTAGACTAGGAACCGTGACTGCCCGGGATGACGGATCCATGGAATCTAGATCGAGCACATCATCATTCCCCCAACCATCTGGTTTAAGTTGAAATGATAAATTTCATAATCTAAATTCTGAAACTCTATATGCTGCTACTATACACTACACTTTCAACGAAATAATGAGTAGCTTTAATCGAAAGTTCTCTCTCACTTATTGGGAGGGGTAATTAACTATAGGGGCTTGAGACTATAAGAAACTTGGAACCAGATCTAAAGTCCTCACTAAATGAGGATGAAATCTCTGGGTAGTGTCTAATCTACTATTCCATCTACCATCTGAAAATTACACCGATACTTTAAAACACTCTTTTCATCGAGAGGTGGTGAATTTTGGATCCCACTGTTCTAGCGACTCAGGGGACATGTTTCTCTTTCCATCTTTGGCTAGTCAAATTTGAGTTATAGTAGCAACAAAACATGATAAAAATCGAAATGTAAAATCAATTACTAATGAAACTAAATCTAAGCTAATTATATCATTATGACTAATCTGCTTGTTCTTTGTATCGATGGATCTTCAGAACACACCGTTCATCATGTAGTTAGGTCGTGGAGCCAACATCCATCTAGCTAATGATGTTATCAAGACTGGGGATGTTGGAGCTACTATTCAATTTGATAGTGTAGACTTCCCAACTATCACTGTTGCAAATAATCCTCCACCTGAAGCATCTGCATATTGTACACACCAACCTGTGTATGGGAGGAGAATGACTAAAATGATCATTGTTGTCATCGAGGTTCCTTAAGAGAGAGCCTCTGTATTCGAAGGATTGGGTCATTCTAAGGCGCCAATCATGAAGAGAACCTTCACTGGGTAGAAAGTTTCAGTCATACCTGTGAATGTGACAACCCTACCAGTTGAACCTTTCGCACTAGGAAGGCAAGGGGCTGAAGTCTCCTCTTCTGGATGAAAATTGAGCAGAAGGCGAAGGATAAAAAACACTAAACTGCGAGCTCAGTAGTTGTTGTATGAATCATAAGTCACACAACCAACCTTACAACCAGAAGCAAGTATTCTTACCCACAACAACTTTGACAATCTAAAATGGGTAAAGAGGAATAGCTCTATTGGCGAAATAAAGCAGTCCTTCTAGAACCAATCACGTCAAGCTCCACCACCACAAAGGAGACATCCTGAAACATTGTCTGCCAGGATACATAAAGTTCTCAAAGTAGCCAAGGACAGAGGCCTAATGAAAAGAAGATTTTGGCTATGGTGAGAAAATCAGCGCCACCAAAAAACCACTCTCTTAGTGGCGGCCAATGAGAGTACACTTGGACCTGATCCAAGAATCCATCGAAAGGTCGTGAAAGGGTAAGCAAATATGGAGGCCAAGGCCCCATAATGAAACTTTGAGTAATAGAAGAGGTGTGACATCGATACATATACTCAATCCCAAAATCAACTCATCGGTGGATACCCAAATAAGGGATATCAATGATGAAAGATATGATGGTCAACACCTTGAAGAATCCTCACAGGATCCCATCGTCCTCACCCAAGAGAAGGTTGACGTTGAGCATGGTCCTTTAATAGAAGAGGTGGTTGTTCTGCATATTGAACCAGAGATCCACTGGAAACGTCAATCAAAAATTCGTGTGCATGAAGAAAATAATGAAGAAGATTCTATGAAAATATAAGTCGTCTATATGGTCTGAGATATAGATGAACTCTCACTTCGACACCATCACATCAACAAACTCGGGGAACTGAACTGAATTTGCTTATGAAGAAGAGTCTTCACGAAGCAAATAAAAGATGGATCTTGATCTTTCTTGAAGAAGATGAAGAAGACCTGAATGAGAAAGATATCATGGGTGTGAAGTTGTCTATATGGTTGAACCAAGAAATGATCGGTCGTACATTTATAATCGCGTTGTCATATAACAACAACTCTCTAAAATGCACAAGGAAGGGGTCAAGTTCTCCCCCTAAAAATGAGCAAAGAGAAGAACAACAACAAGAAATAGAAGAAGAGGAAGAGCCTGTATTGATTGACGTCATGGCGCTAGCTAGAGAGAAAAGAGGAATGCAGCGTCAAATGGAAGTCAAAGATAAAGAGATTGCACAGTTTGGTACCAAAATGAATGATATGATGGTACAATTGAATATCATGATAGAGTTATTGCAGGAGAATATTTTATCAAGTACAACATATGTCTTGTCTACTAGTCAACAAGAAGCTAATAATATAACTTATACTACCGACCCTGGTACATCAGCATGCTACATGTGGGATGAAGTTAAAACACAACAATTCAAAATATGGCTAGCACACCTGGAGCGGTAATAGCTGCTCAGCTAGAAATAATAATCAATGAAAAAATAAAGTCGGTCATAGCCTCAGAGCAGGTTGAAAAGTTGGTGAGTAAGGGTCACCCTTACCCAGCTGAATACGACCAAGTACCGTACCTGAAAGGTTACTCAGTGTCGAAATTCAACACTTTCAGCGGGCTAGGTAATCCAAAGCAAAATCTGGCCTAATTTAAGGCTACTTGTGGTAACACAGGAGGAATGATACCTTTACTTTTTTTGATTCATTCATTAGTAGTTCGACTTTGCTTTGAATGGTATGCAAATTTTCAAATGATTGATTAAAATATTTCTGAATTAGACCATATTTGTGAAAAAGGTTTGCGGTCAAGAAAATCACAATCACTGACTTTGCCTTGTTGAAAAGAAGGAAAGATAAGTCAGTGACGAAATTTATAAGTTATTGGCGCAACCTAAATATGAAGTGCGAGTAATAATTGGAAGAAGAACATGTGATCAAATTGCTAATGGGAAATATGGATGATAAAATGACATAATTTCTATGCATGGCGTCAATTGCAATATTCTAGGACTTGCTCAATAGAGTGGCTAAATTCAAAAAGTTGAATCAACCTAAGTCTGAAGTCTATGCAGATAAAGCAAAGAGAAATAAACCTTCGGACTCAAGAAGAAATGAAACTCACGCTGCTTCTTATAGTTCAAATAGTGAAAGCGGTGATATACAATGCGATAAAAAAAAAGCGTAGATATATAATGATGATAAGGGTCACATTTGTTTATAATCCACAAAATTGATATTAAGGTAATGATGTAGACTTTTCCAAGTGGTGGAGAGCGTCCAAAAAAAATAACAAAAGATGATGAGCGAATGCGGCCATCTCTTAAGGAAAAGACGAATAAAGAATATTTCTTTAGAAGGGACACTGTGACTAAATTGTTTTGGCAAGCAGTCAAAGCTGGTTTATAATTACCAGTAATCAAAAGGCCCGAAGAAGCTGATCAAGTTAGTAATCCAAATTACTATCACTATCATCGAATGATCAGTCACCCTATCGAAGAGTGTTATGTCTTCAAAGATTGGCTAGAAAGGAAGTATCGACGAGGTGAATTTACAATATCCGATAGTGTTCTAATCAACCCTAAAAGAGAGTCGACAAGTATGATTACGTCCTCTTCCGTATCATTCAGCAAAGACAAACAGAGGGAGAAATCAGTTTAGACTGAAGAATGGCAAACAATAGTCTCCAAAAAGACCATGAAGATGTTGAAGCAACTAAAAAACGTCGCTAGTGTTAAGTGTAAATCACCACTTAACCTATATTGGACTTAAGAGAGATGCCTAAACTAAGTATTTGGGCTTCTCGGCATTCGATAAGGCTACTTAATCACGGCATGACAAAGTCTACTAAATGCAAATCCAAAGAAAAGAAGAAAAGAATATCAAGAAGAACTACAACTCAAAAGATCATTAACAATCTAGAGGAGTATCACCGGTAAAGACAACCATTTAGGCTTGCGGACTTCATGCCTAAACTTCACATTGAATCGATGAAGAAGATAATGGTGAGCCTTGTCGAGAGACATCGAATTATCTGCGTGATGTCGGATCTTCAACATCGGTTACTCCAAGATGATGGTAGTCGGACAAACTCAATCAAAATTTTTTGAAAGCAAGAAGAGTCTAAGGAGCTAGTGTCGAATTTTGTTTAATGACTCAACAAGACAATGATTCGAGATGAAGATATATGTTTTCCCGACGAAGAAGAGTCAGACTCATCGATATCATCACGTATGAAACATATGAAGTTGAAAAATGAGTCTAACCCTTTTGGCCCATTTTCCAGAATAAGAAGGAACTTGAAGAAACTATCTCTTCAAAAGAATCTAAGCAAGATAAGGTGATTCAAGTTCAGTTAAGAAGTGGTAAAGTCTTACCACCTTCATCAGAGAAGGGATATGCAAATAAAGACAAAGGCAAACTAATTGAAGTCAACGAAGATATCATTCCCAGAAATCCTATAGCGAAGCATAAGTCATGCGAAAAGATAGATTATAATATTCTATCACATTTGAGAAAGATCCCTGCACAATTAAATGTGTGCGAGGCTCTCTTGATGTCAAAAGACCTCCGAGAAACTTTGATACAAGCTCTCAAAGATCCGGAGAGTTATAAAGCTTACTTTGCTGAAAAATGCATGACCGAAGCATTGCAAACTCAAGATCTCCCAACAATCACATTTTTTGAAGAGGATCTTATGTTTGGAACGACAAATCACAACCCTCCTCTATATATCACTGCAGAGAGTGATGACATCTCGATCAACCAAATATTGATTGATCCATGTTCTTCTATCAATCTCATGAGTCTAAAGGTATTAAGAGGATTAACACTGAATATCCCACATCTTGGGAGAAATAAGTTGATGGTTCATGGATGAAAAGGCAAAACTTTGGGTTCTTTTATTCTCCTCAAATTCAAGATTTATATCTGAAGCTAAGTTTCATGTAATGAGGATACATCATTTAGAGCTCTCTTGGGTAGTGGTTTGCATGAGTATGGCATGGTCCCATCATTTATGCATCAATGTATGAAGTGGCGAAAGATGGAGAATTAGAATTCCAAGTAACCTACAATCATTCTTCAATGAAGCAAAATCTATGAAGATGCAAAGTACTTCATCTCAAAGAGCCTAAGCCAAAAATCTTGAAGTGGTAGCATCCACTTCAGGAATTAAAGAGCAATTTCACAAAATAAAAGAGCAGAAGCAAGGAGGAAGAAAGAAGGCAATGCCGACTCTCCCTAAAACACTTGATTTTGTACCTAAATCAAGAAAATCAGTTCCTCATTTGGGGAATGACACAGAAGAAGAAGAATATATTCCTGTCAAACCTAAGGGAACTTATAAGCTCTCAAAAAAAGTAGAGTATGAAATAAGTGACTACGATTGGATGATTTTGAATCTACTTATGAAAATAGAGTTCGATGGGCATCAAAGAGGATAGCTCACTTGGCAGAGTTAGATGACTCACTCAAAATTATACCCATCCCTCAGCAGTGCTTCAAAGAAATCAGTCCACTGGAGGTTCATAATATTGAAGAATTAATAACATTCTATGTGTCACCGTTGAGTAAGAGTGGTGAAACATAAATTTTATTTTACAAATCTGAAGAGTCTCAGCCTCAAAATTTCGAACAACCTGCTCAACATAAAAGTTCTGATGAAATAGTACCAACAAAAATACCAATATACTATCTACAGAAAATGCGAAGAATGATGCATAAGCTTGGAGTTTATGTTGGAACTACTAAACATAGGACTCAAATCTTTAACAAGATGTGGAACCAAAGAAGTCCTCGAGCATCGCGGAGAAGTGATAAGTTTATCACTAAAGGTATGAGGTTCATTTGCAAATCTCATTAAGATAGAACATGTTATAATATAATAGAAGCTGAGATAGAAACTCTTAGTGATGAAAAAGATGATTCCTATGAAATCCTTCCTAAAAATGATGAAGAAGTGGAAGCCAAGCCCGCACCTAAAAAGCTTGAAGATGGTGGACAAATAGCTACTATGGATGAACTTAAAGAAGTCAACCTAGGAGCTCAGGATAATCCCCATCCAACTTTCTTTAGTGCTTATACTTTGATGAGAAAGGAGCTAAAAAAAATGCTACTTTATGAATTCAGGATTGCTTTGCTTGGACATATTTTGAAATGCTTATCCCGATGTAGCGGTTCATAAACTAGCTATCAAACCGGATGTAATGTGCATTAAGCAAGCTCTAGGCAGAATGAGATTGGAGATTGAAGAGCAGTGGTAAAAACTAAAAAGCTAATTGAAGCGGGCTTCATCCGAGGAGAAATATGCATTGGATAGCTAACATTGTCTAGTTAAGAAAAGAATGGTCAAATCCATCTTTTGCATTGACTTGGACCTAAATAAAGCGTGCCCAAAAGATGACTTTCTTCCAATATCGAACTACTAGTGGACAACACTTCCAACTATGATATATTCTCATTATGGATGGATCATCGGTTACAATCAAATCAAAATGGCGAAGATGAAAAACATACATCGTTGAACTTTATATTGCTATTGCGGTCATGCCTTTGGCTTGAAAAATCTTTGGAGCTACATACCAAAGAGCATGACGATATTTTTGATGAATTGATTCAACAAAAGGTGGAATGTTATGTCGACGATTTGGTGGTGAGATTAAGCGTGAAAATCACTTTGAAGACTTGAGAATTATCGAGAGAATAATATGATCTCAAGATAAATCCTCTAAAATGTGCATTCGGGGTATCCTCTGGAAAATTCTTGGGGTACATTGCACGTCACAGATGTATTGAAATTGATCCTGCCAAAATCAAGACAATTGTGGAGATGCCCCCACCGAAGAGTTTGCGTCAACTCCGTTCTTTATAATGAGCTCACATTCATCCGTCGATTTATATCAAATCTGTTAGAATGCTATCAACCGTTTGCAAGATTAATGAAGAAGGACGCTCCATTTAAGTGGGGAAAAGAGTATCAAGAAGTCTTCAATAGCATTAAAAGCTACTTGGCAAATCCACCAATCTTGGTAGTGCCTATTCCTAGGAAACCCCTCATTCTATACATGGCTGCGTTAGAAGAATCTCTCGGGGAATTATTCACACAACACAATGAAGAAGGCAAAGAGAATGCTCTTTATTATATCAGTCGGAGGCTGATTGAAGCTGAAATGAGATACTCTCTGATAGAGAAGCATTATTTGGCATTAATCTTTGCAGTCCAAAAGCTTCGTCATTATAAGTTATCTCACAAGATTACCCTCATCTCAAGGATCGATCCGCTAAAGTACTTGATGACAAGACCAACGTTGACAGGTCACTTGGCAAGATGGGCAGTATTTCTTTTGTAATTTGATATCACATACGTTCCGCAAAAAAACAGTGAAGGGACAAGTCTTAACAGATTTTCTGGCTCCACATCTTATCCCTGTGGACGCTTCTCTTAATCATGATTTACTTGATGAGTAAATTATGCTCATTCATGAAAGAGAAAAATCACAAATTTAAGAAATGTACTTCGATGGAGCCTCATCGATCAAACAAGTCTAATCTCTAAATTTTTTAAGAGCAAGAGCAGGAATCGACATCATCTTCATAACACCAGAAAGAGGGATAATGAGACGATCATATGGATTGACCGAGCCAAAAACTAATAATGAAGCTGAATATGAAGCATTAATGGCAGGTCTTGAAGAAGCTATTTTCATAGGCATTCAGAACTTGCATATTTTTGACGATTCTCAGCTTATTATAAATCAAGTACTTGGCATCAATAGAATTAACAAGCTTGAGTTAACTTTCTATCACAAGCGAGTTCTTGAACTAATGAAGCAGATACAAAATATCACACTAACTCGAGTTTCTCGATCCGATAACAGCAAAGCCGACTGCTAAGCAAAACTAGCTAAAGAAATGACAAGTATGAATGGTGATTATGTCATGATCGACATATTTACTCGACAAGTTCTAGAGCCAATAAAGTATCAATCCCCACGAGTAGAGGGGTTACTAAATCTGATACAGCAGGATGCGACTTAGATTGCTCCTCATACTCCCCAAAATCAACAAGAAGTTATACCAAGAAGAGCTAAAAATGACAAGCGGTGAAGCCTTTGTTGTAGAAGAGTCACATGATTGGAGGCAACCCTTCATCGACTATTTTTAAAGGCAAATTATCAAGTAATAAATCACTCAATTGAAAGAGAGAACACTATGCTTTCATCAATAACACTTTATATCATAAATCCTTTGAATAAATGTAAATGCAATGCCTAAGTGTAGATGAAGCTAGAAGTTATGGTTGAAGTTCATGAAGGACTTTGTGGTGCACATAGTCCCAAGATGGTAGTAAAGATCAAAAGGATAGGTTATTGACTATTTGATGGTGAGAGAATTAATCATAAGAAGTGTCATGAGTGTCAAAATATGAATCTCATCCATCAACCTCCATTACATAATAGCATCTTGGCCATTCAAATGTTGGGGTACGGATGTAGTGGACCAATCAATCCGTCATCTGGACAGCTTTATCCTAGCGGCGATATTTCTCTAAGTGGGCTAAAACTGCTCCATTTAAGAAAGTTACTGCTAACCGAGTGATCAACTTCTTCACGCATAATGTGGCCTATAGATTTGGAGTGCTATACCGAATAATTTCTGATAACGACATAACCTTTAAAAGTGCAAATATTTATAGATTCATCGATTGACACAAAATTGATTGGCGATGTTCTTCAATATACAATCCAAGAGAAAATGGTTTAGTGGAGGCCTTCAATAAGACATTAGTCAAGATTCTCACCAAAAATAGAGAGAATGACATATTAAGCTAGTAGAGGCTCTATGGGCATATCTACCTACTGTAAAGCCACTCCTTATTCATTGGTATTTGGGCTGAGTAGTTCTTCCACTTGAAGTTGAGTTCACTTGAGTAGCCATCCTAACTGAAGATCAAAATGCCTGTCTGAGAATGGAGGAACTCGATGCGTTTGAGGAAGTTAGATTACAAGCTCATCAAAATCTGGAAGTCTATCGAGCAAAGATGTTCAGGGCTTTTTGGCCTTGAACATTCCAAAAAGGGGAATTAGTCCTGGTGCTGAGAATGTCAATTATTTATAATCAAAAATTTGGTGGCAAATTTAAGCCTATCTAGAAAGGCCCTTTTGTCATTGAAAAAGTGTATCAAGAAGGGGCATACCAACTCATCAACCTAAAGGGTGAAAGACCAATGCTAATCGTCATTACACGAAAATGGCAAATACATTCCCAGTACAATAGAAAACCCTGTAGACATGGGGCATTTTTTTTATCTATTTAGTTGTGCTTCATGTCGAGATCCCTAAATAAATATACTCCAGATGAAGAACTTTTTCGTGAAAATTCCCTTACTACATAGTGTGCATTTTTAGATTTTTATATACAGATGAAATCACTATTGTATGTTAAAATCTCTTTTAGAGTACATCAATTCAAATATGGATGTATTTGTATATTTTCATCTAGAAAATTTTCTTAAATGTACTTTAGAATTCCCCGTGCATGACAGGGGGAATTTTTTTTAATTTATATTAAATTTATTTGAGTTGACATCGTGTCAAAAGACGAGATTCTAAAATATATTCTTATTCAGGTTGACATCGAGCTTTACGCCAAAATTCCTACACATATCCGTAATTGTTACTGTTAAGTTGCATGTTTTTGTAGAAACAAAAAATAATATATTTCTATGCATGAAAAGACAACCCTAAATGTCAAGAAATTTATCTCTTAGATTTGCCAAATTCTAGAGATCAAGTTAGAAGAACTCCAGATTTTGGAAGCTTCAATCAACTGAGTTGGAGAAACATCAATCTATACATCCTAAAGACTAGGATAAGGATGGGTTCTAAAGGTCGGACTCAACAAGCTCATAAATGGCAGTTCTTTGGCTCTCCTCACTCAACAAGCCATAAGAAAAGGCATGAAAAAGAGCCCCGTTCGTCGATGATGAAATCCTACAAGCAGAAGACTGAGTAGGTTCTAAAGGTTGAACTCAACAAGCCAAATGGCCGAGTTTGCGCTCTCACTCAATAAATTAAGAGAAAGGCCGCGGTGAAAGAGCCCCACTGTCGGTCAATGGCGATAGCTATTCATCTCAAACTAGATCCGACTTAGTGATTACAAGACTAAGAGATCTACTTACTTGATAGATCAAGACAATCGAGAAATGCTCAATTCGGCTCCTCAATCTTCATATTACCTGTAAGGTGATATTTCAATCTATTCTCAAATGATCTGATCAAGCTCAAATCACAGATCAAAGCCTATCTCCTCATCAAGTCCGTCAAAACAGAAAGCACAGGACCGAGGAAGCAATTCCATAGTTCATATAAAGTCGATGGCTGAACTAAAAGAATTTTGTGGTTATTCAGTCTGTTAGCACACATTGCTAGACTAATAACTCAACATTGACTCTTTATAAGCCGGAAGGCTGGGTCATCTGCATGTACCCTTCAACAAATTCATCAAAACAGCAAGCATAGGGTTTATGGAGTGCATACACTTCCTGACAAGTGAATAGGGACAAATCAGGTCAGTCCTTCATCAAGTCCATCAAGCTCAAAGCTATGATAGAAGGAATTTCAAATCAATCAAGCGGATAAAGCGATTCTTGATTTCAAAACAAGCGGATTCCTCCATCAAACCCAACTAAGCATGAAGCTAGGGTTAGAGGAAACTTAAATCTGCAAGAACAAAAAAGAAAGAGATCTTCAGTAAAGCCATTGAAACAGATACTAAATGGTGTAAGAACTCTTATCAATCCGATAAGTTGATTTTGATAAATCAGCCAAGCCCGTCATTTAGTATCTCCTGAATAAGGCAACATACTAATGACAAATCTTATCAAAAGCTCCCTAAGCTATTACAACTGAAGCTAAAATGATCCAAGTTCTATGGCTAGCCCAAAAAATTAATTAGTTTTCAACAAATGTGACTCGCTTCAGGTGCGAATCATATTTGTTGGGGGTCATTTGTTAACCTCCATATGTGTGCCACAAAGCTAAAGTCAAGCTCGCAATTCGGACGGATCTGATAAATTGAGGCTCAAAATGCTGACGTCCACGAAAATGGTGAAATGACCTCCGAATGAGCAATTTCACTGTGTTGAGCGTCAAAATTGATCAATATAAATATTGTATAATTTAATCAATCGATTAAGCTCGAGCTATATATCGACATATATGTCGAAGCTTTGACGATATCCGAATGACCTCTGTTCATGAAATTGATTATGTCGTTAGCTTCAAAATATCGAAAACTATCAAATAAGGCACTGCTCAATTTTGCATATCAGTGATTTGTGAAAGATGCAAATGAGGCTAAAATGCATAGGACGTCACCAAAATCAACTCAAATAACCTCCGATCGACGAATAGACTTCACCATCGCGTTCAGAACGTTGAAACTAGTCAGGATATAAATATTTCATGAATTGATGAGCAACCAAGCGCCGAGTCATCGCGCACGCATCTCGAGTTAGAGTCGCGATGATCAAAAGACCTCCGTTGGCAAAATTGATTGTGTCATTGGCTTCAAAATGTCGAAATATATCAAGTAAGATGGTTTGCACACAATTTGGATGAGTCTATGCAAAAATCGAGCGATCGAAAGTGACGACGCGCATTTCGAGCTGAAATTGACTCAATTTGGCGCCGACTCGAACCAAATAGCCTTTGATTGCGAAACAGACAGCGCCATTGCGTTCAGAACAATGGAATTACCCTAAATCGATATATATATTGACTATGTATATTTACCGATGCGAAATTCAAATTAAAATAATTTAAATTGATTAAAAATTAATTTAAAAATTCCCAAATTACCCCCATGCTCAACCGTTCCCCCCTATTTTCAGTTTTCTGAAAAAGAAATTTAAAAAAAATTAATTAAAAAGATAACTGCTCTTCCCATTCTGCAACTTCTCCCTCATTCTCACCCACTCTCCTCATTCCCAATTTACGTTTCTCTCTCGTGCATTCTCCCTCTCTACACATAAGGTAATTCTCTTTCTGATTTTTTAGAATTTTCCTCTCTATTTTCGCATTTTTTCTCCGTCTCAAGGCTTATTCATCATGATCTCACGAACCCGAAGCCACTCCTCACTGTCGCCGCTAAACCCGCTTCCTGTCCAACGCTGAGCTGCCAAGGCTCTCCTGCACCAACTGCACGTCCTGATCCGATAATACCTCTCCACATTCGGCCTGAGTCCTCACAGACAGACTCATGCTGGATGTCGGCCCGACCCATTCCAGATTCAGATGTCCTGCGACCGACCAATCAGCGATCCGCGGTTGCCGCGATGCCGACTCACTTCATACGCCGTCTTCAACGCCGCTGTTCCTCCGGCCATCCTCGCAGATTCGAATCCACTCCGCCCGCTATTTGTAGCCACTGCACTCGTTTTTCTTCATCATCTTCCGAATCCACGCCAAGGCTCAGCCCATCACAGCCACAAAATCAGAAAGGCCCGCAGCCTCTTCCTCCGCCTACAATCGGCCCATTTTGAAACCTTCCGTAGCCCTTCTTTACACTGCCTGGGAAGAACATCATTAAGAGGTGAATTCTTCTTTCGATTTTCGGCGTCGCACTCCTCGTAGCCTTTCTACCTTCGCTTTGTCGCAATCGAGGGAAAAATATCGTTAAGAGGCAAATTCTTCCTTCGATTTCCGGCGTCGCATGCCCCGTAGCCCTTCCAGTTTTCGCTACGCCATGAATCGGGGGAAATACATCGTCAAGAGGCGAATTCTTCTTCGATTTTGGCACGCCTGAGCCTTCCTTTTCAGAACGCCATTAATCGAGGAAGAATATCGTCCAAAGGAGAATTCTTCTTTCGATTTTCGGCATCACATGCCCCGTAGCCCTTCCAGTTTTCGCTACGCTACGAATCGGGGAAGATCATCGTCAAGAGATGAATTCTTATTTCGATTTTTGGCATCGCATGCCCATAGCCCTTCCAGTTTTTGCTACGTCGCGAATCAAGGGAAGAACATCGTCAAGAGGTGAATTCTTCTTTCGATTTTTGGCATCGCACTCCCCGTAGCCTTCCTACCTTCGCTTCGCTACAGAATCGAGGGAAGAACATCATCAAGAGGTGAATTTTTCTTTCGATTTTCGGCATTGCACTCCTTACCTTACATTTCCAACCGCATAGCTAACCCCGTTCTTTTGCCGAGCATGGCAGTGCGCCGAAAATAAGTCAGAACATGTGGTATATGTAAATGTGAATATATATATATATATATAATTGTGTTTCTTTGCAGGCTCGAAGATCTCATTGTGCTCAAAAGGGCGTGACGGGATGAAAAACAGGTTGTGGTGTCGTAAGATGCTCGCTACGCTCAAGAGGGCGTACCGAGTAAGCCAACACTTGTTAGATATCGCTCCCCCTAGATAAAATGCTGCCAAAATTTTATCTAATTTTAGACGAAATGCTGCCGAAATTTTGCTAGACTTAAAAAAAAGGGGAATGAATATATATTATATTATGTCTTCTTTCAGGTTTAAAGGCATCATTGTGCTCAAGAGGGCACGACGAGATGAAAAATTGGCTGCGGTGTCGCAAGACACCACTCGCTACGCTCAAGAGGGCACATCGAATAGGCCAAAATACCCCCGATGCAGCCCTCTACACGGGGATGACGCTGGGAGGCTGCCGTAATTTTGTCTAAATTCTAGACTTAAAAAAAAAAGAGAGGGAAAAAGTAGAATGATATACAATAGGTATAAAAGCAAAATAAAATAAAAGAAAGATAAAAAGCATTTACAAAATTTATTGAAGCAGGATTGAAAGCCCACTAAAGTTCCTAATCGCTCCCTTTCAAATATCCTAGCTCTAACCTTTCAAATAAATGAAATAGAATAGGCAACTCCCCTTAGCCCTATTTATAGAAATTGGAAGAAGTATAAAGAGGGGCAAAATCAAATTTGAATACAATATGGGGGAAAATCAAATTTGAATACAAGAGGGGGAAAATCAAATTTGAATAAAAGAGGGAGAAATTAAATTTGAATAAAAAAGGTGAAAATCAAATTTGAATAAAAGAGGGAGAAATCAAATTTGAATAAAAGAGGGGGAAATAAAATTTGAATAAAAGAGGAAAAAAATCAAATTTGAATACAAAAAGGGGAAATCAAATTTGAATAAAAGATCGGGAATAATAAGAATTACTTTGAGGAGTAAATCTTCTTTTTAAAATGACAAATTAAATTATCCTTTGAACCTATAGCTTCAAAACATTTTCTTCGCCACCGGATCTACAACCCTTTATACAAGCAAATAGAATGCGAGACTAAATCAAAATCTACAAAAATCATAGGACTACCTTCAATCAAACATTAAGAAATTTTATTCTAATTATAATTTTCAAAATCAATGATCTCATTAATTAGATAAAAATAGCTAAGCTATAAACACCTGCATGTGCTCGGACATAGAGATTTCAAATGCAAATTTTAATGTCTGAAAATGCTGCGTGGGCTAATTTAGAATAAAAAAATGAAAATATGAAATCAATCTCATAATTCAAACATAAAATTACCCGAAATCACTATACACCCTTATGTGCCCCGACACTATGCTGAATGCTTAAATTCAAATGTCGAGATGTTTGCTCGATTTATGACTGGTCCTAAACAAAACCTAAAAACTTATAATAAGAGTTCCAAAATCAGTGAAATATCTAAGAAACTGATTATGTCATGTGATAGAAGATTTAATCCTCTATTAGCAGCTAAACAGAGTTGAGATGATCTAAAGCTCTTAAACACATTCAAATTAATCAACTTTTTAAATCAAATTAAGTTCTGAAACTGCTTAAATGAAATTCTATCACAAAAAGCTTAAATTAAAAATCAATCTATCCACCTTTAAAAACTTTTTGTTGGGGATGACAAATTAAAAAAACTCTTGCTCATAAAGGAGCTAATATCAAATCAAGTGTTCTACTATGTTCACTCTCAATCAATCTCACGCTAGAAGGTGACGGCGTGTCCTGACTTTTGGCGAAGGCTCCACGATGAAGCGTTACAACCGTGAGTCCTCGACGGGTTTGGCCGCGGCTCCAAATATTATATGATCACGATCAGAAATTTCGTGATGCTCCCAACGGCTCGCTTTCAGCGCGGAATCATGCAGTATACTGAGCAGGCAACAACACTCTATCGCCTAAGATGTACATAAAATTGTCTCCCTTAGACAAACACCACTGAGGTCTACAAGGATTTCTTGACGACGAACTCATATGTTGCCGAGCATAAGGATCATTCTCACATGTCATTACTACCTCCTCGACTAAGTAGACTAGAGAGACCGCACGCCCGGATGACTAAACCATGGGATCTAACGCACGCTATCATTCCCCAACCATCCGGTTTAAGTTGAAATGATAAATTTCATAATCTAAATTATGAAACTCTATATGCTGCTATTATACGCTACGCTTCAGCGATCTAATGACTAGTCTTAATCGAAAGTTCTTTCTCACTTATTGGGAGGGGTAATTAACTATAGGGGCATGTGTCTATAGGAAACCTGGAACCATATCTAAAGTCTTCACCAAATGAGAATGAAATATCTAAGTAGTGTCTTATCTACTATTCCATCTGTCTTCTTAAAATTATACCGACACTTTAAAACACTCTTTTCATCAAAGAGGTCGGTGGCAAATTTTCGGAGCCCACACACAACTCAAAAGGGCAGAAAATCATTAAGGAGCATACATGCTACAAACGTGACCGTAATTTAGTGGAGTCTATTGGCCAAATCACTTGGTCAGAGGACTCTAGTCGTAATCGCTTTATATGTGAAATCTACTGACCAAATCACGGGCAGAAAGGACAAGGGACACGTTCTTACTGGTGTCGAACGTTTTGAGTTTGAATATAATAGTATACATAATATGACATTAGCTCTTTTGTAAATTTGGGTTAATATTAAATTTGTTACCCCCGACAAATAATTGTAAAAGACGGATGACTGAATTTATTTATTTTTTATGATGAATTTTTATTTAATTAATTTTTTTTATTTTAAAATTTGCTTATTAAATATCCCCTCATTAAAAATTTGCTTATTTAATTAAAGAACTCATTAAAAATAAGCAAATCATTGCTTATTTATGATGAATATATTTGTTCCTCTCAATAGCCTCATTTTTGCAAATTAAAAAATTCAATAAACAAATTTTAAATAGCATAAGCAAATTTTCTTAATGAGCAAATTTTAAATAGCATAAGCAAATTTGTCACCCCAATATATTAATTATGACTTATTGAATATCCCAATATATTAAAATTTTTTTATGAGAGGAACATATATATTGGGAAGCTCCATTATTTAATATATGTTCCTCTTCATATTTAATATATTGGGAGGAACAGATATATTGATATATTTAATATATTATGATCGGATATATTGGGATATTCAATAATATATTAAATATCTCAATATTGGGATATTCAATAAGTCATTATATATTGAAATATTTAAATATATTATTAGGATATATTAGAATATTCAATATATTATGACTTATTGAATATCCCAATATTGGATATATTAAATAAGTCATATTATGACTTATTGAATATATTATGAAGTCATAATATATTTAATATATTAAATAAGTCATAATATATTATGACTTATTCAATAAGTCATAATATATTAAATATCCCAATATATTATATCCCAATATTTAATAATATATTATGACTTATTCAATAATATTATATATCTCAATATATTATTAAATATATTATGACTTGTTGGGATATAATATATTGGGGTATTTAGTATATTATTGGGATATTTAATATTCATAATATATTAAATATATAGTATATATAATATATTGAGATATTTAATATATTATATATTAAATATATTAATAATATTATATTATATATTATATATTAAATATTGAGATATTCAATATATTATGACTTATTTAATATATTATGATTTATTGAATATCTCAATATTTAATATTAATATATTAGATATAAGGATATTCAATAAGTCATAATATATAATATATTATATATTGAATATATTGGGATATTAATATATTATATATTGAATATATTGTGATAGTCAATATATATTATGACTTATTATTTAATATATTATTAAGATATTAATTATTGGGATATTAAAAATATATTATGACTTATTATTTAATATCCCAATAAAATATTTAATAAGTCATAATATATTATTAATTATTAAATATCCCAATAAAATATTTTATTAAATATATATATTAAATATCCCAATAAAATATTTTATTAATTATTAATATATATTATGACTTATTCATAATATATTAAATATCCCAATATAATTAAATAAGTCATAATATATTAATTATTGGGATATTTAATATATATTATGACTTATTCAATATATTATGACTTATTGGGATATTTAATATATTATGACTTATTAATATATATTATGATTGATTTAATATATTATGACTTATTAATATATTATTATGACTTATTATATATTAGGATATTTAATATATTATGACTTATTAATATATTAAATATCATGTCTTATTGGGATATTTAATATATTATTATGACTTATTGATATATTATATTTAATATATTATGACTTATTGGGATATTATTATGTATACTACTATATTCAAATTGGAAATATCATCCCAATATATAATATTCAAATTGGAAATATTATGTATACTACTATATTATGTATACTATGTATATTATGTATATTATTATGTATATTATATATATTATGTATACTATATTATGTATACTATGTATACTATATTATGTATATTATGTATACTATATTATGTATACTATATTATGTATATTATGTATACTACTATATTAAGTATATTATATTATGTATATTATGTATACTATATTATGTATACAATATATATTATGTATACTATATTATGTATACTATGTATATATTATTATGTATATTATGCATATTATGTATATTATTATATTATGTATACTATGTATATTATTATATATACTATGTATATTATTATATTATGTATATTATGTATATTATGTATATTATGTATAATATGTATACTACTATATTATGTATATTATGTATACTACTATATTATGTATATTATGTATACTACTATATTATATATATTATGTATACTATTATATTATGTATTCTATATTATGTATACTACTATATTCAAATTGAAAATATTATGTATACTACTATATTCAAATTGAAAATATTATGTATACAACTATATTCAAATTGGAAATATTATGTTTACTACTATATTCAAATTGGAAATATTATTATATATACTACTATATTCAAATTGAAAATATTATTATGTATACTACTATATTATGACTAATTGGGATATTATTAATATATATTATTATGTATACTACTATATTAAATATCGCAATATATATTATATTCAAATTGAAAATATTATTATGTATACTACTATATTCAAATTGAAAAATATATAATATATAAATATCCTAATATATTAAATATCCCAATATATAATATATTAAATATCCCAATATATAATATTTAATATATTATGACTTATTGGGATATTATTATTGATATATTATATTTAATATATTAAATATCCCAATATATTATTATGACTTATTGGGATATTTAATATATTATATTGAGATAATTAATATATTATTATGACTTATTAGGATATTTAATATATTATATTGAGATAATTAATATATTATTATGACTTATTACGACTTATTAATATATTAAATATCCCAATATATATTATGACTTATTAATAAATATTATTGGGATATTTAATATATTAATATATTATGACTTATTCAATATATTAAATATCTCAATATAATTAAATAAGTCATAATATATTAAATATCTCAATAAAATATTTTATTAATTATTAAATATTTTATTGAGATATTAAAAAAAATATTAAATATATATTAATTATTGGGATATTTAATAAGTCATAATATTTTATTGGGATATTCAATATATAATATTTTATTAGGATATCCCAATATATTATTAAATATCCCAATATAATATATTATGACTTATTAATTATTGGGATATTGAGATATTTAATATATTATTGGGATATTATGACTTATTATATATTGAGATATTTTGGGATATTTAATATATTATGACTTCATAATATATTGGAATATTATGACTTATTATATCTTAAATATCCCAATAAGTCATAATATATGGGATATTAAATATAATAGACTTAATAATAAGTCTATGTATATAAATTATTTACAAGAAGAAATTTCTACTTTAAATATTAAACAGCAAATTTATTCCCCAAAAATAAAAGAAAAAAAAATTCAAAATTGCCTCCAAGAATTCTAAAAGGAAGTCTGTGGTGACAACCCGATTGCTTTTTGGGAAAGAAAGACTCATGTAGTGTATCTCCCGTGCATTGATAATTTCAATGAACGTGGCATTCTAAGGCTCACTCGTGGATGAATGCATCTTGTTTTATTAAGGAAGAGACCGAATTATTAAAAAATGAATAAAATTTTATAATATTTCGTGTTTTTCTATCTCCTTATATTTTGGTATCAGAGCCATGATGGGCTAATTCTCTGGGGAGGGGGAAGGATGTTTGAGATTCTTCGTAATTTGTCACCATTAAGGATGAACTAGTTCTTTATACATTCCTCCCACGACATTATCCTGTCTTCGTCGCAAATGACGGTAAATCCCTGTGATGATGATTTCCAAAGGGTAGTAAGTCCTATTTTTGTTGACTGACTTGAATAATTCTGATGGAGATTTATACTTAGTCTATTTTATCCTTTTATATTGATTAATTTCAAGATCCTCTGCATCATCTCCCTCTCTCCCCTCTATCGCAATGACTTCTACTTCTTATGAGTAACTTCTAATCTCACGATTAGAAGAAATAATAACCTAATCAAGAACTCTGAAATGACAGAGTTCCCCTTGAATGAAGAAGACCTAAATAGATGGTCTCTCTCCAAAATTGATAAAACTATCATTTATCAATTCAGAACTTTTGATTTTAAGGAAAAATCTTCAGTGAAAACTGTAGAACAAACTATTAACGTAGATCAAATGGACAAAATCATTTATCTACTAACGAGTGAAGATCTGCATAAATATATGCATGACTTCAAATAAATTCATATAGGGATGATACATATAGCATTTAAACCCTTAACTCTTAAAGGTCTAAACGCTTCTATTTTAGCTAGCCTAAGAGATGGCAGATGCCTCCACTGGGCTCAATCCCTAATGAGTGTAGTTGAGACTAGCCTCTATCATGAGTCAGTTTATTTCAACACCTTTCCTAATCTGAGTTTATCTCTTTCTGATATAAATCTTTTTGAAGCTTTAAAATTACACTTACAGCTTTATGGATATGATTTCCTTCCTGGTTCTGAAACTATTGCCCTAATTTTCATAATTCACTTTAGAGTTTTAAATACTTTTAATCATAGAATTCAAAAAGTTGTTCAACCAGCCGAACGAACTACTTTGATTGAAACAAATATGTTAGCATCTCATATTGCTACTAATAGAGTGATAAGATGGAATGAGGTGGTATTTCTAGAATCATGAATCATACCATCTGCGGTCGCACCAAGATCAACCATCAATCAAGATATTGATCAAATAATTCAAACGTCTGATGGCGATGTTGAAGTAAGATTCAACCATCATCGATCTATTACACTTCATAGGGTTTCAATCCCTTCTGAAATCTCAGTAAAGTCTAGATCGGATGGTTCTCAAACCTCGGAACCATTGAGGCTTTCAAATGTAAATAATATTATCATCGTGAGAGAAAATTAATCTTCCACTTCATCCAAATGGCCTTAATGAGCTACAAATCGGGTTGAGAAGTGGTATTAAGGGAGTATCAATCAAAGCGACAACTTGGTTTAGATGAAGTTTTACTTCTATAGAATAACGTTTCGAGATATCTAAATTATATTTCGAAAATATGAGAAAAAGAAATAGTCGGGCAAGCAATTCCTTTGTCGGTTCTCAGCGATCAATATCTCAATCTACTCAAATTGCCGTCTTATCAACCAAAAAATGGCAAACAGAGCAAGGAAAAATAATTGAAGCATCTTACCCTCCATCCATTGCCAAAATAGTGGATGATAAACCTTTAGAATTAGCTACGTTCGGAAAAATCAATTCTGATTCGCAAATTCTAAAAGAATTTATTACTATAATTCAATAATTTAATTCTAGTAATAGTATACTTCAAATTATTGTTGATCATCTTTTTAGCTTAGAAGCTAAAATTGATCACGTGCTTAAACAATAGGGTCCCAAAACTAATAGAGGTTCAGAAAAATCCCCTACCAGTACAAATTCTATTATTAGACCTTTTATTCAACCACCTCATAAACTTTCTCTTAAGTTTGAACCTTCTTCTGAAGACATTCAGAATTTGATTCTAAATTTAACAGACAAATATGTTGGAGCTCTTGAGGATATCAGCCTATCGGAAGAAGATTCAAACGAATCCTCAGCCGAATCTGATAATCAAACTAATATTGATAAAATTCATGCCTTTTTCATGAACTTCAAGATTCTCATCCTCCTCCTCAGGATATCCAGAAGATTTCTTATCTTAAGAAAATGGAAAACACTATTATAAAAACCTACCTCCGCATTTATTATTCGAAGAGGATACTCATTTCATGAGAAATTCCTATGATGAAAGTTCTCTTTATGAATGGAATATCAATGGATTTTTTGAACATCAGATCATCCACACTCTTCATCGTATGCTTATGTTTGCTACTGCGGTTCAATCGAGATATCAAGAAGCAGTAAAACCTCACGTTATTGCTCGAGCAATTGTTTCAGGTTTTTCTGGAACTCTAAAGGGTTGGTGGGATAATTTTCTTTCTGTTCAGCAAAAGGAAGACCTTCTTAGTGAAATCAACTTGAACACTAAGAATCTTCCAAAGAAACAACAAACACCAAATGAAAATGCGATCTATAATCTTATTCAAACGATTGTAGATCACTTTGTTGGATCCATTGAAGATCAAGGAGAAAAAATAAGACCATTACTCCAAAAATTAAGATGTCCATCCTTAACCCATTTTAGATGGTACAAGGATATTTTTCTAGCACGCGTCATGACACTTTATGATGTCGATAGCCTTCACTGGAAACAAAAATTCATTGAAGGCCTTCCCAATTTATTTGCTGAAAAGGTTAAGGTTTCTCTTCGTCTCTACAATTGAACTATCCCATATGAAACCCTTATTTCTGTATGTATTAAAACTGGATTAGCAATTTGCTCTGATCTTAAATTAAAAGATCAAATAAAAAGAGAACGTCTACTTGAGCGAAAATAACTTGGCGAATTCTGTGAGTAATTCAACTGTGATCCGCAGGTACGTCCTATATCTTCCAAAAATAAGGAGAAAACATAAAAGACTATTTTTCCTAAATGTGAAAAATCACGTCATAAAAAATATGACAAATTCACGCATAAACACCGGCGCTCTCGTCCCTCTGGTTCTAAAACCAAAGAGGTAAGAGAGATAAAATATTACAAATGTGACCGTACAAGTCATTATGCGAACAGATGTAATGTCAAGAAAAAGTTAAATGAACTTCAGATTAATGAAGGGTTAAAACAAACCCTAATGAAAATTCTGCTTACATCCTCTGATTCTGAAATAAAATCAAAAGAAGATCATATTTCATCTCATCGACTCGACGAATTGATAAATCTAATCAAGGCATCCAATGATAGATTATTATAAAAATATAATAAATATGATAAGCGTATACGCCACTCACGAGCAAAGGATCATTAATTAAACTTTTAGCACAAAGATGATTCAACTCGTGATAAAATTATAGATTTTCTTAATGATAAGAAGAAAGATAAATTAGAAAAATTTAATTACAAGCCTCTTATATACTCCTTATCAGAAGTATTTAAGAAAAAATCTTAGGCAAATTCATCATCTTCTAATTCAGCTTCTTTATCAGAACTAAAAACTGAATTAAAGAAACTAAAATTAGAGGTTCAACAAATTAAAGCTGAACAAGAGCAAATGAATGATCGTCTAATGGATCTTGAAATAAATCAGGAGACCTCCAATTCATTTGAAAATATAAAAGTTGATTCTAATCAAGAACCAGGTTTCTTACAAAATATTCAAAAGGTAATATACCAGAAATAGTATATTTTTATTAAATTAATTATAAATAAAGAATTTATTTTACCAAATTTAACTGTTGTGGTTGATAATGGAGCAGACTTAAATTGCATTCAAAAAGGAATTATTCATTCTAAATACTTTGAAAAGACTAGCCAGCGGTTGAAAGCTGTAGACGGAGAGTCTTTGCAAATTAGATACAAATTATCATATGTTGTCATGTGCCTAGATGATACTTGTATCCATATGTTTTTTATTCTTGTTAAAAATTTAACTCAACACATTATTTTGGGAACTACGTTCCTTCTCAAAATAATGCATATCACCAGGATTGATGACACTAAAATACAGTATTCTCTTTGAAACAAAGAGATCATGTTCCGTTTTATAACCAATCCTAAAGAAATTATCATAAATGAAATAAATAGGCTTAATAATAAGTCTATGTATATAAATTATTTACAAGAAGAAAATTTTTACTTTAACTATTAAGCAGCAAATTTCTTCTCCAAAAATAAAAGAAAAAATTAAAAATTTCCTCCAAGAATTCTAAAAGGAAGTCTATGGTGACTGCTTTTGGGAAATAAAGACTTCGTAATGGATCTCGTTGATAATTTCAATGATGGTGATATTATCAAATTCTATCGGATGAGCAACACTATCTTATTTTATCTGAAGAAATTCGACTTATTAAAGAAAAGAATTATTACAATCTCTCCACTTGGAGTGTCGATTATGTTATAAATTCTGAGAAAGAAAAGGGAGACCATGACTTGTAATTAATTATAAGCCATTAAACAAAATTTTAAAATGGATCAGATATCCAATTCCCAATAAAAGGAATTTATTAAATATATTGCATAATGCAAAAATATTTTTCAAATTTGATTTAAAATCAAGATATTAACAAATCCAAATAAAAGAATCGGATCACTATAAAATAGCATTTATGATACCCTTTGGACATTACGAATGGAACGTAATGCCCTTTGGTTTAAAAAATGCATCTTCTGAATTTCAACATATCATGAGTAATATATTTAAAGATTATTTTAAAATTATTTTAGTCTATATTGATGATGTTCTTGTGTTCTCAAACACTATTGACGAACACTTCAACCATTTAAAACTATTTAAATGGTTAATTTTAAAAAATGAGTTAGTTATTTCAAAGTCAAAAATCAAATTATTTCAATCTGAAATAAGATTTTTATGAATCTGAAGATTCTTATGATCTCGATTATGTAGGATTTAATCGGCAAAAGATCTTTTACAGTTAAAAAAGAATCCTCCACCATTATCTGATATTCATACTGTTGCAATACGCAAAATTTAACAAAAAGTTCAAAATCTTCCCTGTCTTAATCTTGCGGACCCCACTAATTTTAAAATTGTTGAAACTGATGCCTCTGATAAGGGCTATAGAGGTATCCTAAAATAGCGAAAAAATTCGAAAGAAGAATTAGTTTGTTTTGCTTATGGTAGATGGAATCCTACGCAGCAAAAGTATTCCATTATCAAAAAAAATGCTTTATGTGATTAAGTTAAATCTTAATTAAGATGATTTCTCTTGTCGGCGTTTCTCTCGTATTATTTATTTATGAAAACATTGATGTAAAAAATCTAGTTTCAAAATAAATTTTTGCATCTTGGCAATCGCAGCTCTCTGTCTTTGATTTTGACATTGAATTCATTAAAGGTAATGAAAATTCTCTTCCTGATTTTCTAACCCGTGAATTCTTGCAGGGACGATCAAGGGTGGATCACCCCAGATGGAAGGATGTCTCCTCCTAATCGAGGTGGTAACTCTTCTCGGGGAGGTCGCGGTCGTGGTCGCATTAATGGAAAAAATCCGATCAACTCAACAGTTGGCATGATCGATTTAAAAACCTATCTTTATGGTACCTCCTCTTCAACTATAATTGAAAAGGAAAACCTCTAAAAGCGGCAATCAAAAGATGTCGTTGCGAACTGTTCTTCTCGAAAAGTAAAACAAAATATTATTAATCGATTTCGTTATTGATAAATAATAATGAACTTTACTTGAAAAATATTTGGGAAACAATCCTTTCCCATTTGAATCTAATATCTCTAGAGAGACTTATGAAAAAATTTTAACACAACTAAAATGTGTTGAAATTAACCATGTTCATGATTTAACGAGTCATACCATTCTGTATAGCAAATGTCTTATACAGAGATCTTTCATCAAAGCGAATGAGGATTAACACCATTCCAAGAAAAATCAGTATTTTTATCCAATAATTTACAACACGAGATTGGAGTAAATTATTGGTGTTATGTACAAACCATGATGAAGGTATTATTCGTTATCAACGATAAATGACGACATTCCTGGATGTTTATAATGAACAAAGAAATCATCAACAGAGACCTTCCAGCTTAGTTCTACAGATGGTGAAACTATTTTGGAGCCGAATTAAATATTCTTCCCGAACCGATCAAAAAAATTTTTAATGATTGGACGGAAGCAACCCCAAAAGGAGGACTATTAATCCAAGAAAAATGATCCAATGATAAAATCTTGCTCATTTCTTTACAGATTGTCAAATCTCATGGATCTGGAGCTGGAACATTATTCTTGAGAAGGATCCATTTAATCAGCTGGTTCTTCAAAGACAATTTTTATTAAAATGATGGAATTGATCGGCATTGAGGATAAAACAAATAAATTAAAGTTATTATTAAAACACGCAATTAACGATCCTAAAAAATTTTGAGCTATTAATTGATGAGTGCGGCATCAAAGCGTTCCTCATGAAAATGAATGAAATACTCTTTCAATGTAAAAGATTTTAGCCCCTTTGCCTATGCAAAAATGGGGCTATTGAGAGGAAACCATCCATAGTCCAAGTTCTTTCAATGCTTAATCCTCTATATCCGAGACCTAGAGATATTTCAACTACAAACGAAAACTAAAGATAAAATCTGCAAGAAATCTCTTATCCTCAATCAGCTTGTTGAATTCGACAGATGTATATTTGATATAAGTTTAGTTGATTGAATTACCTAAGAGTTGATTTGCTTATAACTAGTTTAACCAATAGTTAAATAACCCTATAAAGATTTTTCCTCCACTTTCACTAGAACACTCTTCAATCTATGTCTCCCTAAGTAATACCTCCATAATTAATTGTAGAATCATGTATAGAAAAACAAAGCTACTGATCTAATTTTTTGGACAATATTGCCTCTGCTAGCTGCCAGGTCTTTTACCTATGCCTGGTGATGCTTTTTTCCTTTTTGTAAAAGGAGCCATGGGGTGAAAAGTGTTCTCAAAGGCTCCCATTTATTTTCAAGCGAATTATTAAGATCAAGAAAGAGTGGCAAATGTGTTTTTGGTATTTGGGAGCCTCTGCTAGCTGCCAGGTCTTTTACCTATGCCTGGTGATGCTTTTTTGCTTTTTGTAAAAGGACTCATGTGGTGAAAAGTGTTCTCAAAGGCTCCCATTTATTTTCAAGCGAATTATTAAGATCAAGAAAGAGTGGCAAATGTGTTTTTGGTATTTGGGAAACTAAACCTCTTGGTAAGTGTCTCTTCCTCAAATGAGCTTACGAACCCATAATTCTCTTCTGGCTTTCACTTGTGAGATTGAATGGATTAAATGACATGACAAATGCTTTTGGTTGACAAGGTGAACATAATATCAAACTTTGTTATTAAAAACAATCATTAATAGGACTGGCTTGTGAGCTGAAACATCAAGTCAGGACTGGCTTGTGAACTGAAGCGTCGAGTTAGGACTGACTTGAGTTTGGCTTATTAAATCATTGAGCTTGACTTATGAGCTATTTATCGAACCAAGCTCAAGTCAACTCACGAGCCAATTTGACTCAACACCTTTAATAGAGTCACCACAAAATCTTAGCCATATTCAACACGTAAACAGGCTATGACGAAGCAGTAGCCTCTCAAGCCAAAATGAAAGTCTTAGCCATATGCAAACTATATTTAGTTTGGCTTATTGAAAAGTTAATCTAGAGTCATAGACCCACCATACCTGCTTGATCATGGCTAGCTTTCAATCAATACTCTCCAACAATTTACATGTGCATTCTAGCTTGGTAACAAAGCTCACTTGCAGGCCAAATCATCTGCTGCATCAAAAAGAAAAAAAAGGAGGATTTACATACATATCACTTAATTCTTTAAGAATTACATATCTAACACCTAAAATAGTGTCTTTACTGACCTAACACCTACAAATTTTAAGCACATCTTATCAGCTTATTCCGTCTCACAAGAATCCTTCCCATGCAACAAAGCAGTCCAAGACAATCAATCTCTCACGACTTGGCTCCGACGGTCCTCTCCCATTAAAATTGCAGCCGCATCCCCTCCCATCAAAAAATACTCCCACGTCCTCCCATGCCAGTCTAATGCTATTTATTTACAAATGAAAAGAATCTTTCGAGTAATCATTACTGAATAACCTTTTAAAAAACAGAAGCAAAGTAATACTTTACCTGATTATGATTCAGAAAATGATAGCAGAATACTGTAAAGTTCAGTTTTCTTTAAAATGAGAAATGGGAACACGCCTTTGTTTTGGTTTAAAAACAAAGATCAAGTTTTTTTTTTATAATTACAACAGCTGATTGTTTCACATGCAAGTAACATAGTAATTGACCGATTTCTTACCCTCTACAAAAAAGTTATAAAAAATAACCAAACAGAAAGTATAATCAAAATAACTAAACCAAAAGAACTTTGCTTTCTGGTATCAGGAATTCCTAATAAACTGGTTATTTATGCATATCTCAGGCAAATGCAATACTCTGGAAAAATCAGCAAAACACTAAAATGAACATTCAAAATCAATAATAACTATATGAATATCCCGTTTGTCAATTTTTTTATCACAGTAAGAGTTTACTTCTCCTAAAAGTCTGGTATATACAATTTGATAATAACAGAAGGACGAAAATAGACAGCAGATACAATAAGTCTTACAGAAACAATAATTTCCTTGAATTTGTACAATAATTTTCTTAAAGTAGAGCATGAAATCCAGGCATCGAACTGAAAATGGAGGCCCCTTAGCGTTCAAATGTAGTGCGGGAAGCAGAACTCACTTAGTTCTTGTGAGACGGAGGAAGCAGCGGTGGTAACGGTAGCAAGTAGGGTGGTATATTTGATGTGTTTAAAATTTTTGAGTGTTAGTTTAAATACACAATTTTAGGAATTAGATATGTAATTTTTAAAGAATTAAGTGGTATGTATGTAAATCCCCCTAGAGAAAAAAAAAAGGTTTAATTTTCTGTTCAGAATCTCACATTTAGTGAACCATGAAGAATTTCAATTAAGTTCAAAGAAAGTAGGGATAACAAAGAACACAGCCATGGGATCGCCACAAGGAGCACAATGAAGGGAAAAAAAAAGGCATTGTTCAGGACAAAAAAAAAAGATAAAAGAAAAGCAATTTAAAGCAGAGATAAAGAATTAAAGTGAAGATAAAGAAAATATGGAATCAGATTTCATTTCCTAAACTTGAAAAGTGATGTGAATTATCATTTTAAAAAAAGTTGCTCCACTTGTCACCACTTTGCACTAATATTTAGTTTAAGTGAGATCACTCACATAAATGTGCCATTTACAAATAGAAGATGAATCTGACGTCAAACATCACCTTTATGGATCATAAAAGAGTGATCAGGAGACTGTTGCTGTGATGAAAATATCAGGATTTGTCCACTGGATTCCACCAAATGATATTTATCTTCAAGAATCAGTTCAAATAGACTACTAAAAGAAAGAAAAAGTAAATCCTTAATCAAAGCAGACATCTCTATCCAGAGAAACTTCATGAGGTAAACATCAAAGCACCAACAGAATTAAGTGTGATGTAGGAGAGTGCAACATTAAAAATAAATAAACAAATAAGTTGTTCAATGTTCATCATCCAAAAAGGTTAAGTAGATGTAATGTTACTGATTCCCTGATAAAATAAATTCTGAGAAGGTGATAAGAAGCATAAATTTAGTAGAATGAGAGCTCTCAACATCATTTTCGGCTAAGAGAATGTCATTTGACTAGAAGAAATGCACCACCAAATACTTCATTTCATTTTCATAAAAAGGGAATATGTTCTACAAATTCTACAAGTTTTTAAGCAAATCTTATCTCAAAATGCATACATATATAAAATGTCTTGAGTTTATCCTTCCATTTTGCAGGACAATTACAAGCAAATACTCATGAAATTGCAAAAAATCAATAAACAGCCGTTTCAGTCAGGGAAAACTCTTGTTTAGGTAGCCTCTCATATACAAAATACTAGTATCACACAATCATTCATGACCTTGCATATTAAATTCGTGAATAAAAAAGTTCCCATTTCTTGGAGAATGAAATCATTTGTGGCTCATATAATAAAAGAGAATAGAAACAAATAAAGGAGCAAAAACAAAAGTAGCATGCCAATAACTTCCATAAAATTAGGATCACTCCTAGCAACGAACGGATATCAAAGATTTATAAGTATAATGTTCAGTTGTTGAACACTTGATGTTTTCAAGCTTTCTACTTTATGGCATTTGCAGTGAATAACACCATAATGTTCTCATATAAATGAATCTCATGTGATAAAAAAACTGCAAAAAAAGAGAAAAAAAAAAAGCTTTTGCGCCCTTCCAAGGCAATGCATCAATCAAAACTCTCCATGGCAATGGTCAATAGTTTCTTCATATGTATAATTGGCTCAATTATTCTAAAATTCACTTAAGCAGCATGGGAGAGAAGAAGAAAAGATGATAATAAGATGGAACTAAAAAAAAGCATCATACTGATTAAAAAAAAGATAAGATTTTTCAATCTACGCATGATCAACATTCCATATCTTTGTTGCCGAACCTATAAAACAGGGAAAGTTTCACACTTAAAAACTGAATAAGACATACATATCAGAGTTAATCAAATTAAAGAATACCTATACCTGTCGTTGTTCCCATATTAGCATGGGGGGTTCCTTATCATTTGATGAAAATTTAGATAGAAACAATATGTTATTGTACAAAATAATACATAACAACAAAATTTTTTTGACAGAAACCACACTCTATAATTGCAACATTGACTTAAGCAAGGGTAAATCAAATATTAAATTTAACAACAGAGAACATTTCCTTGAAAACCAACCGACCACGGCTGTGTCCAGTTCCTAACTGCCCTAAACAACCATTTGAAAACAAACACCCTTTGACATGAAGGCTTTCACAAAGATAAAACAGGGAAAAAAAATCTACGCCAATACAAACCAAAACTAAGCACCTATCAATGCAATTTTATAAAATAGAAACAAATTTTATTAGAAACAATTTGGATGGTTGATGATAAAAGAAGAAAAGAAAAAAGTTTACAATTGGTTTCCTAACTTTTTCCGAACAAAATATAGTGGCTTTCATTGCCCCACAAGAAATCTGATTCCTTGTAGAAAGAATAGGATTGATACCCTTCCAAATCATGCAAAATTCATGAGATAAAGGTGGTAGCAGCCTATTGGGTTAAGAAAAGGTTAATGAAAAGACAAATCCTCGTTCAGAAAAAAAAGATCCCTACATCTGTTCTAGTCTACAGACACAGAAAAGTTATCACAAGGGACAATTAGTACAGTATTTCCTTTACATCGCAGCATTTCAATCATTTAAACAGAATTAGTTAGCCGAATCTCAGCACTTTGGATTTGAATCCTCTGCATAAAATGGAGTTATCACTCTGGCCCTCCAATCCACAATTGATAACCAAGATAATCCGTATGAAAACAAGGATGATTGTAAAGGTGACCACCCCAGTTCAAATCCAAGAACTCCAGTGCTTGAAATGCAATTAATACCAATTCAGCCAGTAAGCCCAATGAAACACACATAATTCTACTGATAAACATATACCAGCCTTTACATAATTGGAAAAGAAGAAGCTTGAACTCAAAATTTCAATTCAAACTACTGCTAGAACTTAAATGAAGCAACTTTTAAAGTTACTTGAAAACACATGGAAGACCCATTGCCACGGAATACCACAAATCACAGTTGCTCGATTCAGTGTATGGAGCAATTAAAAGCTGCTGAAAAGGATAAAAGATAACGGAGACAAGACAGCGGTCATCAGCAAATCTCCATTATCCTTTCCAATTCAAGGATCACCAAACAAATGACGACGGCTACCAAACATTTGTAGATTAGGCTAGGATAGAATTCCATAAAAAATCCAGGCACAGGGAATTTGGACGCAGTTTTGTTTTGAGAAAACATAATGGATAAATGTAAACTTTTTAAACTTCCAGTGGTAAACTAGCAAGCTCAAGTTTTTTCAAAGCTGCCCGCTACATTTATACCAGAAAAAGGCACCACTTTTTTTTTTCCAGATTCTTTCTATTTACATTAGATTTATAAAGAAAAAACAACAAGTCTTCTACAGCTTTTACACAATGATTTCTCCTCTCTAATGAGATGATGCAAACAACTAGAATAATTTTTATATAAAATAATGAGCCTTTCATTAGATGAAAACGATCATGAATGTGATCGTTGTTTGGCTTTTCCTAAACTTCTTCTCTAATGCCTAACTGAAAACTCGCCACTGTTAGACCTAAGCGCTCTGCTTCTTCGGGTATCATCAGAAGCTGAAGAGACAAAATCTGAACCTGGGCGAGAAGAAGTAGATCGACGCCTGCCCAAGAAAGAGAAGATATTGCGAAACATCCGTCCGATTCCTCCTCTCTGTTGAGACCTATTACCTCTCGAAGACCAGGAAATTCTCCTCGGTGCACCCCCAGAATTAAACCCGCCGTCCATCTCAGTGTAAACAACAGGGAGCTGTCGCTCCCCTGCCCTGATCCCCCCAGTGAACCTCCCAACTGCGAAACCTCCACCAGGAAGCCTCCATATTGTAAGTCCCATGGTCTCATCCTCGCTAGCAGCCGCTGGACTCCGGTCATCGACGTGGGGATCCGCCATAACACGACCCCTTACATCGGTAGGCATCTCATGCCTACACACCGGGCAGGAATTCCGGAGCGAGAGCCACGGCAAGATGCAATCTTGATGGTAGATATGCTTACAAGGCATCTCCCTCGCTTCAGCCCCGAGATCGAACGGTTCCATACACACGGCACAGTTGCAATCTTGAGAATTAGTGATCTCAATCGTCGGCATAGATTCGATGGCTGCCTTGGAAGCAGGCGGGTGATCGAATCCACGGCCTGCGAGGCCATTGATCTCGATCTGGGAGAGCTGGTCTAGTAGCCGCTCCAAGCCAGAGCCCATCAGAAATCCCGACATGCTCGGCGGAAGAGGGCGAAGGCCAGACCCCGACCCATCATCGTAGTAGAGCTCAAAGCTGCTGCTCCGAGATCGATCGGCGTCACGACCGCCGCCTCCGTCAGATGGGCCGCGTAGAACGATGACAGGGTTGAAAGGGGAGCGGTCACCATTTCCATTGCGTCGGTGGCGGCGTATTCTGATGGGCTCAGGCCGTGTATCTGGGAAAGACCCATCGCCTCCAAAAAGATGCCGTCGCGCGAGGCTCGGCGAGGCCTCGATCTCCTCGAGAAAGCCACCATCACAATCAGGACAGACGATCGCATCCTGTGGCCAGACCCTCACAAACCTGCTGCAGCGGTAACACCAGTAGGACGATCCCGTCGCCATCACCGGAGAAGAAGGCATCAAAACCCAGCACCGATTTATGCTCCGAAACGTCGATCCAATAGAATATCTCGATTTGTACAAAAGAATCAACTCTAAAGACAATTAAATGAAAAAAAACCCTTCGAAAAAGAACCTAACTGATCGAAAAAAAATTTCCTTTCTCGCAACAGATAATGCAGATTTGAAGACGAACACTGGACAAAAATAGACGCGGGCCGGAAGAAAATGAGGGAGGCGGTGACACAAACTCAAAAGCCACCGACCGGTTCCTCGACCCGAGGAGCATATGGAGAGCAATGTCGTGAGAGAGAGAGAGAGAGGGGTTTTTATGCAAATGGCGAGCGACCGGCCCTAGCAACGCTGGCGTGCCTCCGACGCTTCGTTAACGGCGTTTCCACGTGGCGTAATATAACTGGACACTGTAAGAGTTCACGGAGCAAAAGGTCCGCCTCCGCATCCATTTCGAAGAAGGATATTTTGAATTATCTATAAAGGTTAAGTCGTAATTTCATAATTAAAAAGGGCTTTTCCGCACTTCCATGCTTTCGATGTCGGGATCTGCCAGCCTGGCGCACCCGCTATAGTGCGGTCAATCATGCTTGAGGTTTGTGACCGGAGGAAGAAAATTTTGATACTTATCATAATTAATTTAAATTATACTCCTAATTAATTAATTGGGGGCTCCTCCCCCCCCCCCACCTTCTCCCATAACCCAAAAAACCGCCCCTTCCCCTCGTTCCTACAATTAGAAAGAACTTTTAACATCCCACAATGGCACCGGCACATCACTCTCCCTCTCCCACATTCCTTCATCCGATATTGAAATTAGTTTTTCTGAGACTGAATTGGAAGCTGGACAACGTGAATGGCTCTTTTCCCTGGTGGGTCATGCAATTGGCAAGAGGCCTTTTTACGGCTCCCTTCTTGCTGCAGTTAAAAAGAAATGAAATTTTAAAGGCCATCTAGATCTCCTCACCTTGGAGGGAGATTTTTTCTTATTTAAATTCTCATGCAAGGAAGATTTGGACAAGGTCTGGGATAGTGGCCCCTGTTTCTTAAATGACCAACCCTTTATCTTCAAGAAGTGGTCCTGGGATTTCCGTCCAGTGAAGGAACACTTCTCCGACATTCCTCTTTGGATCAAACTCCCAAATTTTCCATTATGTTGCTGGAACGAGGAGGGTCTCTCTCGGGTTGCAAGCAGGGTCGGTGTCCCGCTAGCCGTCGACAATCTTACTGCATCCAAATCCCACCTTACCTTTGTTAGGATCTGCAGTGTGGTGACTCTATCCCCTTCCCGATTCCGATGAATTTAAATGGAACAAAATTTGAGCGCCATTCAATATGATTAGCCCCATGCGTGTGAATTGCTCTACTTTCTCCTCCCACTGCACCTCCGGCCCCTCTGCCTAAAACTCAAATACTACCAGGCCGTATGGCAAACGCCCGACAGTCTATGTTGTCCCCTAGAGATGAAGAAATGAATCCTCAAACAGCTACTCATGATTCCTCCCCTCTTTCTCATATTCCTGAAAATCAAGCCCAACCTTTATTGTCCGGATTGCCCATTACGGATGTTGATCCTGCACTCAATAACACCACTATAAATGACCTAAACCAAATGTCGGCCCAAACACCTCCATCTCGACGAGGAAGTCGATCCCTCAGAGGAGGTATGACAGGAGGATATAAGTCATGATAGCAGATTCTGATCACTACCCGGTCGGGAACCTTCTCTCCTTCCAAACCAAGCTCCTCCTCCACTCAAGACACCTTACCAAAAACCCTTGGCAAGAAAAACCAGGATAAAGTCGCTGTCAAACAGTCGAACCCACTCTCTTCCTTAGCCAATAAGGCTAAGAAGAAAGGCAAATCCTCTAACTAAGCCGTTAGATGACACTCCCCAAATTTGGCTACTGGAACATCAAGGGACTCATGGCTGAAGGCCGACTTCGTGACTGCTCAGGCTTATTAAGGAACATCATCTTGAAATGTGTTGTCTGCTTGAAACAAAAATAAGTCAGGATACTCTGTTGGATGTCGCGAGTTATAATAAGCTAACTCTGCTACCACATGAGAGCAACAATTTTGAGCGTTACATGGTCGATTCCGGGTGAAGTGGAACTCTACTGCTCTCTCCTTCTCCCCTCTTATCATATCCTCTCAAATTATCCATGGTATTGTCTCTTATCATTCTCAGGATTTCTATATTTCTTGGATTTACGCTCATAATGATGCATTTGGAAGGAAGGATCTGTGGAAGACTATAACTTCCATAGCGACTTCTATGTCCTCCCCATGGGTCCTCCTGGGGGACTTTAATTGTGTTCTCAACTCAAATGAAAAGATTGGGAGAAATCCGATTCCCCCTAACAGACTTCTTGACTTTAAAGATTGTGTAGATGAAGCCGGCCTCATTGATATGCCTAGCACTGGACTGTTCTTTACTTGGTCAAACCTGAGAATGGACTATCTTATTCAATCAAAAATTGATAGGGCTTTGTGTAATTCTGCATGGCTGGACTCCTTTCCCTCATCCTTCTACAAGATCACCTCTCCACTCTCTTCTGATCACTCTCCCTTGATTGTTCAACATCTGGATCAAGAAAAGGGGCCTCATCGCTTCATGTTCAGGAATTATTGGACAACCTATCCCAACTTCTTGCAGCTAACCAAGGAGGCCTGGTCCTCTTATGTTTATGGTGACCCGGTTTTTGTTTTATTTAAGAAGTTAAAGAATGTCAGAGAAGTGCTCAAGCACTGCTGCTGGGAGAGTACCCCACTTGATCAATTGCTTCTCAGTCTTAAGAAGGAGCAAGAGCATCATTTAGTAATGTTGGAAAAGTTTCCTTCTAACTCAACTCTTTTACAAAATATCCATGACATCAATAACCAATCTACCGACACCATTAGGAAGGAGAGCCTCTGGGTGAAATAAAGAACTAAGAATTTTTGGATGACGCACTCAAACGATGATCTCAAATACCTCTACTGTTCTATTAAAGAAAGAAACAACACTAATACCATAAAGGAGCTGCACACTGATAAGGGAGTCTTCTCTGATCCGATTGAGATAGCAAATCAAATTTGTAATTTTTACTCTTCTCTTTTTAACAAACCGAGCACGGCCACCTCTTCCCCTATAATCATCCCTGCGGGGAATGGGGTGTCCCCTGCTCTGTCTAGTGAACTTGCTGCACCTGTTTTGGACCAAGAGATTATATCTGCTTTACAGGAGATCCACGAAGACAAGTCTCCCGGGTCGGACGGATTTACCTCTAAATTTTTTTTAAAAGCTTGGGAGGTCGTAGGGGGGCAATTCTTGCTTGCTGCTAGGCATTTTTTTTAAAATAAACAAGCTACCCTTCTTTTTTAAGCACAGTATCATCACTCTTATACCTAAACTGAAGCATGCTACTTCCTTGGCAGATTTCAGACCTATCTCTCTTTGTAATACCTTTTATAAAGTCATTGCCAAAGTATTGGCTAACAGACTCAAGAGGGTGCTTCCTGCTATTATTCATCCCTCCCAATCGGCTTTCATTAAAAATAGGGATATTTCTGATAATATTGCTCTTGCACATGAGATGTGTGCCGACTTACACAAAGGTATTTTCAATAAAGGTTTATGCATTAAAATTGACCTGTACAAGGCCTTTGACTGTGTGAATAGGGAAAGCCTTTTACAGAGGATGATCCAGAAAGGGTTTCCGCAAGTTTTTGTAAATTGGGTAAGAGGCTGCATATTGGATGTTCCATTTTCCATTATTTTAAATGGCCAAATTAAGGGTTTCTTTAGCTCCTCAAATGGTTTAAGGCAAGGATGTCCTCTCTCCCCCTTCCTCTTTGCTATCTTAATGGACACCTTTTCTTGCCTTATGGATAAAAGTGTCATTACCTCAGGTTTTAAACCCATTGTACATGGAAACTGCTCTATTTCCCATTTACTCTTTGCAGATGATATGCTTGTCCTTGGGAGGGATGGTGCTCACTCTCTACATGCACTTAAGGAGGTGTTGAGAATTTTCTTATCATTTACTGGGTTGGAGGTGAACAATAATAAATCATTGATTTGCTTCTCTAAGCCCTACCTGGAGGCTGAATCTTGCTGTAGAATTCTCAACATCAATAAGGGAGAATTCCCTTTTAAATATTTAGGACTTCCTCTTGCTGCGGGTGTACTAAAAACAACTCATTTTACTCCTTTGCTGGATAGGATCTCTCCTTGGCTAACGGGGTGGAAGTCTAAATGGCTCTCTTATGGGGGTAGACTGCAATTAATCCGATCCTCAATAAATAGTTATCTATCCTTCTGGATGAGGGCTGTAGCTTTTCCAAAATGTATCATGAAAAACTTGAACTCAATTAGAGCTAAGTTCTTCTTTCATGGGGATATGATAAAGAAGCTCCATCCAATTTCATGGTACAAAACTATACTACCAAAGGATAAAGGGGGCACTGGTTTACAATCGGTGAATATCCTTAACATTCTAAGTAAAACTAAAATGATGTGGAGAGTTATACATCGGTCCTCCTTGATGGCTTAATGGATGGTTAGTAAGTATGGCTCCATATGGTCTAGGTCAACAAGAAGTTTTGCTCTCTAGAGAGAGCTCCAATCCACAGCTGCTCATTTTAAGGATAAGATTAAGTATGCCATAGGTGATGGTTTGTCTTGTTTCCTTTTTTTTGATCCTTGGTGCCAAGGTAAATCTTTACTGGATCTCTTTGGACCAAACTATCCTAATGTGTTTAATCTCCCTATTAACTCTCAATTAAGCTCTATCATTGAAAACCATAGCTGGGTGATACCTGAGTTTGTTATGGCCCGGCTTCCCTCCTGTTCTCATGTCATTTGCAGTGTCTCACTTACAATAGGTAAGGACAACATAACATGGGAGGGAGCGGATACCATATCTGGCAAGAAGATTTTGGAGGCCTATTATAGCAACTGTCCATCGTTCGATTGGCCTCAAACCATTTGGTTTAAAAGATGTGCTCTAAATTACTCTATATTTTGCTGGATGGCCTTCCTTGAGCGACTCAAACTATCTGATTTGCTTAGTTCTCGGGGGATTGGAACTACGAAGATATGCTATTTTTGTAATCTGGAAAATGAATCTCATTCTCACATCTTTTTCGGATGCTCTTTCTCCTGAAATATCATAAAATGCATTCTGCCCAATGGAAACTTTTTTTTGTTTCAACTTACGCTTATGCAGGTTTTGGAGTCTGCCTCACTTTTGGAACACAATGCGCTGAAACGCCTCTATCTACTCATCACTTCTATTATTACTTATTCTCTTTGGTGCGAAAGAAATGCTAGAATTTTTCAACTGCGGGTTACTCCTTCTAATGCTTTATGCTATAACATCAAATTAAGAGTAGCGACGAAGCTTCGTCGTTGGAAGTTCAAAGCAGCTTGGCCCTCACATGTCACTGCCATTTTGGAGAATTGGAGGAATTGGAGTTTTTGACACTTTTATATTGCTATGAACTTCGGTTTTTTATGATTCTTGTGATCGTTTTCTGCATCTACTCTGGTTTGGGATGGTGTTGACACAATTAGTTGTGTTTTCAAATGATGTGTATTGGACAATGATGAAAAGGGTGGATTTGCGTTGGGTGTTGCTGGTGGATTGTCGCATGGGATCTCTCATTGGATGGCCATCGCCTGCATCAATCGAATGAATGTTTTTCCTTTATCCCTGCAGTCGTATTGCCTGTCAAGATGGTTGGAAAGATCTTAATTATCATATGGACTTGGCAAGATTCCTTGATGCTGTGTTCCTTAGCTGGTGGACTATAACTGTCTTAGGCTGACTGTATTAGTTTCTTTTTATTGTGTTGTTGCTTCGGCGATGGAAACCGAGAGACCCGCTTCAATTTGTAAGCTTTGTCCTACGAGTCGAGTATTTTGGCTTTGTTCCCTATTTTTATTTTATTTCCTTGTAACTCTTTTCTATTTTCATTTGGGTAATTTAATTAGGCTCTGCCCTCATTTTTCTCAAAAAATAATAATAATAATAATATGATTTACTATGAATTAAAATATTTATAATAAAAAATTATTATTTTAACATTGCATAAGCCAGTTGAGCCTGATATACGAGAGTCTCGTGTAAATATTTTAGTGTAATTAAAATATATATATATATATATATATATATATATATATATATATATATATATATATATATATATATATATATATATATATATATATATATATATATATAATATTAAGTTTAGTTAAAATTATTTTCTTAACGCCAGTCACAGTTATATGGGTTTAGAGAAAATATTAATATAAAATTAAAATAAAAAACCTTTAAAGACATTAAAATAATGAGGAATCATAATTAGAGAAAATACTAATATAAAATTTTAAAAAAATCTTAAAAGACATTAAAATAATGAGGAGATTACCAGGAAAAGTTTTCAGGCATTAGAGTTGTAATCTGGTGATCATTATTATGAGTTATTTGGAAATATTTTTTTTATATTATTCGGGTTATAAATATGAATTAAAATACATTTTAATTTTACAAATTTTAAATCTTGTCCACGGGAAGACAAACTTATTAAACTTTAACGAGCCGATATAAATTAAAAATTCATTAATTTTTTTAATTTAATATGATTTTAAATAATCTTTCATAAGATCACATAATTTAGAGACTCACAAAATCAATTTTGCTCTCTATAACTCATAAATAATACTATTTTAAAAAATATATATATTATATAACTAAATGCTCAAATAAATATGAAGTAGAGCTTCTTAATCAGCTTTAATTTAGCTTTATTTTGAGCCATAATAATGTCTCTAAATATGCTCATAAATTTTAAATGATATTATACAACAACAATAACAGCAAGCCTTCATCCCACTAACCGGGGTCGACTACATGAATCTTTAGTCTCTATTGTGTCCTATTATGAGTCAAATTCTCATTTAGTTCAAGTATACTGAGATTATTTTTTATACATCTTAATCAAGTCTTTTCAGATCTACATCTACTTTTCTTAACATAAGCAGTAATGATCTACTCTCCTAACAGATCGCTTTATGCTAAATCATTTAAGGCGACTCTCTCTAATCTTATTTGCCACTAGAGTTACTTCAACTTTTTCCTGAACATACTCATTTCGTATTTTATCTGAAAGAGTAAATCCACTCATCCACCTGAGCATCCTCATCTCTGTAATATTTTACTTAGTCTTATGCTTCTCTTTTATTAATATTATAGATACTCCTAAATAAATAGAGCTATAAATTAATCAAACTTTCTTATTTATTTAAAAATAAATAAAAAAAACTTTCTTATTTAGTAATTGAGTCATCAAAATATTTTAATTTTATTAAATCATCATAAATTTAAAAAACTGAAGGCCAAATTATGAGAAGCATATGCTTCACACATTTGTAGCCCTAGCTATCAGTGTTATAATCCTTAAATGATCTCAATCGCACACGTGTTAACGCGCTCCTCCCTTGCGAATGGCACCACGCGGCAGAAAGAAAGTAATTTACAAAACATAAGAGGGCATTTTCGGAATCTCAGTGGGCCTAGGTCAGCGAACGCGCGGGCGTAAACGACCAGGTGCGGTCCACGCAAGGCTAACGCGGAATCCCACGTGTGCAACTCCAGATCAACCGTTGATTAAAACAACGTGTAGAATTGGACGGCAGAGTTATCTTCATATTGTAACGATACTTGTGAACCAGACAATATTAATAATTAGGGGGGATAACATATTGTTTAGCTTAAAATCGTTGGGGAGATTGGCTGTAAATTATACACACACCGTATAAATTAATTAATTATAAACTGAACTACTTCATCAAACAACTGAGATAGGATCCAGCTTGCATTTGACCGGTCGTTTGTCAGTTCAGATGGGCGGCTGGGCCCACTCTAGTCTTATCTGGTTGAAATGCAATGATTCTATCATGCCTATACCATCATTTCTTGAATTAAAAAAACATGAGCATAAGAAACATGTTTTGGAGGGCGAATTATATAAAATAATAATAATCAGAAAAAAAATAAAAAATATGTCGCACTCTCTCAAAATTTTAGGAATTAGTCCGGTTGACCACTAAAAAGTTAATTACGATAAAATAAAAGTTTACATCTTAATCTTATTATAAAATATAATACAGATATAAATATTTAAAGAGTGGACAAAAAAATTTCATAATTTTTACATAAAAAATTTTAAAAAAAGGAAAAAAAATTACGGGACCTTGCCCAATAAAAAACTTACACTATATATTTATTTTGGAGTACAAGTTTTCCCGATAACAGAATTACATAATTGTATATGAGAATGGCTGATAATAGAAATCTCAAAATCGACAACAATACCATATAAATACGCTCAGATTGTAATGGTAGCAGAAGAGAAACAATGGTGAATGCATCAATGATAAAAGGTCGTCACGATGAGACCGACGGCGATTATACCGATGGCGGGCTACGGTGATTGTTAACGGTGACGACCGGAGTGGCAGACGATTATGCTTGAGGATTTTCTTTTAGAGCCTCTCCTCTATTGACCTAAGAATGAGAGTTTATTTATAGGTGGAAGAGTGTCTCTACATAATACATGCAAAATCAGAACCACTCTTCCACTTCGATCAAATGATTCCTTTGATCAGTTGATGTATTTTAAGTATTTGAATGCTCTGAAAGTCAATTATGAGATCTTGGGCTTGTTAGATCCATCGTCGAGGCCTTCGATTTATATTATAAGCACTCCATGTTTAAAATTAGATTGATAATAAGCGCTTGATTTGATTAGTCACATTGAGTGGTGCTTTACATATCAATATTAGATGCTTGGTAGTAGAATTTTAGGTCATATCAATTGCTTTATTTTTTGGATGATATTATCTGTCATTCAAAATATATATGTCAATCTTGAAAATAGCGGTCTTGATAAAATTTTGGTCCATTAACCATACATTTTGAGAACATATCTTCATAGAAGAGATTATGATCACGGAAGCGGATCGGGGCATGATGTGTCTGGGTATGTTTTTGACAGGTTATGGACATTACAGGCACCCAGGCGCTGCTTTCTTGGAGTCGAATCTAGATAGCGTGGAAAGGGGTTCTGGCCGTTTCTGTCGTGAGCAGGTCACAGGTGGTGGGTCCATGAATAATTCGGCGTGAGGGCCGAGGCGTCAGCAGTGTGGGGCGTCCGGAGAAACAGGCCAGTCAGAGGTGGCAATTCCTTGAAGCCAGATGGAGCCATGGCCTTGAGAGGCAGATCTGTCATGAATTCGGGGGGGTTAATTCATGTATGGCCAGAAGAACAATGAGCAGAGCGGCCGGGCGAGCAGACCGGGCATGAGGCGCCCATGGGTCCGTTTGCGATAAAATGTCCGTTCGCCCGTTTTGACCCGGTTTTGCCGTTTGAGCGCTTTTAGCGATTTTGACCTTTGTCCCTATAGAGGTCTATAAAATCCCCAGAGAGGAGAAGGCACTTCTCTTCTCTTGAGAGAAGGTCGTTTGGAAGCGATCAAGGCGTAGTTCATCTGATGCTCAGATTTTCCTCAAAGATCGTCAGCGCCACTTGTCGGATAGCCGGGTTTGAAGCGATCAAGGCCCGTAGTTCATCTGGTGAGCTCCGGTTTTCCCTCGAAGAGAGTCAATACCACTGTCGGACCGGTCGGAAGCGATCAGGCGTGTTCATCTGGCGAACTCAGTTTTCCCTCGAAGAGCGTTAACCCATCGGACCGGCCGGGTTTGGAGCGATCATGGCAGTTCATCTGGCGAACTCAGTTCTCCCTCGAAAGAGCGTCGCCCTCATGGATCGGCCGGGTTTGGAGGTGATGATCAGCGATGATAGCAACAGCAGTGATAATGAGCGGTGGCAGCCAGCGTCGGAATCGGCAAGGATGGCGAAGATGATAGTAGTGGCGCGGAGATGGCCGGGCGATAATGGTAGTGACAACGGAGATGCCGTGATGGTCGGTGGCGATAACCAGCGGTGGTTGGTGGCAGTGGTGGTGGCGGCGCAAGCGGCGGCAGTAATCAAGTGCGCGTCGATAATCAGCCAGAGATAGCCGATAGCGATAGTGGTAACCAGCGAGAGTGTCGGTGATGTCAGCGTGGTAGCCGGCAACAGTGTTAGCGAGCAGCAAGAGTGGTAATAGATGATAGTCGGCATGCGGCAGCGTCAGTAATCAGCGAGAATCACCGGCAACGATAGTTAGTGAATAAGATGGCGATAGCGATTAGCGGTGTCAGCAACAGTGGTTAGCGGCCGAGTGGTCAGCAGCCAGCAAGCGAAAAATGGTAAGAGTGGCCAGCGTCGAATGGTGGCAGTGGTAGTAACGCAGCGGTTGGCGGCCCGGCGAAGATAGCGGCGATGGTTGCAGTAGCCGGCGAAAATGTAGCGATGACCAGCGACAGTAATCAGCGGCGGTAGAGCAGCGATGATTTTGATATATTGAGTTGTTTGTCGAGTATTACGCGATGGCGTTAACTTGTGTGAAAGAGGTTGGATAGATCCCTTGAGATGTTTATAGTCTTACTGATACGATGCGTATGGAAGAGGCCATGGGAAGTCCGATGACCTTTTTTGATATCTAAGTTGTTTGTCGAGTCTTTACGATGGCGTTAACATGTGGAAGAGGTTGAATTGAATCCAAGATTTTGACTATCAGAGTTATTTGTCGAGTCTTTGCTCGATGGCGTTAACTGTATGGAAGAGATTGAATTGAATCCACTAAGAATTTTGACTTATCCGAGGTTGTTTGTCAGGGTGTTACCCGATGACGTTAACCTGTATGGAAGAGGTCGAATTGAATCCTCTAAGAATTTTTGGCCTATCCGAGGTTGTTTGTTAGAGTATTACCCGATGACGTTAACCTATGTGGAAGAGGTCATGGGAAGTCCACCAAGGACCTTTTGACCTATCATAGGTTGTTTGTCAGAGTCTTTGCTCGATGACGTTAACCTATGTGGAAGAGGTTGGATTGAATCCGAGGATTTTGACTATCGAGATTGTTTGTCTTTGCTCGATGGCGTTAACGTGGAAGAGGTTGAATTAGAATCGGAATTTTGACCTATCAGGGTTGTTTTTGGTGTTACGATGGCGTTAACATGCATGGAAGAGGTCGAATTGAATCCAGTTTGATCTATCCGAGGTCGTCGAAAGTGTTACCCGGCGATGTTAACCCGTATGGAAAGGTCATGGAAGTCCACCAAGGACCTTTTGACCATCCCAGGTTGTCGAAGTCTCTTGCTCGATGACATTAACCTCGTATAAGAGATCAAATCAATCCACCGAATTTTGACCTATCTGAAGATTGTTTGTCGTAGCTTGCCGACGACGCAACTGCATGGAGTAAGTTTTGACCTATCCGGTGTTGTTTGTCGAGTCTCGATGACGCAATATACGGAAGAGATCAAATTGAATTCACCGAGGATTTTGACCCATACGGTTGTTTGTCAAAGTATTACTTGATGACGCTTAACTGATGTAAGAGGTCAATCAAAACATCCGCTTGTGGTTGTAGCCAAAGCTGCTTCTTAACCTTGGTCTTTTCATCGATATTGCCGACTTGCTTCTCTAACCGATAATCACATATATCAAGAATATTGATTTGATAATCTTTTGAGATTAAGAGTTGCCCCCAGTCTCTAACAAAAACTGAAAGATCGAACGTTGATGAATCTTCATTCTTCGCTTGCGCTCCTTAAAAGCTTGAAATGCTCCACCTCGATAGTGGTTTTGATCTTGTTGGGAAACTTAGTCGTCATATAAGATGAAATAATGAGAATCAGTTTTCCACAAATGGCGCCAAACTGTTGCGTGCTAGAAAATCAGTTGCAGTAGAGTAAAAGTTTATACCTTATCCTTGTTGTGAAATCTAGCACACACACACAGGTATTTAAAGAGTAAACAAGAAAACTCTATAATTTTTACGTGAAAAAATCTCGAAAAGAAGAAAAAAATGACGGAGCCTAGCCCAGTAAAAGATTCCACTATATATTTATTTTGGAGTACAAGTTTTCCCGATAATGGATTACATTGTATAGGGTCGATAATGGGAATTCTCAAAATCGACAACAACAACCATATAATCAATGCTTCAATAAATAAGTGGTAGAGATGATGGTGAACAATGAACAAAATGAACGAAGGTCGCCATCGATGGAGACCGACGACGGATCTAATGACGGATCAATCTGCATCGGCCGACGGTGTTTGGTAACCAACGGGGTGGTCACACCGCTGGTGGCAACGATTATGCTTGAGGATTTTCAAGCTTTAGAGCTCTCCTCTCTTGTTTGGCCTCCTCATAGGCTATTTCGATAGAGTGGACATCTCAGAATACATGCAAAATCAACCACTCCACTTCATCGGACGGCTCAAAATGATTCCTTTGATCAGTTGATATATTTTAAGTATTTGAATGATCAAATGAAGTAAGAATTGTGAGATATTGGGCTTGTTAGATCCGGCTCGTCGAGGCGCTCGATTTGACTATAAACACTCCATGTTTAAGAGTCGATAATAAGCGTTGATCTTCATTCGTAATCGATTGCTTTCGACATCAAGATTCGTGCTTCGACTAGTAGAATTTTTAGGGTCATATCAAGTCATGATAATCCAGGCATGACATAAACCAATCATCAAAGTATGAAGACATCGTGTGCAGGTTCAAAAAAAAAAAGGTTAAATTCTTATATTAAGTTTAAATAAAGTAAATAAATATGAAAAATAAAAATGCATATAGTCTTCCGGAATAGCGACTGCTATACGACATCCATGTCAATGCTTGCTCGCTCAATGGAGACTAGTGGTTAAATTTTTTTAAAAATTTAGTACGCCTTAATATTTAAGACTGCCGTCGAATCAAGTGAGCTTTGTATCGTTGCAAACATAACAAAATTCTCCACTTTCATGTGACAAAATCGCCATTCCACAGAGTCAGCTTTTGCAAATGCTCGCAAAAATTACAGTGGGGAGTTAAAAATTTTAGCACAACCGCAGAATTTTGCTTGTATCGGACACATATGGTGTCAGAATTGAGTAAACTTGGTATCGTTGGAAATATAATGAAATTTTCCACGACTTTATGTCGACAAAAATTGTCGATTCTAAATTGTGCCAAAATTTTAACTCGCGACCGCAATTTTGAAAGCTTCAAAAAATTATGACTCACAAATAGAATCTCAGATTTTTATCAACATGAAAGTCATGAGAAATTTTGTTATATTTCCAATAATACTAAGCTCACTTGATTTTGACATCGGATGAGTCCGATACAGGCAAAATACTGAGATAGCATCAAATTTTTTTAAAATAAATTTAAATTTAGTCTACGCTGAATCAAGTAACCTGAGTTAATGCCACGCCGACTAATAAGTCGCCATCAATGCATTATGCCTATTTTTAATTTTTTAATTATTTTTTTGCTTATTGAGCTAATTAAAGTTTTAATTAGACTTAATATATAAATTTATCCAAAAAAAATGCTACATATGCCCAAAACTCTCTAAAAAAATACTAGAAGTCTCGAGCATATTATAGAAGTTCATGCGGTTTTTGTTGCGTGCTAGAAAATCAGTTGTGGTAGAGTAAAATTTTACGCCTTAGCCTTATTGCAAAATCCAACACACACATAGATATTTAAAGAGTGAACAAGAAAACTCGAGAAATTTTTACATGAAAAAATCTCGAAAAGAGAGAAAAACCACGGGGCCTAGCCTAGTAAGAATCTTCCACTACGTATTTGTTTCAGAGTACAAAATTTCCCGATAACGGGATTACAAAGTTGTACATGAGAAGGGCTGACAATGAGAACTCAACCTACAGCATATATAGTAACGCTCGTGTAAATCAGCCAAGGGAGTGATGATGAACAATGAATGATCAACATGATGAAGGTCCGCGATGGTGACCGACTGAGATTGATGATGATAAGGTTCTCATGGCCAACGGCTGACAACCGCCGAGTGGTGGCACGACAAGTTGGAGAATTTTCAAGCCTCTCCCATGGGCCCCCTCATATGAAGAATGAGGGGCTTTTTATAGATTAGAGGGGTGGCATTTCTGCAAATACATGCACAATCTGAACCACCCCTCCATCGGATGGCTAAAAATGATTCCCTTGATCATCTGATGTATTTTGTGTATTTGAATGCACAAATAAAGTCAGAATTAGGAGATCTTAGTTTGGGATTCGCCTCAAGACGCCGATTTGACTAAAACACTCCATGTTTAAGAGTCGACGATAAGCATTTGATCTGCTACCTTGATTCGTAATCGATTTTGCTGACATCAAAATTGTGCTCGAGGCGTAATTTTCATGGTCATATCGTCCCCTATTTTGACATTATCTCAATCATCTAAAAATATATATGTCAAATACTTGAAAATAATAAATTCTTCAATAAAATTTGTGGGTTCATTAACCATACATTTTGAGAGAATAGATTTTCATGGGAGCACAAGATTATGATCTTAGCTATTCTCTGGAGCACGCGTTTCGGTTATGGAGTCATTTGAACATTTACTTGCTAGCTTCAAGTCGGTTTGAAAGTCGGAGGGCCAAGCACAAAATGGGCTGGTCGGCGGTCAAGAACCATGCGGTCGCCAAGAAAGGGTTCTGGCGGTCACAAAGAAGTCGGGTCCTAACGCTGAGTCGGAGGGAGCTGGGCGGGTTACGCCGCTGCTGCTGCTCCGGGTCCAGGTCTGGGCAAAACGCCCATTTTGCCGCTTTTGGTCTGCTTTGAGCGATTTTGAACGGTTTTGTACAGTTTTTAGCGATTTTTGACCCTTTTGCCCCTATAGGGGTCTATAAAAATCTCCTTAGGGCCAAGGGAGAAGGCACACTCCTCATATGTTGAAGTTTCCCTCTTCTTCTTAAGAGGATATCGTTTGGAGGTGATCAAGACTCGTAGTTCATACGACAATACTCTAGTTTTCCCTCGAAAGAGGTGTCAACTGACCTCGTCGGACCGACCGGGTTCGGAGGTTATCAAGACTGTAGTTCATAGGCTCCGATTTCCCCGAGGTGTCAATTGACCTCATCTGACCGACCGTTCTGAGGCCATCAAGACCCGAGACATACGCGTTCGATTTTCCCTCGAAAGAGGCCAACCCGCCGGACCCGATTCGAGGCGATCAAGTCCCGCGCATATTACCGGTGATGGTACGCATGGTGGAGGACCGGCGATGGTCGGGACCGCGACGATATTGGCGTCGACGGGTGGTCGGTAAGGCAACTAGCCGAGACGACGCGCGACCTGCGTGATGATCATCGACGCATGGTGGATGGAGATTACGATGGTCGACTGCAGAAGGGACCTGACGAAGAAGCGGCGACGGTGAGCGGGCGACCGCCGAGGTCTCGCCAACGGGGTGTCGCGAACCGAGTCGACTTAATTAAGCGCCTAATGCTGGGATGACCGCCGGGATGCGCGGGTGACGCCTTGCCGGTGATGGTCGGCGCGGACCGCGACGGTGGTTGGCATACCGGATCGACAACGCGGTGCGGATCGACGACGGTGGTCGGCGGATCGACGACGGCGGTCGACGACAGAGATGACCGGCGATGGTGGCGCCCAACGGGATCCCACCTAGGTTGTTTGTCAGAGTGTGACTCGATGATGTTAACATGTATGGAAGAAGTCGTGGGAATTCCACCAAGGACCTTTTGACCTATCTTAGGTTGTTTGTCAGAGTCTTTGCTCGATAACGTTAACCTGTATGGAGTAGGTGCGAAGTTTTGACCCATTCGAGGTTGTTTGTCAGAGTCTCCGCTCGATGACATTAACATGTGTGGAATGGGTCAATTCAAAATATTTGTTTGAGCTTGTAGCCAAAGTTGCTCCTTGACCTTTATCTTTCTCATTGATATTATTGAGTTGCTTCTCGAACTGATAATCAATTATATATTCATAATATCAATTTGGATAATCTTTTGAGATTAAGAGTTGCCCCCCAGTTTTCGACAAAATTTGAAGGAATGAAGTTTGATGAATCTTCATTCTTCGCCATAGCCCTTAAAAGCTTAACGGTCCACATAAGTTGAAATAATGAAAATCGCCTACGATGATGCCAAACTATTGCATGCTAGAAAACTAGTATGTTTACGCCTTTAGCTTTGTTGTGGAAATCCAAAGACAATAATGTATTTAAAGAGTGAACAAGAAAACCCGTAAATTTTACGTGAAAAAATCTCAAAAGAGAGAAAACCACCGCCTGACCCAAGAAGAATCTTCCACTATGTATTTATTTTAGAGTACAAAATTTTCCGATAACGGATTACAAAGTTGTACATGAGAAGGGTCAATAAGACTCGAGAACTGACAGCCATATAGTCACGCTCAGTGTCAGAATAAGCTGAAGGTGATGATGACAATGATCGATTGAAGGATGATGGTGAGATCATGGAGATCGAGTTTAGTGGAGACGGCCATGGTCGACAACCGCCGAAAGTGGCACGACGACAGCTTAGAGAATTTTCAAGCTTGAGCTCTCCTCTCACCTACCCCTCATAGAAGAATGACTATTTATAGATTGAGGTGACATTTCAAATACATGCAAAATCCGAACCACTCCTCCATCGGACGGCTCAAAATGATTCCCTTGATAATCTGATGTATTTTGTGTATTTGAATGCTCAAATGAAGTTGGAATTAGAGATCTTAGTTTGTTAGATCCGTCAAGACGCCGACGATTATATAAACACTCCATATTTAAGAATTGATAATAAGTTGATCACGCTAGTCTTGATTCGTAATCGACAGAGATTCGCGTCACTAATAGAATTTTTAGGGTCATATCATTTCTATATATTTATTGAGAGATCTAGAATAATCCAATGAGTTGTAAAGTATTCTCGGAGATTCTAGAACTCTTGAGAATATCATAGAATGTAATACTTTATAAAGAGAATATTGTGAAGTGTTATTGAAAATTTCACACATGTATAACTATAGAGTATTCTAAAATGTTATCATGAGGAGGTCGTAGGGCTATAAATAGGAAGCCTACCTCTCATTTGGGAAACCATCCAAACAAGAGTCCAAGAGTATCCAAGTGTAAAAGGTTTAAGCCTTATAAAATTCTTTCATAGTATTGATTGACATTTCATAACAATTATTTTTATAATTTCATTAATAAATAAACTATCTATAATAATATTGCCATACAATATCTCAATCTCTAGAATAAAAAAATCAATTATAAAATCTTCGAATTTCATAACTTTTAAATTTAATTAAATTCAATAAAATACCTTGAAAATATACTCATTCTATAAGGGCATTTGAAAATTATTAGCATATTTTGAAAATTTTAAAATTATGTGATATATTATTAATACATGTTAGATTAAAAAAACTCTTCCCACATTAAATAAAAAAAAAATACCATATTGTAAAACAAGAAAAAAAACTTGAAATAATAGTCTTGTAATACACTAAATTATTTTTAACAAAATATCTCATGATATCACATATAAATAAGCTTTTTTTTTTTTTTTTTTGCAATAGGTATTCACCTAACACCTCCATTCATGAAATGATTAATCTCAATGGCGCTCTGGGCCATTCATCACTCCACGACGTCGGGTCCCACTTGACTTCCCCACATGAACATCCTCAGATAATTAAACGTGATCTGGCTCTAAGCCGCCCACCAACCGAGCTAAGAGCGGTGGGTAAATAATAAGTCTTTTCTCACTTAATCTAATCAATTCATGAGTAATATTTTATTCATAAGAAAATCAATATTAAATCAACACATAAAATATAAAAATATTATTCTAATACATTAAAATGTTTATTATTATTATTATTTAAATGTCAATTTGATGGTGCGGTCAAAGTTTAGATGGTTCATCAGTTGTTTTATAGTATTATCATTTTTGCTATCCTTCTAGAAGGGTCAGATGGCTAAGTTATCTTCTTTATAGTCAACAGATACAAGGTTCTGGTCAGAGAGAGATCAGAGAGTAGGTTTTTGCTTCTGCAGCTTCCCTTCGAGAAAATAACGTCGAAGGAGGCTTCCTCGTGACTTCCACTATTGATTTAAATAAATAGATAATATTTGAGAAGTATTGAACGGGTTATTTAAATGACATCAGACAAAAAAAACTATGCATAATAAATAATAAAACAATGAGTTATTAAAGGGGGCATTATAAAAGTTTATATATTCATTTTATTTTCAAATTAATTTATTATTTTATTTGAAGTGAATTTTGAATTTAGTATTTAAAAATATATATAAGCATAAGACATAATCATAATCAAATAAATTAAGTTTAAATTTTGATTTCACTTTCAACTTTTATTTATTTATTTCAAGAATATCCAATTACTAACAATATGGAACTTTGCATGTAATGGACTATGTCACTGGTTAGACTACATTATTAGATTCATTTGATTATACTTTCAAGAGATTAATATAATAATTCATATAATCAGGATCACATCCAGACATAGTCTCTCTCCTGAATTTTATAATTTCTCTTATCTAAGATATCAAATTAGTCATTAACCTCACCTAAATTTTTTTTTTTCTAATATACAATTATATATTGAGATTCAACATATATATATATATATATATATATAATATTATATATTTTATAAAAATTCACTAGCCGAAGAGATGATTATGAGCCCAATGATTACTCTCATCGGAAGGGAGCAAAGACAAGAAATCTATCGTATCAGAAAACAGCCCAATTGGAGGCCCAAATAGTTGAACAGTGGATTAAATAGGAAACAAACACAATTTATATCATCATATGTAATAAAATTCAGGGAAAAAAAAGGAACATCAAAACTCAAAATATTTATTTATTTATTGTCTCAGCATTCATAAAATATTTTTTTTTATAATTATAAATTTTGATGTTTACATCACTTAATAGTACTACTAGAATATTATTATTACGCTAAAAAAATCAATTACTTAGAAGAAAAGTTTCACTTTAGTATAAATCCAAGACATACTGCAGATTTTAAAGAATGAACAATAAACCTGAATTTTACTGAAAACCTCAAAAGAGGGAAAAATCACGGTCAGCCCAAGAAAAGCTTCCACTATAAATCTGTGAAGATAAAGATCTTCCGATACGGACACAGATCAGATGAAAGTTATATAACAAAAGGGGCATGACGAAATGAATGACGATGATGTTGACTGACGCGACGACGATGACGATAGTGGTGTGATGATGATGATAACAATATTGACGGTGCGGTGGATCGGCTATAGTGACGGCCAATGCTGGTCACGACGCGTAGGCACGACAAGTGCTTGGAGGATCTTTAGAGCTCTCTCCTCTCTTGTGCTATGAGAAATGAGGCTATTTATAATGAGCGACGTTCAGAATATATACAAAACCCGCATTCCTCTTCATCGGACGTTTAAAATGATCCATTTGATCATTTGATGTATTTAAATATTTGAGTGCTCAAATGAAGTCGAATTTTGAGATCTCATAAATCCAGCCGAGACCGATTTATAAACACTCCATATTTAAGAGCTTTAGGATTTAACTGATATCCCAAAGTTAACGATATTTTAAGTCTTGATCTACCCGTTCAACTTCGGATGAGTTTGCTTTTAGCATCAAGATTCGTGCTTCGCCTAGTAGTATTTTAAGTGTCATATCAATTATGATGAGTTTTATCTAATAATGTACAATTGAGTATTTTTTAGTATTTGATTGATGAATTCATTCTGTAAAGATGATCTAAATTTAATGACCTATTATTAAGTTAAATAGCAGATTTATTAGGATTAAAATTTAATAATTTTCTTAAGATAAGTAGAATTTTAAAAGCATTATTCTTAAATATATTATATTAATATCTTTTAGGTAAAATCAAATTTAAATTTTTTATTAAAATTTTTTTTTTTAGAATTCACTTTTTAAAATCTATGATAAAAATAAGAATATATGTAATGGAGGGTTTACTAAGGGCATATGAGGCCTTTGGGCTACAAAAGAGTTTGTTGTGCTATGTACATTAATGTTTAGTGTGTATAATCTACAAGAGAGAGAGAGAGAGAGAGAGAGAGAGAGAGTTGAACAAATATCATCCCTCAAAGTTCTCCTAAAAAATAAGTTGTTGCTGATGCAAATTTACGACACGTCAAAACTTGATGATAAAATGAGAAAAAAATTTTAATTAATTGAATGCATAATGCAAATCATGACATCACAATATATTAAAAATAATTCTATTTTCAAAATTTTTTGAGATATTTAAGCGAATTTAATCTAAAACTTATATAATATAATATATGTGTGAAGAGTTGAGCTCAAAATAAATATATGTTATTGGTTGAAAGCTTGGGGATTATTTGCCATCACTTTTATTTTTTATTTTTATATTTTTTTCAAAATAAAATATATTTAATGATAATTATTATTTCTAAAAATATTCAAAATACCTAAATTATTTTAAGTATTTTTGAAAATAAAAAATAAAAATACATTAAAATTTATATCAAATAAATATATGTTTAAAAATAGCATAAAAATAAAAATATAGAATAAATTTGATCTTATATAATCTCTTAATAATTAAGATATACTTAATTGAAGATTTTATATATATTATGTATTGATATGACCCTGAAAATTCCTCCAGTCGAAGTACGAATCTTGATGCCGAAAGTAAGCTAATCAGAAATTGAAATTGGTCGAGATCAAGCACTTAAAATATCATTGGAAACTTTGAGAAATCAGCTAAATTCCTAGAAAGCTCTCAAATATGGAGTGTTTATAGTCAAATCGAGCGTCTCGGCGAACCAAATAACCTTCGTCAAATACATTATGATCAGATGGAGAGGAGTGGTTGATTTTGCATGTATTTACGAGACGCCCGCTCCCTCGATCATAAATAGCCCTCATTTCTCATATGAGGAGCCCAAGAGAGGAGAGAGCTCAAAGATCCTCCAAGCCTGCGCCACTCGACGATCGTCAGCCTGCCGCCCGACCGCTCCCGATCCTCGCCGTCGTCGACCACTGTTGCCGGTCATCATCACCGACCACTATCGTCGGTCATCGTCGTCAACATCATCGTCAACATCATCGTCAACATCATCATCAACATCATCGTCAACATCGTCGTCAACATCGTTTATTACTAGCAATTGTTGTCCCTTTCTCATATACAATTGTAATCCGTTGTCGGAAGATCTTATACTCACAGATACATAGTGGAAGCTTTTTTGGGCTAGGCCGTAGTTTTCCCTCTTTTGAGGTTTTCACGTAAAATTTAGAATTTTATTGTTCACTCTTTAAATACTGTGTGTCTTTGGATTTCTTGCTAAAAAAAACTTTTACTCTACCGCAACTGGTTCTCTAGCATGCAACAGTTTGGCGCCGTCTGTGGGAAAAGAATCCTTCAATCACAATTCCTGTGAACACCCTCGTTATGGCCAATAAAGACACTCTAACAAGAGCCTCGCTCCAACTCCCATCACTCTCAAACCAATCCTTGAACCAAGGGCCGCTTAACCTTCACTTCGATAGGCGTGACCCGCGGTGAAGGCGTAAATCTCTTTAGAAGATCGTGTGCCAATGTAAGAGTCTCAAAATGAGATGATCCGACTTTTTGGAACACAACGACCAGGAAAACATATCTCCCCAAGATCAATCGTTAGCGGTCAAATGCTAATTTCTTTGTGAAGTTCCTCCGTAGGCAGACCGTGATCGATCTCCTTGACACCGCTAGTTCTACTCATCCATCACGTGCAGCTCAAATGACTGTTAATCCACCAATTATTACTGGTAGCTTGTCACATTCTCATCCTGTTGACCCCACTCGTCATGTTATACGTGCAGAATTATGATGCTTAATGCAAGATGAATTTCACCTCCAAGATAGAAATCATCTTCCCCCTCACCGTGGTTATGAGGAATCCTCACCTTTAGCTGAAGCTATTCTTCAACATCCTATTCTCGTGGGTTTAAGCTTTTAAGAACATTGATTCTATGATGGGGCGATTGACCCCATGAACACATCGACCATTACAGGACTATCATGCATATCCAACGAGCTCGACACCTTTATCGGTCTTTCCGGTTACCCTCAAAGGACAAGCTTCGCGCGTTCGACTCCCTTCCAAGGGAATCCATCCATACCTTTTGGAACTCGCCAAGATTTTTGTAGAACAATTCATTCGAGGGATCATTAAAGATTCCTTCTATCTCTCCGGCATTCGTCAAAATGAGGGTGAATCACTTAAGGAATACTTCCAGAGGTTCTCCTTAGAAGCTCGCCAAATACCTGGAGTAGATCCTGAACTATTAAGAGGAGTTGTCCTTGGAGGACTCCGTCCGTGGCCTTTTACTGTCACTAATGAGACGGTCCTTCGTATCGACTTGGTTCATCGTGTGGAAGCACAAATCTCTGCTGATGAAGTTATTATTGCCCATCGCAAATAATTTGAGCAATCTATAGGAGAACCTAAAAGCACCCCAGGGAATGCGGACCGATAGTCCATCAAAAACAAGGCGGTGATCTCCCTCCGACCCCATATCAACGACGTGAACCACGCACCAAAAGGAATACACGCCCAACACATCTCGTGTTAACCTCCTAATGGCTATTCGAGATGAATAAAATATCAAGTGGCGCGAAACCAAATTCGAAATCGTGAGCAATATTTTCACTTCCATCAAGTCGTGGATATACTGAGGCATGCAAACTCAAAGAAGAAATTGAGGCTCATTCAAGGATATCTACGTCGATTTATGAAGAATTAATCGACTCAAACATACCTCCTGGGGCAACTAGGACAATAATCACATAAACAACAAAACAATCATCAAACAATTGGAGAAATTGAAACAATCGCAGGAGGACCAATACTATCTAATCAAGTTCTCATTACCATCTCTGAAGAGCCGGAGTTAAAGAAGTCTCAGACTGATCATTCCATCACTTTTAATGACTCCGACTTAGAAGGAGTAAATGTTCCTCATCAAGATCCACTTGTCATCGGGGGTCGGTGACCCATGCTATAATGTTAAGAGAATTTTGATTGACAATGGGAGTTCTTGATGTCTTATTTTACTCCACATTTCTTAACATGGGCAGTTAGGGAAAATCTCCAACCCATTGTAGGACCATTATCGGGTTTGATAATTATGCAGTAGAGGACAATCATCCTTCCTGTGAATTTTCGACAAGTGGCTCATTTAATCCAATTTATGATGGTCAAGTCAGATTCAGCATATAACACTATCTTTGAAAGTCCCCTCCAATCAATTTTCGGTGCAGTCACTTCAGTATCTCATCTTAAGATGAAATTTCCAACCCCGTTGGAGTTGGAGTGGTCTGTGGAAATCAACAGATAGCACAATCATGTTATCTCAGACAAGCTCAACCACGCCTTTTCGTGACCTTGATCAAGATTTTAATTTTGAGATGAAGAAGTACCGCTTAGCTTTATAGAAGACTTGCTCTGTTGCATTATCAGATGACCAACCACTACGAACAGTGCAAGTGGGATCTTTGCTCTCAGACGAACAAAGGAAAAATACACAGACTTCTTGCACAGAAATCAAGACATCTTTGCTTGAGTCGGAATCTGCGGTCGACCCAATGTAATCATGCACTCCCTGATTGATCCAACCTTCAAACCAATCATCCAAAAGCAGTTTTGCACTGTCTCCGGCTATTGAACAAGAAGTTAACAAGCTCATGAAGCGGATTCATCTGAGAGGTACATTACCACATGGCTAGCAAATGTTGTCATGGTTAAGAAAATAAACGGAACATGGAGAATGCGTATTGATTAACCACCAAGGCTTGCCCATAGTTTTCCTCAAATTGATCGGTTGGTTGATGCTACGTCACGGACATCAAATGCTCAATTTTTGGATGCTTACTCTGGTTACAACCAAATAAAAATGAACCTAATGGATGAAGAAGCTACAGCATTTGAAACATATAAAAGTTTATATTGTTACCAAGTTATGCCATTTGGATTAAAAAATGCTAGTGCTACTTATCAACACCTTATGAATAAAGTCTTTAAAGACCTACTAGGCCGCACAATGGAGGTATATGTGGATGACATGTTAGTGAAAAACTTAGAAGAACACAAAATATTTCTGACTTAGAAATATGCTTTAATCTTCTTCAACGTTATAACATGCGACTCAACCCGACCAAATGTACTTTTGGAGTTACGTCGGGAAAATTTCTTGGATTTATGGTAACCCACCGTGGGATAGAGGCCAACCTTGAGAAAATCAAAGCTCTCAAAAATATGACTCCTCTGAAGAATATTAAGGAAGTTCAATGTTTGAATGGACGAATTGTTACGTTATCCCGCTTCCTAGCCCGTTCTCGAGATAAATACTCGCCATTCTTTAAAATATTAAAGGGAGCTAAAAATAATAATTTCCAATGGACTGATGAATGACAGTCTGCTTTTGAGCAGCTAAGGGAGTATTTAGCATCTCCACCCATACTATCCAAGCCTATTCAAGGAAAGATGTTATACTTATATCTCGCAGTCTCTTCCCATGCAATAAGCTCAGTTTTAGTGCGAGAAGAAAGTGGGATACAATGACCAATTTATTATGTTAGCAAAATTCTCTCTGATATAGAAAGTCGTTATCCACTTGCCGATAAGGTGGCTCTGGCTTTAATTTTCTTAGCGCAAAAATTATGTCAATACTTTCAAGCTCACACTATCGGCGTTTACACTCATTTACCATTAAGGGCCATCCTACAGAAACCAGAAGTATCTGGGAGGTTAATCAAGTGGTGCAGAAATTGGGAGAGTTTGATATAAATTTTTCTCGCCGCTATAAAGTCTTAAGTACGAGAATTTATAGTGGAATGCCTTGCCCCAACTCGGAGGAGCTATGCTACATGCCTTCTCCTCAATGGACCCTCATGTTGATGGAGCTTGAGAAGTCTCGGTGTTTGGTGGAATCTTACTTATTTCCCCAACGACACCTTAGAGTATGGACTTTGCCTAAAATTTTTGCAACTAATAATATGGTGAATATGAGGCTCTCATGCAGGGTTGAGACTGCCCTTGACCGTGAAGCTCAAGACTTAGTGACACCCGACTCTCAACACTTGCCTCCCAAGTTGAGGGAAACTTTAATGCTCATAATCCCCAGCTGGCACAATACCTCCACTTAGTGAAGTCTCTTCTTGCCCATTTCAAGACACATCAAATCATTCACATTCTGCGAGAGAAGAATACTCGAGCTGACGCTCTCGCTAAGCTTGCTTCATCTGCTATTAGGGATCTATTTAAGAGAAGGCATGTTGAAGAAATATATTTTCGAGTATCCAAGGGTCATGGGTAATTCAAGAAATTGATGAGATAAAGGAACATTCATGGATGGACCCCATCCTATCTTTTCTACAAGAAGGAACTCTTCCTGAAGACCCAACTTCTGCAATTCATCTCCGAAGATAAGCTTCAAATTTTACTATTATCGGAGGTGAACTATACAAACGAGCTTTCTCTGGATCGTACCTCAAATGTCTCTCACATTCAGAGGCCGATTATGCATTAAGAGAGGTCCACTCAAGGATATGTGGAGAACACTTAGGAGGAAGGGCCCTGACCCTTAAAATTATAAGGGTTCTATTTCTGATGAAACAAGGCGAGTTCACGAAAAAATGTGCAAGTTGTCAGTTGCACTCTAACCTCCCTCACATGCCGCATACAGAGCTCTAATCCATTCAAAGCCCATGACCTTTTGCTCAATGGGGGATTGATATCATGGGACCTTTTTCGATAGCATCAGGGCAACGAAAGTTCATCATTTTAGCCGTCGACTACTTCACTAAATGGGTGGAAGCCGAACCACTTGCTAAAATTATGGAGGCAAATGCTAAATAATTTGTTTAGAAAAATATAGTATGTCGATTCGGTCTTCCTGCAAAGATCATCACTGACAACAGAACGCAATTTATTGGAAAAGTCTTTACGTTCTTTGCAAAGATCTTCACATTCAGTTGCTGCATACGGTTGTAGCGCATCCTCAAACTAACGGACAGACTGAAGCTACCAATAGGACTATACTCAAAAGACTAAAAACACATCTCGAGAAGGCCAGGGGGCAATGGGTTGATGAGCTTTCTAATATTCATTGGGCTTATCGCACTACATCGCGCACCCCGACTGGTGAGACACCGTATAACTTGTGTTTCGGCACAAAAGCTATTATACCAGTAGATATCGGGGTTCCAAGTCCAAGAGTTTAATTATTCGATCATGATGGTAATGAAGAAAAACTCAGACACTGGACTACTCCCCAAACTCATGACATGGCCCTACCGGTTGCTTCTATCACCAAAGGGTAGCGTCACTTCAACAAGAGTAAAATCTCATCCATATCTGGGTGACTTGGTCTATGAAGTCTCGGGCAAAGGCCCTCAACGCAATAAACTCTCACCTCTTTGGGATGACCCATATGTGGTTATAGCTATGGTGAAGCCAGGAACTTTCAAGCTCAAGAATTCAGAGGAAAAAACTTTACCTCGAACTTGGAACACTGAGAATCTCCGAAAATATTATCAGTAATTCTCTTGCATAATTATCGCAGCTTTTATTTTTCTCTGGTTTATCATTTCCTCTTCGTGTAGCCAACCCCACTTAGTGGGATAAAGACTTGTTATTGTTGTTGTTGTTATCATTTTCTCTTAAAACTCATTTCCGTATTAAAATCGTCTTATGATTGTATCACTGAACTTATCAGAGTAATGAACTTATAGCTTTCTTCTTACAAACTTGTTTTTTCTTCATTTAATCCTCCCACTTGAGAAATATACAACTCACATTATATCTCAATGAGCAATCAATCCAAGGGGACTTTGCGACCTCTTCCACCGAGTTAATGTCCGGCGAAGACTCGACAACAACCTAGGATAGGTCAAAAGGTCCTTGGTGGACTTCTCATGACCTCTTCCATAGGTTAACGTCATCGGCGAGACTCGACAAACAACCTAGGATGGGTCAAGGTCCTTGGTGGACTCCTCACGACCTCTTCCACAGGTTAATGTCATCGAAGACTCGACAAACAACCCGGAGTCAAAAGGTCCTTGGTGGACTCCTCGACCTATTCTATACAGTTAACGTCATCGGCGGACTCGACAAACAACCTAGGATAAGTCAGAAGGTCCTTGGTGGACTCCTCACGACCTCTTCCATACAGGTTAACGTCATTGATCGGAGACTCTGACAAACAACCTCGGATAGGTCAAAAATCTTGAGTGGATTCAATTCAACCTTATCCTTACAGGTTAGCGTCGTCGAATAATATTCCGACTAATTACCCCGGATAGGCAAAAATAAAATAAGAGCGTATCATCTAAAAAAAAAAATTTGATAGCATCAACATGATGATATAAGAAAGAATCAAGATTCTGATACACACTAATAATAATACATATAAAAAAGAAAAAAAAATGCATCCTCAAGTGATGCTACATCATATCAGTTGGTGATATCAACGTCCTCCTCACCATTAGGAGATGCTCCCTTGGACTCACTCTCAACTCCTTCATCTCTGAATCGGCGAAGAGTCTTGACACTTGGGCGGGAGATAGATCCTTAACAGCTTAGTCTTGCGATGCACTAAGCGGATTCCTTTTAGAAACTCTCGGATGAAGCCCTCCTCTAAACATTGGTGCTCTAAGTCCTTCACTTCAACATCAAGAATATGATTACGAGCTTCTTGAACATGGTTCTCAATTATACCGCGATAAGCTAGAGAGCTCTTAAAGTCTTCCACTGCCTTCAAGGAGATTTCATTTGCTTCCGACATCATATGTTCCTTCTCGAAGACGATCCATGCTTTCTTCTCCATTTCGAGCTCCTTCTTCTTGCAAGTGCCTTGAGTCTTTTCTCTTTTAAGTCTCGGTCCTCCTCAATCACCTCTCATCATCACGAGCGCTCCACCTCCTAGGAGAGAAAGAGAAGTCGATGTTATGTTAGCTCGGTTACGCACGGTTGATCCTCCAAATTCACCACTTCTTTGGTCTTAGCACTCATCTTTCGCTCATACTCGCCTTGCAGATATTTTACCTTCACAAATTCAGTATTCCACTCATCTAAAGAGACACTCAAATGAGCCATCAGCCCCAATGTTTGAGTTACCTATAAAAAAAATCATTACAAATATTACACAAAAGAAAAAAGGAGGAAAAGAAGAAAAGAAGAAAAGAAGAAAGAAAATAACGCATTACCAATTCATCGCTTTCGATGCATATGTGATTTAACCTCTTGAATATGTGGCTTGAAATGAACTCCCCATCATGAGTTGAAACCTAAACTCTCGGATCTTGAGGTGAACATCTTCTTCGCAGATATCTGACATAGTCACTTCAGCACATGTCTTTTTTTCTTTAAGGAAGAAATATTGCCACCACCCTGATTTCGTGACGGGCTTCTTGAAAGAATCTTATGAATATGAGAAGACCCTTTATCACCTTTACTTGACCTCTTTAGTGAAAAAGAATGAAATCTCCCTGCCTGGATGGAAAGGCCAACCTTGAACATTCTATCTTCAACTATATATATTTGCCAATATGGCCTCATCATGTAAGCTTTCTATGTCGAGAACATTAAGAGTTGCCAAGATCTCATTCTCTTCAATCAGTAATGGATCTGGAAGGTCATTCAATCTTCCCCATCTCTCAAGAAGGCCCCACTCATTTTTCACAAAAGAATCCATTAGACCAATTTTAGGCGGATCCTGCTAAAATTCTATCCAATTCTTTATAAGATAAGAAACATCTTGAGCATCACATGAATCTACACATTCGCACAAATATGTGATGTTCAAAGTAACACTCTCTAAAGAAGGCGACCAAACCGACAATGACCCAGCGAAATGAAAATTGTGACAAAGCTACACCACATGTTTTGAAGATCTCAATTAGCTTCGGGTAAAAGGAATCAGTCACACGAAGAATCATCTCGAAGCAAAAGTATCCCGGAGGTGAACGAGCTCGATCAGACCTCTTGGCAATAATAGCCACCAACTCATTAGGGAAATAAAATTTCTTATCGAACACCATTAAACTATCTGATGTGACAATGTATGGTATATTGTCTGTAGCTGTCACGCTATGGGTTATCCTCCGGCCATCACCCTGTGAAAAATACATCATGAATAAATAAAGAGGGGGAGAAATGACAAAATCTGAAAAATCTGAAAATTTTGTGAAAGCTCACTCACCCCAATACTTGGGCATACCTCCCTCATCGCTCGTGGGGCTATAATTTTTGCCTGATCGGGGACATACATACATATGAGAAAAAGAGAGAAACTATTCCTCCCAATGATGCTCTAAAATTACCAAACTTTTGAGTCATTCAAATGATGGATCCTAATTACTTCCTCATCATCTTGGCAATTGTCGATAACCATCCATCAGTTTGAAGAAATCCAATTTCTCCTCACGTGTCTTGATCACCTCAAACCCGGTCGATCTAACGGTCGGTTGACACCTCTTCGAGGGAAAAGCGGAGTCTTGCCGTATGAACTACTGGTCTTGATCGCCTCCAAACCCGGTCGGTTCGACGAGGTCGGTTGACACCGAGGGAAAACTGGAGCCTGCAGTATGATCTGGCCTTGATTCGAGCGACCTCACTCGAAGAAAGAAACTGAGTGTTGAAGAAGTGTGCCTCCTCCCGCCATGGTTTTATGGACCCCGAGGGACAAAAGGGTAAAATCGTCAAAATCGCCAAAATAAAAAAGCCAAATCGTCAAAAGCGCTGTTTGAACCGGGTATGTGACGCGCTAGCCGCTTATAACCGCCACCCGCCCCGTCATGGCTTCGCTCGTCGCCCATGCTCGAGACATGCCCGTAGCGTCAGTTCAGCGACCAGCCGACCGCTGCCGCCCGCCGACCCAGCTCAACCAGACAGCGCCATCTGGTAGCCCATTTAACATATGTAGCCAGCGGCGCCATGGCCGTTCGGACGGATGGGTCCTGAATTCGCCGCACATACATACATATTTGTGGTGTGTCGCTTAGTGGTAATCTTGTGCTTATATGAAGATCGTTCAAAATGTGTGGTTAATGGACCTGATTTTTTGAAGAATTTGCTATTTTGAAGTACTTGGCACATATATTTTTGATGATTGAGATAATATCATCCAAAATAGGGGCAACTGATATGATCGAAAATTCTTCTAGTGTAATCTTGATCGAAAGCAAGCTAATCATAAATTGAAACTGGTCGAGATCAAGCACTTAAAATATCATTGGAAACTTTGAGACATCAGTTAAATTCCTAGAAAGCTATCAAATATGGACTGTTTATAGTCAAATCGAGCGTCTCGAAGAGCCGATTCCGACAAGCCAAATATCTTATAATTCTGACTTCATTTGAGCATTCAAATACACAAAATACATAATATGATCAAGGGAATCATCATTAGCCGTCTGATGGAGAGGAGTGGTTCGAATTTTGCATGTATTTACATTGGCATCGCTCCATCTATAAATAGCTCATTCGTTCTCGTATGGGGCGAGAGAGAGAGCTCAAAGATCCTCAAGCAATCTTACGCCACTGACGGTCGTCACCACGTGGCCGGCCGTCTGCCATCATCCCGCCGTCGTCGACGTTGTTGTCATCATCATCCGCCATTATTACATCGTCGTCGGCTCGTCGTCGGCTCGTCGTCAAATTGATATCGTCGTCAATCGTCGTCATGCTGTTTATTAAAACTTGTATCTTCTGTAATGTCCGTTGTCGGAAGATCTTTATCTTCAGATACAGTAGAAGACTCTTAGTCAGGCGTGGTTTTCTTTTGAGGTTTTCCGTAAAATTCAGTTTTATTCTTATTTCTTAAATCTAGGTGTATGTCTTTAGATTTATGATGAAGTAAGTCGAAAATTTTCTTCTACTGGTTCTCTAACACGCAACATGTATAAATTATATAATCTCTTAATAATTAAGGTGTACTTAATTGAAGATTTTATATATATTATGTATAAATTTATCATTAAATTTGTTGAAAAAAAAAACTTTTTTTCTCCCAGCAGCCACGACAAACCCGTTGTTACAGCTGGCAATTCTCAACGGTGTTATTGTGACACGTCATCATTTTACCCGCTGTCGAGCAGTAATCCGTAGACTCATCAGCCACGTAAAGCCAATATGGGTGCGGCGAAATCCGGCCGCCGTTCTTTAGGCTTCTTGTTCGTCCAGGCGGGCATTCGGATCGTCCAGTTCGGCAAATAATAACCAAAAACAGGGGTCCCCAATATCCCCTCCTCATACCTTCTCTCTCTCTCTCTCTCTCTCTCACGCACACACGCACTCATCAACTATATGCAGTTTCTTTGGTGATCGAGTCCAAGTTCTGCAATCTCTGATAGAAATTTTTAGAGAGAAACAACTCTCTTGCTCACCGCTCGCCGCTCGTGATCAGATTGATCTATTTGAGTTTGCGATGGGGAAGGAAGTCGACGTAAGCGATGCGGGAATTGTCGGGGGAGGAGGAAGTGATGACGGTCGGATTCTGGATTGGGAGGATGGGCTGCCAAGTGGCGATGATCTTGCTCCTCTTTCTATGCACCTGGTACCGCCGGAGCTCGCATCCGCCTTCAGTATCCCGCCTGCTGACATCAAAACCATGCTCGACGTCCATAGAGCTAGTCAGCAAACCATCTACAGTCTCACCGTCCACCATAAACCCTCCGCTTCTTCACAAGTCAATGGATCCCTGAAGCCCTTTGCATCCAGTGCCGCTGAGAAGGAAAACTGCCTCATGGATCTCGAGGCTGAAGATCCGGATGAATCTCCTCTTTCGGAGGCCTCAGGAAGGCTGCCGGAGCTTGGCGCCGAGGAGGCTGTTGATTCGTCTGCTCTACATGGGGAAAACTCCGTGGACGACCAACGGGCGCTGAAACGGCCACGGCTGGTCTGGACGCCGCAGCTTCACAAGAGGTTCGTGGACGTGGTCACCCACCTCGGCACCAAGAACGCGGTGCCCAAAACCATTATGCAGTTGATGAACGTGGATGGGTTAACTAGGGAGAACGTTGCGAGCCACCTCCAGAAGTACAGACTCTACCTCAAGCGGATGCCGGGGTTTTCCAATGAGGGCCCTTCGTCCTCGGACCATATCTTTGCATCCACCACGGTGCAGCAGAACCTCCACGAGCAGTCGTCGCTGCTTACTAATTCGAGGCGTATGCCGTATACCGTGCCGTCGATGACCCCAATGCCCATATACGCCTTTCAACATCAGCAGTCCAATGGTGCGGTTCCATTTAATAATCGTCAGGGAGGCGCGTCTTACCATGGATTTGATGCACATGATCCTTATGCGGCGAATAATTAGTCAGGTGATTTCAATTTTGGGTCGACTGTTTCTCATCAACATGTTTCGCACAACAATTAGTAAAAGCAGCAAAGACAATAAAAGCAAAAGAAAAAGAAAAAAAAAACGCGAAAGAGCTTTTACTCTTGTGATTCTTTTCGAGCAATGATAAATTCAAATGTTATTGAATGGTATTGCTTTGCTCAATATGATTGAATTTGGAGTTTTGGGTGTATGTCTGGAACTGTTCTTTCTTTAATTATGAAAGCCATGGAATTTGTTGAAGGTTTTTCGTGGCTTTTGGTAAGTGATTGATGATGATTATTTGATTTGTTAGAAATAGTTTAAAATTTGGCTTTGTCCTAAAGTTCCAAGGTAACAACTTCTTGTTTAGCAGGCATTACTTGCCTCAAATTTATACTCTCAAACCACATTTATAGTTCATGGCCCAGTGGAATTGTTTTTGGATACTCCTTTAGTTAGAATCTCATAATTATTTTTTTATCCGCTTGAATATACAAGAATTCACGTGATTTGCTATTTATAGAGTATCACTTTATTGTCTCTTGTAGGCTAGTGTATCATGTAACTATATATTTGTTTATGTTTCTTGTTGACTTCTAAAAATCTCAAGTGCTTATATTCTTAGATTGGTTTGGAGTTCATGTGATTGAGTCAATGCAACAGCATTAAACCTAATGCAGTCCAATTCAATATGAAAATCCATAGATAGACCTAAAAGCTACACATGGTACTTTGGTCATTGGGAAACTCATCTTATCCCTGAATGTCCAGAACAAACCCCTAAGAGTTGAACTCAGCTCACACTCATTGTGAGTAAACCACCCATGTTGGGTCTGGAGGGGGAAGCACTAATTGAACTGTACGGTTAACATGTATAAGCTGTCTGGACTGGCTAGCACTACTTGAACCGTATGGTTAACATGTGTAAGCTGTCTGGACTGGCAAGCACTACTTGAACCGTATGGTTAACATGTATAAGCTGTCTGGACTGGGTTGATTCATGTAGGTTCTTGGAAAGAAAGCCCATCATAAATAAATCTTTGTACCTCAAATGATATAGGCATAACTCATATGGTTAGATTCTAGTTGATCTGTGCCATGCCAGTTTAGGCTCAATTTTCCTAATGCACTTAAGCTAATGATTCCTGATAGCCCTTCCATCTATTACTAAAGAATATACGAGAAATGTAACGCACATGTATAGTTTAGTGCAACATTAATGTTTAGAAATGTGAAACTTAAAATTAATATAACAAAAGCAACCATACATAATGTGAGGCTTGGACATATGCATGGTGGTAGCACTTACCCCCCAATTTGCTTGACATAGACTGACTTAGTGGTGTGTATTAATTGATTTAAACCCAAAAATCATGCCGAACCTAGTATATTTGGTTGATTTGGTTTGCTGTTTTCAGTTCAATGTTAGAAATTTTTTTTTGGCTAAATCTAAAATCTAAAAGTCACTAATAAATATCTAAATCCAAATAACTGAATTATCATTTTTTTTATACATATTAATAATTATTTAGTTTAGTTTCTTTTTTTTCTCTTTATATTATAATTTGATTTTGTCTTCACATTATCAAAATCAAACTTTATTTTTTTAAAATTCAGTTAAGCAAAATCTAACCGATTAAAATGAAATATATTTCGGTTTGGTTTGATTTGATTTGATTATAGAAAAATTTAATTTGGTTTGATTTTTAGGATTTTTGTCCTAAAATCTTTCGGTTCATTGAATCCATCAACTGATCCATCTAAATTGACTAAATGCACGCCTTTAGACCGACTTGCTCTCTGCCTTTTATCCATTTGTCTTTTCGCTTGTGTTTGCTGTGTGCAAGGCTTATGATAGAGAAGGACGAGCGAAGCAAGGAGGTCAGGAAGACAATTGTCCCTTGCCAACACCTGATTGCTTATGACTATGGGGCCATCTATTATGCTCTTTTTCTCCTTTCCTTCAAACCATGAATGAACTCTTCTAACCAACTACTATTTACCAAGGTCAACCTTGACGCTTAAATCATAACTACTAATTTTTTTAAATTATGTATAACTCATTTTAAGCATAAATAATTAGTCATTATAGTGATTAATCAAAGATTTTTTATTAATAAATTATCTACACAGATATGACTTTAGGAATCTTTTCTTGGCTTCATTTTGAAGTAACACTTCTTTAATTAAGTGATATATTTGCTTTCATAGAAAAATTAACTTATATTTATTTTTTGCTTTAGTTTATTATAGAATATTTTATATTTTAATAAAGTGTTTAATGTTTGTAAAGAGATATTTGAAAGAACGTTTGTTGTGGATGAAGTCATTGCTCTGAGTGCTATTGTTAGTAATTCTAGTAAGAAAATGTCTAATTGAAGTCATGTAGAAAATAATGTAAGTTATATTCAATGAAATCCTAGGCTAAAGGAAAAAAACAATAGTTATCATCCAAATTATCATGTTAAAGTTCTTAGAGCTTACTTGCAAAAAAAGGCTATGTCAATCTTGTAATCAGGAGTTCTCTCAAAATATAAATAAGAATGAAATTGCACAAATTTAATCTAGAATGATTTGATGAGTATAAATTACTTAGATGTTGTAATCATTGCTTATATTGTTTTCTTTATAAGACGAATATTGGGAAATAAATAGTAATAGTTTTAACACGTAAGAATTTTAAAATTAAAAAATAACGTATGTTAAGTTAATTTTGATATGTTAATAGTGCTCACAATGCTAGTTGACTTCTTTTGGAAAAATCAGTCTCTTAACTAAATTATTTTACTAATTCCTGGAGAAAGTGCTTAAATACAATGAATCCTGATCTACATATTTGATATGCTTATGAAAAATCTTTTGATTACATTCACAAGGATTACTGAACAAGATTAGCTGTAACGGGTGATTCTCTTTGATTCCTTTTACCCCATGGTTTCTCTTTTCATAATCATGATGAAGTCGAATATATTGACAATTTAGAAAACTTTCTTAAGCTTATGTACTTTCTACAATAGTTGATTGTGTGTGATTACTTGTACAACATGGCTTAGCCTTTCGGCAGGATAAAGCTAAAGCTTTTAGAACTAAGAAAACTTTTCTGAGATTTTGTACTACATAGCAAGCACAAAGAAAACTATAAGATCATTATTTTAGAAAATGCTTAAGGATCAATAAGCTTATTACTCAAGATATTAGAATTACATTACACATCATTTTATTTAGACTTTATATCATCATTGATGTCTATGGAATGCATTATTTGTTATTTTATATGATAGTTTTTAGATATATCAATAAAAGACAAATGACTCTTTCACTTTGTAAAAAAAAGGTTGTCATTGAAGACTTTCTTAGAATTTCATATGCTGTTGATATATTTGCTTTGTATGCCAAGGAGCAATTGAAGAAATGTTCTTAAAGCAGAGATTATTGACATGATGACTATTTTCATAAGTTTATGGAGTAAGCAACGTACATGTTAAGTTTGATGAATTAGAAGTTTTTATTATGAAAGATAATGAATCAATTTTTTATATCCATTGTTTTGCATATCATCCAATTGGACTAGTATTAGTGACAAAAAAATTTTAAAATTATTTTACCTTTTAATATTATCTCAAATTTGAGTTCTGGTTCGTGTGAAGTGAAGATAGCTTCTACTTTTGGCTTGTCAACAAGTTTCCGATGCATCCATATGGAAGGCATTGTATCATTATTGATGGGATTCTTAACACACTGTACTGGTAAAATTCTTCTCTATCCTACTCCATGATCTTCCTCCAAGCTCTCGTTTGCAACCTTAAGATCCATTTTCACAGCAATGGACATCATATACTTGTACATATGGAGGGTGTTTGAAAACATTAGTCTCTGCAGAGATAATCTGTGATAAGATTGCAAAAATAAGTGCTTTCACTTGTACATAATCTTGCAAAAATTCCTTCCTTTTTTCGTTGTTGGAAATTTTTAGGATGGCATCTAAGAGCATAAGCAACAACAGTTATACTTACAATTTTTTTTTTTCAAAGGTTCTGCATGTATTAATGATATTTGATAGTTTTTTTTTTCAACATTCTATCATCAAACTCACATTACTGCTGCTGCCTCCTTTTAACCAAGTGAAAATCTATGGTAATACTGAGTAATAGTGTGTGGCTGTGAGAAGCCAAAATTGATTTTACCTTTTGGCAAATTAATGATGTTTTGAATAGTCTCGACTTCTCAAGATTGAAAGGGAACTGTATGAATATAGGAAAAGAAAGCTATTTATTATCGAAGTGAGAAAGCAGGAGAAACCGTAGGTGAATATTCGTGTTTTTATGTCAATGATATGACTCATAGCATTTGTCATGGGACACATCAAATTCAAATTCATTTTTGAAATGTTTTAGTCTAGAAGACAATTATGAGTGTTATTTTGTGTTATAACACAAAGTTGTGCGTCTTTATCAAGAAATAAATCTTCGTATTGGCTTTTTGCGTTATATATATTCTCTTTCATTTTAGTCAGAGTTCTAAATTTCTAGACTCTGAAAGCATTGGTATTGCTATTGTTTCAGTTTTATTGCATTGAAGAAAATTTTACCAACTTTATTTTTTGCAAGGTTTTCAAACATTTGTGGATTAAAATTTGTTGCAGCATAGATGCTTTTATGTTTTCATTTTATTTATTTTGGGCATTTATAAATTAACTTGCTTCATAACTTGTTGTCTGTTGGTCTGCATTGTGCATTTTAGAGTTTTGTTCTACTGCTGCAGTTTATAGTTGATTGAGGTTGTAATGTCTATTTATTGCTAGCAGTATAAGCTTGATACCCGAAATAATTTGAGTATTATAAGCCCAACAGAAACTTGATTCTGTACTTGCAAAACAAATTGAGTAGAATAAGCATTTCAGCTGTAAGTAAGCGAGCAGATATGATAAGCTGTTAACAAACTATATATATTAGGAAAAATGATATTATGAAAAAAATTTATATTAGAATTATATTTGATTAGAATGTTGTATTTATTGACCTTCATAATGTCGATAGTCATAAATCAAATCACGAGGAGGTAAGTTTGCACAAATGACCGCCACCCGGAAAATATTGAAATGACAGATCGATGAATCTCGCCATCACGCTCGAATAAATTGGAAAATATATTGATGATATCAATCATCAAGTCGCTTTCGTCAACATAATTTATCGAAGTAAGGAATACTTAATCAAACGACCTCCATTCATGAAATTAATCACGCCGTTTTAATGTTAAAATCTATCAAATGAGACTTCAATTAATTTTATGTCAGTGAAATGCCGATTTCATCGATAAATCGAAAACAAATGCATTGACGCCAAAATCAATCCAAATGACCTCATCGAAAGCAACTCGCTATCAGTTGAACGCCGAAATTGGTCGATATAAACATCACACGACTTAGCATCAACTGGAGCCGAATTGCCAGCATATATCGAGCCGGGAGGTCAAGAGAATCAAACGACCTCCATTCGTGAAATTAATCGCGCCATTGGCTTCGAAACATCGAAATCTATCAATTAAGATTGCTCGACTCAAGTGCGTATGAAAATTGAGCTGACGATTGGTAAAAATCACTCTGACGAAACTAAATTGGCTCTAAAACTGATAACAGCGTCTAATAAATAAATCTTAAATTGATATATATATGTGATTTATCAACTAAATCCACATTAAAATATTTAATAAATGTAAAATTTATTAAAAAAAAAAATTCAAATAAAAAAAAAATAAAAAAGAAAACCAAAAGAAAAGACGCAAGGTAAAAAAAAATTCTCTCCCGGCTCTCATTTTCCTCCGTTCTGTTGTTTTTCAGGCCGTCCCGCCGGCGATATCCCCGTGAAACCGCGCCTCCATTTCCCACTCTTCTCTGCCGCCGTTCCAAAAATCGCCGCGCGTCCGATCGCGTACGCTGCCAACGCGCATCCTGCTGCCGCCACCTGTCTCGCTGCGCTGACCTGCGCGACCTGTGCGCGTTGCACCGGTTTCTACGCGACCGCGCTGTCCTGCGCCGCCCGCGCGATCCGCTGACCCGAACCCGCGCTTCGCACCAGCAGGAAACTCCAGCCGCTCCGCCGACCCGCCGGAAACTCCCGCCGGCGCACCGACCTCGCTTCCACGGCCTGCGCGATCCACTTTTTCCGCAAGCCCGTTCAGTCCGCCATTCAGCCCGCTGTCGGCCCGCAAAACCGCAGCCCAGACTGCTGCCAACCCACAAAACTGCACAGCCCGCGAAACCAGCCCGCAAGCCCTTCAAATCGCCCGGCCCACCTCTAACAGCCCAGCCCACTGGCCCGCCAGCCCTTCAAACCTCTGGCCTAGCCCACAGCAACTATCCCTACAGCCCACCAACCCGGCTTCCCAGCCCGCAACCTTCATGCCAGTAAGAATATCACAAGAGCGAATTCTTTTTTTCGGCGGCCAGATTCTTTTTCTCCCTATCTCCGCTCAATCTAAAGATTGTTCGAGATGGTCTTCCTTCTGGCCGTCACACTCCCAGAACCCTTACACTTTTCGCCACCAAACCGAGGAAGAACATCGCCAAGAGGCGATTTTTCTTTCGATTTTCTTACAGACTCCTCAGCCTATCTTTGCGCTACAAAATAAAGAACATCGTCAAGAAATGAATTTTACTTTCGATTTTCGCACGACTCCTTGTATTCCGCAACCCAATCTCGCTTTGCCGAAGACGCAGTACGCCATAAAATAACTGAACATGTGGGATCAGGCTTTTCAGGGTTTAAAGATCTCACGGCTCAGAGGCTGACAGGATGAAAACAGCGATCGCGAAGACACCGCTTGCTGCTCAAGAAGTTCAACACTTGTTAGATGCCCTACTGAAATGTTGTAAATGTATAATTTTCGACTTAAAAAAAGGAATGAATATATATATTTATTTCTTCAAGTCTCCACAAGAGTCGATGACAATCCTGCAGTCGATGACCGCTTCACGCCAAGAGTGCATGAGAAAACACTCCCGATGTACATACGTGGATAATGCCGAGGTTCTAAATTTTAGAAAAAAAAAAAGAGGGGAGGATGAATATATATCAGATTATATGTCTTCTTCAAGTCAGTCGCTGCGCTCAAGAGGCTCAACGAGATGAACCCGGCCGGTGTCAGACACCACGCCACGCTTCAAGAGGCGATCGAAGCGAAGCACCTCGATACCCCACGACTTTGACGTGAGGTCGCTTAATTGCTTTACCCGCTGCCGGCCTTCTGCGGCACTGCAGCAGACCACTGCATACCTCATGCGCCGCGCCGCCGCCAGATCCAGCAACCCGCTGCGACAGAGCCTGCGTTCGCTGACGACGTTCGCAGATTCCGCCAGATTGGCCGCCATCGTTCTTCTCCCGACCACGCGTCAGTGATCTCGCTTCCACGCCCTGGCGATCCTCTTTTTTCTAGCCATTCGGTATCCATTCATTGCCATAAAATCATCATCTGCCCTAACCCACAAATCAGACAGCGAAACTAGCCCGCCCTTCAAATCGCTCTGACTTTAAACTCTAGCCACGCCCAGCCCTTCAAACTCGTGTCAAATTGCAAAGAATTATCCACAACCCACCAACCCGCTTCCTGCAAGAACCTTTTTTTGCCAGATCAAATCCAAGACGTCTAGCAATTCTTCCTTCGATTTTCAGCTGATCCTCGCCTCCCTCCTCCAGCTGCGAAGAAGAATATCACAGACAATTCTTCCTTCGCTTTCCACCGACCCCTCAGAATCCCTTACACTTTGCTGCCGAATCGTATAAGAACATCAAGATACATTTCTATCGATTTTCTGCACTCAGAAATTTCTTCCTACCTTCATTTTGTTTAGCGCAAGGGAACATCGTTGAAAGAATTCTTGATTAAGATCACTCTCTTCTCAGATTCTAATCGCAGAATAACCTATTCTTGGCTGAAGACGCATAAAATAACTCAATGTGATCTGAATGAATATATATATGCTGTTTCATATGCTTTAAAGATCTGTCTGAGAATGGACAAAAAAAACATGATTGCAAGACACGCTTTGCTCAAGAGAGCATCTAAAGAATACTTGTTAGATGTCGCTCCAGATGAAATGTTATCGAAATTTTGTATCTGACTTAAAAAAAAGGTTGAACGAATATATATTCTTCTTCTTCAAGGCCTCTGGTTGCTCAAGAGGTGACGAAGAACTCCGCTTACGCTTCAAAAGCGTGCATGAGAAAGTAAAACACTCCTGATGCGCTACACCTGATGACGTTTGAGTCACAAAATTTTGTCTAACTTAGAAAAAAAAGAGTGGATGAATATATATCAGATATGCCTTCTTTCGTGCGCTTCAAGAGAAATTAACAAATAAAATCATGTGAAGACACTACTGCACGCAAGAGGCCAGAAGGAAAACACTCGAATCTGACACACGGATTTTATCGTAAATTATGTCAAATTTTGACTTAAAAAAAAGGAAAGTGAAATGAGTTGATTTAAGAATGCGAAAAGAGAAACCGACTAATTTTAAATTAAAAGTGGCAAACAAAAATGTTTTTTAAAGAATTTTGAAAAGAATTTCATTTAAAATGATGAATACGAATATATCAGATATACGCCTTCTTCAAGTCACGCTGGCGTCGATGCTCAACTCAGACGAACGTTTGAAGACACCACTCATACGCCGATGCACAGATCGAAAAGTGAAAGCACCTCGATGCGCCCTACGATGACACGCGGCCGTCAAAATTGCCGCCGCACTGCTCACCACGCAGGCTCCTGCACTGAGCCGCTGATTGCCACCCCGGCTGTCTCGCCGCCGCCACTTGCGATCCGCTGACCCGAACCCGCGCTTCGCACCCGTAGGCCCGCTCCGCGTGTCCCGCGCGACTCGCACGTTCCGCATTCCCGCGTATTGGCCGCCATCGTTCCTTCTCCAGCCGACCCGCCGGCGCACCGTGATCTCGCTTCCACGGCCCGCGCGATCCTCTTTTTCTGCAAGCCCATTCGGTCCGCCATTCAGCCCGCTGTCGGCCCGCAAAATCGCAGCCCAGACTGCTGCCAACCCACAAAACTGCACAGCCCGCGAAACTAGCCCGCCAGCCCTTCAAATCGCCTGACCCACCTCTAAACAGCCCAGCCCACTGGCCCGCCAGCCCTTCAAACCTCAGGCCTAGCCCGCAGCAACTATCCCTACAACCCACCAACCCGCGTAGCCTCAAGAACCTTCTACTTTTCACAGATCAGAATCGAACATCGTGGAGAATTTTCCTTCGATTTTCGTGCCAGATCCTTGCTTTAGCCTCCCTATCTCCTGCCCAGAAAGAATCGTCAAGAGACGATTCTTCCTTCGGCTTCCGGCCGACTCCCCAGAACTCCTTACATCGCCATGAATCGGAAGAACATCGCCAAGATTTTCTTCTATCGATTGGCTGCCAGACTCCTCTATTTCTTCGCTAAAAATCGGAAGAACATCGAGTAATTTTTCGATTTTTCGGTTTTTACCTCCTTTCCTAATCAAGAACCTCATTCCTCTAACCGCATAAAAATAACCCCAAACACGTGATCTGTGTGAATATATATATGCTTTGTTTTCGCAGGTTTAAAGATCTCACGCCAAGAGCGACGGATAAAAAAAGCGTTGTGATTCAAAGACCGTCAGAAAGCTCAAGAGGGCGTCCAGTAATACTGGATGTCGCCCCTAGATGAAATGTTATCGAAATTTTGTATAATTTTCAGACTTAGAAAAAAGGTTGGGGGGGGGGGAATGAATATATATCAGATTTGTTTCTTTCAGCGCCCTCGGTTTCGGAGGTCACGACATATCACCGCTATGCTCAAAAGAAAACACTCTGCCGCAGCCCCATACACCTGGGATGATGTCGGAGTGCCAAAAATTTTGTCTAAATTCTACTGAAAAAAAAAAAGAATGAATATATATTGCATCAATGTCTCTTCAGTCGAAGTGCCTGCAAGTTCAGAGCTCAAATAAATCTCACGCAAGACAGACACTTCACGCTTCAAGAGTGCATCGGAGTAAAACACCCTCGACGCCCCCCATTATCGAGAGGTCATCTGGCCAAATTTTGACTTAAAAAAAAAGGAAAGTGAAATGAGCTGATTTAAGAATGCTAAAGTAGGTAAACTGACTGCTAATTTTAAATTAAAAGTGGCAAACAAAAAATGGGGAGCCTTTAAAGCAAATTTTGAAAAGAATTTCATTTAAAATGTATATGATGAATATATATATATATATTCTTTCAAGTTCAAGGCGTCAAGCTCAAGAGGCTCAACGAGATGAAAATGGTGTCGCGAAGACACCACTCACCTAAGAGGCGAACATCGCCGAAAGCACTCTGATGCACGTGACGGATGATTTGAGGTCATAAATTGCCAGACTCGTCTCACTCGGACCGGCAATTGTGACGCCAGACCGCACATACATCTCTTGCCTTCGCCATCGGCCACTGACTAACCTCAGCTTCGCAGACTCAGAGTCGCTCATTCCGCGACTCGTGACGTTCGCATTCCGCCAGATACGCCATCGTTCCTTTCTCCCACCAGGCTGCAGGATCTCGACGTCCATCCTCTTTTTTCAAAGTCATTCGGCCTACATTCATCATTGCCCTCAGAATCGCCATCAGCTAACCCATAAAATCATACAATAAACCAGCGCCAAATCGGCTCGACCCACCTTCTAAATAAATTTGCAGCCCGCCAAATTTCAAACCTGCCTACTCATGAACATATCCCTAACCCACTAACCCGCTTCCCTGCAGAACCTTCATTTTTCACGATAATCGGAAGAACATCGTCGAGGCGAATTTTTCCTTCGATTTTGTCAGATCCTTGCTTTAGCCTCCCCATTCCAGACTGGAAGAATATCGCCGAGACGATTCTTCCTTCGGCTTCTAACTTAACTGCCTGCAGAATCGAGGAAGAACATCGAGGCGATTTTCGCTGATTTCAGACTTCAGAGTCTTCCTACTGCCACAAATCGGGAAGAACATCACAGAATTCTTCTTTCGATTTTCTCACTCCCTTACTCAGAGCCCTAATCGCAGTTTAACCTCATTCTTCGCTGAAGACCGCAAAGACATAAAATAACTTCGAACATGTGGGATCCAGAATGTGAATATATATATGCTTTGTTTTCAGGTTTAAAGATCTCGCTCAGATTGACAGGATGAAAAAACAGGTTACAGATTGCAGACACCGTTTAAAGCTCAAGAGCACCAGCAGTTCAACACTTGTTGATGTCTCCCAGATGAAATGTTATCAAATTTTGTATAATTTTGACTTAGAAAAAAGGGGGGGGGGAATGAATATATATAGATTTCTTCTTTCTCAAGGCCCCGTTGTCGAGTCGACGAGACGAACAATCATATGCTCAAAAGCGTCTGGATAAAAACACTCTGACGCACCCATTGACCTGGATGATGTGAGGTTGTTAAATTTTGTCTAAATTAAAAAAAAAAAAGAGGGGGTATGAATATATCAGATGATTGCCTTCTTCAGTGCTCAGTCACGTGCCAAGAGAGCTGAAAATAACGGTGCGCAAAGACACTACTCACACGCTCAAGATAAAGTGCAGAGTAAGGAAAACACCCTCGTCACACTGGACGACGGATACCGAAATCATACAAATTTTGACTTAAAAAAAAAGGAAACGAAATGATTTAAGAATGCTAAAGTAGGTAAACTGACTGCTAATTTTAAATTAAAAGTGGCAAACAAAAAATGGGGAGCCTTTAAAGCAAATTTTGAAAAGAATTTCATTTAAAATGTACGTAAAATTTTGGGAAAGCTAATATTAAACTCACAAAATTTGGGGGAGGTTAATATTAAACTCACAAACTCTAATTTAATTCTGGCTTAAATCTAGACAGTTCTCTTTCTTGTAAATTTTTCAAAATTAAACAAGTTTTAATTTAATAGAGACTAATACCTGAACTCATTACAAACTTACACTTAAAATCTGATGAATCCAAATAATTTAATGAATTTATATTCTACAAATTTTAATAAGATAAGTAGCAAAGCATAAACACTAAATTTGATAATCTATCAAAATTGATGTAAATTGAACATAATCAAGTTGAGATAATTACAAAAAATCAACAAGTAAACTAAGTGCGAGTAGTGTGTTAAATTACAATCTAAATTAAAATACTTTCTTCGCCACCAGATCTGCAACTCTTTGTACGAGCAGACAAAATGCGATATTAAATTAAAATATACAAAAATCATGTAACTTCCTTCGATCAAATTAAAGTATTTTCTTCTAATTATGATTTTCAAAATCAATGATTTCATTAATTAGATAAAATTAGCTACAAAACGCATGGTTTACATGTAGATTTCAAGATAAATTTTAAAAGCCATGGGCTAAATTGGAAAATATATTAAATATTAATCTAAAAATCTAATAAGATATTAGATCAATTAACAACGCCTTCTTACATCTGATTTGTAATTTTGCATGTTAAATGCATACTAAACCATCTATAAATCATAGATTCTCGATCAAAAAAAAATTTCATTCTATTATGATTTTCAAAATCAATGATTTCATTAATTATATAAAATGTTTATAAACACTGTATGCTAATATAGATTAAAAGAAAATTTTAATATCGAAAAGATTACATTATAATAAAAATAAAATAAAATCAATCTCATAATTCAAACATAAGATACCTAAAATTACTACACTCAAGATCTTATCTTTGAATGAAATTCAAGATCTGCAGCTTCCTGCTTAATCTTATAGCCCAGCAAAAAACTTAAAACCTATAATAAGAGTTTCAAATCACTGAAATGTCTAAAAAAATTGATACTGTTAGATGATAGTAGATCTAATCCTCTGTCAGCAGCTAAATAGAGTTGACAAGATATAAAACTCTTAAACATATTCAAATTAATAAATTTTTCAAATCAAATTAAGTAAAAATCTGAAATTAATCTCACAACTCAAAAATAAAATGCGCAATATACATGCACACTACGTTGAATGCTTAAATTCAAGTTCTGACGGCATGTTTCCCCTGTTAGTCTTATAAACAAAAAAAAATCTATAATAAGAGTTTCAAATCAGTGAAATTTTTAAAAAATTGATTTTATCAGGTGATAGTAGATCTAATCCTCTGTTAGCAGCTAAGCAGAGTTGACAAGATCTAAAGTTTTTAAATATATTCAAATTAAGTAAAATTTTCAAATCAAATTAAGTAGCAATCTTAAACTGCTTAAATGAAACTCTATCACTAAAAGCTTAAAACAAAAATCAATCTATCCACCTTCCTAATTATTTATGGCTAGATAAAACTCTAATACAAAGCGAGCGCCATGTTGTTTTTCCACTCAATATATCTGCATGGATGACGTCCTTCCCGATTATTGCCGGCCAAAGAGCTCCAGATGAAAGAAGCTACGATCGAGTCCTCGACGGGTATTTTGTGCCCAGCCTCCATTATATTACAATCACCACCAGCTTGATGCTTCCATCTGCTTTTAATTGTGAATCATAAGATATTTTGACAGTGAACAACCCTCTGTTAGAAGATTTAAGATTGTCTTTTACAAACCACCCAGGTTTTACATGATTCTTGGATGACGTAATCCATGTGTTGTTGATGAGGATCCTTCAGCCGGGCCGACACTCCTCTGGTATTGACGCGAATCGCCGATGACGAACCATGGGATCGTGATCATTCATCCATCGCTTAAGTCAAATGCTAAATTTCATATTTAAATTTAAACTCATATCTTCGCTACTATATGATTCAACGATCAATGTTTAATCGAAAGTTCTCTTATTTATTGGGATTAACCATTATCGCCTATAGGAAAACTTAGATCTAAAGTCCTCACCAAACAAATAAATCTTAGTGTCTTATCTTATTTATCATTTTCTATATTTTAAAACACTTTTTTATCAAGAGTGAATTTTCAGCTACAAGATTTAAATACTCAAAATTGTGAATATTTTCCTCATAATTTTTTTAGTATTTATCTTGTATGATTATATATAGGTTCCTACATGGACTCAAGAAGGCACAATTTATTTCGTCATAATGGTTTTAGATTGAGAAAATTTCTACTCAAGCTTTCCCTTCTAATCCCATATTCTCTTTATCACCACAACACTCCTCATTACTAGTGCGTGTCAGTTGCCCTTTGTATAGCCATTTGCTCGCCCTCTATTTAAGTTTCAGACATTTTTTTTTTTTTGCATTGCTTCTTATCAATGATTTGAGATAATTCATTAAGTTTATAATTCTCTCTCCAATATTTGGCATGGCTTCTTGAAATGTCTAGAAAATCTACTCCATTGTTAGTATTCTTATTACATTCATTATATTAACTATTTTGTTTTCTTATTTGTTTGTAGGATATACTCCATCATCATGACATATTTCCTCCATATAATAGCGACATCATCAGAATTATCATTTTCTCCTGATAAGTATTTAATTATGTTGTCGTTACTTGGCTATTCAATAGTCTTGAATCTCTAATTATCTAAACATGTTTCAGGACTCAAAAGTTGTAGGATTTTCTTCATTCTAATTATCTTATAATACATACATACATATAAACATATATATATATATATATATATATATATATATATATATATATATATATATATATATATATTCTTATTCTTATGAACATTCTCATATTCTTTGTATTATTGAACTCCCCACACAGTTACTTTGATTGATCATCTTTAGTTCTTCAAGGAGGGTAAGGGAAGTTGATGTGGTGGCAAAATTAGTGATGATTGTGATTGTGATACTTTATCTTTGTCGTTGATGCAAATTATACTTTTTCATGTTAGAATAAATCCAATCACTCTTGTACCTTAACATGCCTCTACAACCCACCGCCTTATTTCGTGAGGAGGCTACTCAATTCCATCTCGATTTTTCTTCAATTGTTCTCATGCGGGTGAAAATAAGGCTTTGGGGTTGCTAAGCACGCTGATTAGTTTATCTCCAAATCACCACATAGTGAGTGAGATTAGTGATCTCAACCAAAAAAAAAAACATGCCTCTACAATAAGAGCAACATTTCCTACTACTAGTTTGCACTCAAAATAGTCTCTTGTCTTGGTGCGCTCTATTATTATGTCTTAAGTTTTACATTTAGATTTGTTCACTGATATGACATACAATTATTAACTATTATTGTTTTTTCAAACGTCTTCTCTATCACCTATTAATGTAGTTGATGATTTCCCTTCTCCTATCCTTAGAAAGGATTTTATGCATCCTTTCAAATTTCTCTGTTATTTATTTTATATTTTTTATCAATTTATTATTTTATAAAATTCAAAATTTTTTTGTAATATATTATCTGTTTAATTATATGTTTTGGGATCTGAACTTGAATTTGGTAGAGTTTATTACTTGGCTAATGATGTTCCTTCAACTTACTCTTTCACTATTACTCCATATTATTAGCACTAATTGTTGGGTCATTCTTTGTTTAAATGGGCTTTAAAATTAATTTTTCTATTATTTATCTCTCATGAAGTTTGAAACATCATATTGTGTCCTTGCTCTATAACTAGATGTTGAATTTCTATTTTTATTTACAGAGAATTTTGTTTATTCAAGTTTATTTTGTCCATTGATCGAAATTTTACATCTTAATAATATTTTAAGATTTATGTCATTTCAAATTCATACCTTTTATTTTAATAATAATATTATTCATTACATCTATTATTTTTTATACATCTTCATAGAATGGTGTTGATGAATGCAAAAATCTTCATATGCTTTTTGTTGCCCCAAGCTTCAATATTTCATATGAATGTTCCTTAACAATATTTAGGGGATGTAATCTTGATTGCATGCTTTCTCATAAATTGTATTCCCTATTTTTACCCTTATAGTTATCTCTCTTCTTTATCTAAACTTACCTTTACTTTCTCTTGCACTTTTTTTTTTTTTTTTGAACTCTACACCCCCTTAATTACTTTCTCTTACACTTATTTCTTATTTTGTTCACGAGTTTTCATTGCACGATAAGCTTTCTCTTTATATCTTTTAGCATATATTTCTTTCTTTTATATTATCACACATTCACACTTAGAAAATACATCAATGTCATGACCTTTTTGACCAATGTTTGTATACATCGATCAAATTATATTTTATGAGATCACACCTTTCTTTTCTTCTTTCTTCGAATATTCATCTTCCTCTAGAAGCTCTTGTTCGGGCTCTATCCCACTACAAGTTTACTCTTGCTAATAATAATCTCCTTTCATTGCAATGCCTCCATCCATAGTATCAAAATTCAACTGAGTATCTATATGTTGATGAATCTCCAATCTTTACTTACTGTCTTATGAAACGGTAAATGATACTATTTTGTTAAACCTTAATCACTTTTATATGTCATTTGATCATTTATTCTCTTCATTTTGAATATTTGTCTCATCCTTAACATCATATGTATGTATTCCAAGGATATATTAAGCATTACATAAGTCTCCATATAAGTGGGCTTTGAACATTTGGATGAATACCTAATTTAGTATGAATTAATAGACATGACTCCATTGTCAATCTCTTTGGATGTTAAACCAATTACTTTGCCAATTAGTGTTCATGGTCAAATTCATTTGATTATGAAATGTATTATTTTGAAACTTTATCTCTAATTATAAGGTTGATCTTCATTAATATTCTCATATTTAGGGCAATCAAACTATGTTGGATTGTGTGATAAATCCATATAAGTAATGATTTCTTTTACAATGACTTGAATAAAGTAGTTTTTATATGGAGCAATCTTCTTGGTATGTTGTTTATAAGGAGGATTTTATATACTACTATGAAAAAAGTATCCATGGAATTGTACAATTTTATGTTTCTCCTTGAAAATTATTGCAAAATAATGATTGAAATTGATATTTTTAGTATCTATCATCTTCATCAACATCAACATGTAATTTTAGTATGCTATATTAGATGCTTATTTTAATGAGATTTTGCTTATTAGAACGGATCATAATGATATTTTTGAAGATAAACTATCAATAAAAGTATTTTATCCTCGAAGTGTTGTATTTTTTTTTAATTGAATTTACTTAAAAATTGATTATCATTATTTTGAAAAAAATATATAACTTGTCTTTTTAAAGAAAAGGATTTTTTATAAGTCAATCACTCAATTCATATGTATTTATAATTATTATTTTTTAAATTATTATATTCATGTATTTCATGATCAAATTTTTAAAATTTTGTAAAAACTAAAAATATGAGTTGAATTTTTGTTATGAATTTTAATATTTGAATATTAATTTGAAAAATTAAGATTGTTGATATTGATTTTTTATTATATAAGAATAAGATGATTATCAATGTAAAAGAAACATTTTAAAATTCGTCCTGTTTAAACTCTTTGAATATGTACTTCAAACGCAGCGGCAGCAGATCTCAATGTTGCCTTCCTCTGAAGAATCTCTCCTTCCTTAAGAAGGCGCTGATCACGTTCGTACAGTTGGAGATAAACGAGCAGAAGAGAAAATGATGGTACGATGCGCCGGCTATTCTCTACTTCTCCCCTTCTTCCCCGCCTATTACTTTTTCTTCCGGCGGAAAAAGCTTTCGCTGCATCCATTCCCCTCGCCATTCATGTCGATTCTACCCCCCAGGAACTCAATTCGCTGCTTCCTACCTCCCCCTATACATTCGTCAAGCTCCTTTCCGAAGCCGTCGACCCTTCCTCCATTCATACAGGAGAGCAATATCACTCGGCCATCGTCAAGCTCGGCTTTTTCTCTAACGTGTTCGTCACCACTGCTCTCCTTGGTTTGTATTGTAAGGACGGCGACTTTAACAGCGCACAGCAACTGTTCGATGAAATGCCCCACCCGAATGTAGTCACTTGGAACACTTTGATTCACGGGCTTTCGCTTAGTAACCACCCGAGTCATGCAATAGAGGCTTTTTCTCAGATGCTTATTGAAGGGATTTCACCAACTTCTTTCAGTGTGTCCACCATTCTTGCCGCCTGCTCACATTTGAGAGATCTCATGGCTGGAGTCCTGCTTCATTGTATTGGCTTTAAGTTTGGGGTTTTCTCTAATGTGGTTGTCGGGACAGCCCTAGTGGATATGTACTGTAAGTGTTCTAAATTGCCTGCTGCGAAGAGAGTGTTTGATGAAATGCATGAGCGAAATGTGGTTACTTGGACTTCTCTGGTTACTGGGTATGCTCAGCACCAAAGACCAATTGATACCATGCTGCTGGTTAAAGAAATGAGGCAACTTGGCGTTGTGATGAACAAGATGACTTATAGTAGCCTATTGAGCTCGTTTTGGCGGTTCTGCGATTTGGTTCATGGAAAGCAAGTGCACTGTATTGTGATTAAAGAAGGGCTAGATTTTGATCCTTACATTGCAGTTTCACTTGTGACCATGTACTCAAAATGTGGAAGCTCAGCGGATTTCATGAATGTGTGTTTGACTGTTTCGGATTGGGATCAGGTCTCATTTAACTCTATAATTACTGGATTTTCCCACGTGGGAGATGGCTGGCAAGTGCTTGCAAAGTTTGTGGAGATGAGAAAGGCATGCGTGGATATAGATATCTTCACTTTTGTCAGCGTTCTCAGGGCTATTTCCATTGTCTCTGCTCTTCGAGAAGGCACGCAAACTCATGCTCTTGCACTAAAGTGCAGCCATGATTCCAATATATGCATCCAGAATGGATTAGTCTCCATGTATGCTAAGTGTGGAGAGATCAATGATTCAAAGGAGATCTTTCTTTCAATGGATAATCCTGATTTGATTTCATGGAACTCGCTTCTATCAGGGTGTGCGCAGCATGGTTACGGCAGAGAGGCCGTCGAAATCTTCGAGGAAATGAGAAGGATTGGGGTTAAACCAGATGGAACAACCTACTTATCAGTTCTTTCAGCTTGCAGTCATGTTGGGCTTGTGAAGAAAGGGCTCGAGTTCTTCCATCTAATGCAGGAAGGGGGCTCACTCATTGTTGCAGCCATGGAGCATTATGCTTGTGTGGTGGATCTTCTAGGTAGAGCTGGCCACCTTAATGAAGCTTACATTTTTGTCAACAGCATGCCGATAAAGCCCGGCGTATCAGTCTACCGAGCTTTGCTTAGCGCATGCCAAGTTCATGGGAATGTGGAGATAGCTAGATACGCAGCTAAATGCTTATTTCAGCTAAGTCCCAAGGATTCTGGAGCTCATGTTCTGTTGTCTAATGTCTTTGCAGCTGATGAATGCTGGTGTAATGCAGCTGGAATAAGGAAGGTAATGTCTGGCAAGAGAGTGAGGAAGAAACCAGCATGGAGTTGGATAGAGGGCCATGTGTCAGTTCGATAAGGTCTGATGCTTTAGTTGGACAAAGATTATAAATTTGTAGTGTCTTCAGCTTTTGACTAAGGGTTGATTAAGATTTATGTAGTTTTTTTTTATAAATTTTTTGTTCAGTGAAAAAATATTATTCACTTTTTGAAGCTGGTGCTTATGTGAGCTGTAAGCTGTACTAATCATGTGATCTTCTTTAAAAAGGAAAAGTAAAGAATAGTTTTGGTCGGCACTTTAAACAGCATTTTAATTGTTCTGGAAGTGTAAATTTCTAAAAATTGAAATTTATAAGTTGTCTGCTCTTGTATTTACATAGACATATTTTTATATTGTTTGATGTAAAATTAAAATCAAAGCTTCATACTGAACTTATTGCAAAATATTTTGAAGAACAAAGCCATTTTACACGTCTGAAATTCCAAAAACTGCGAAAGAAATTCATTTCCACCAAAAGAGAAGATATACAATCATACAATACAACATCAATGTTTTCCATATATTGAAATAAAGAAGGGTACATTACAGTTGTATATTCAGGTAATATCAATATTCTCGTTATTTATGCCAATAATAATAATATAGTATTAATATCTATATAAAAATGTGTTAATTTGCTTCTATCAAAGCATTAAAAAAAAAAAAAAAACCAGATCTTCATGTCTGTGCATTGTGATCCTCCAGCAGCTTAGAACAAAAATCAATTTTTTCCTGCAATATTTCAAAAATTGTCAACTTTGACACCATATGTATATATAGAGAGAGAGAGAGAGAGAGAGAGAGAGAGAGAGAAGAACGAGTTTTACCTTGAATTCCTCAGAAATTAATGCTTCCAAAAATTGAAAGGAAATATCCAATCCCATCGGAGCAATCTCTTTAACAGCATATTTCAACACAGAGACTGCAACCACGCTCGAATTGTGCTCTAGAAACTTGGAATCTGATAATTCACAGTTCTTGTATTCTAAATATATCGAATTATCAAAGAAAGAAATAATTAAAAATCAAGAAATAATTCTTACCGCAAAGAGTATGAATCAGGAGATCAGTGATGCGCGCCATTAATGTACCGCTGAGACTACCACTAAGAAGCTCTACATATGAATACGAAGTCACACAATTGAGCTTCCAGTCCAAGACCTTCAGAACAAGCAGTTCCATCTGTTTTATTGTGCTCGGATCAAACTTTCTATCTGACTTTAGCTCCTTCATCTGCATCTCTTAGTTCCAAATTTTTAGATAAATAAATCACAAAAAAAAAAAAAACCTTACTTCAGTATTAATACCTGTTGAAATTCATCGAAGTTAGGATAGCAGACTTCTTCAAACTTAGAAGCAACAGACAAACAAGCTATTGATATAAGTTCTTCCATCCATGTTTCCCATTTCCTCTGAAATAAAACAAGTTAAACGTAATTAAGATCTTAATTAACACGTAAAAAAGATAATTATGATCATTAAAAGTGCTTACAGATGGACGGCTCGCAGCGAGAAATCTATCCAAGTAATTCACTGCAGCAAAAATTGTTTGGTGTCTGAGACTAAGCCTCAGCCCAGCCTGAAAAAATAGTCAATTAATAATAATAAGGTGATTAAACCATGTAAAAAATGCTTTATCGAAAGAATGAATACAGATAAAATCCACTGTACGCCTCTGAATCTCGCACTGCGCAGCTCATCAGAAGACTGAATACGCTCAACATAACCACCAAGAGCAGTATATTTGTGCTCTCTCTGTACGAAACTCTGAAACAAATTAGAAACTTCTTCCGCATTCCAATGAGGAAGAACTGAGAATTCTCTGCAATGGCGCCGAATTGCTTCTTCCTTGTCTTCAAAACGAACTGAAAAAGAAGGTTTAGGACTTGGAGTGAACAGCTCTTCATAGCAAAGAAGAGAACTGCAACTCTCCATTACTCTTCTCAAAAGTGATAAAAGCAAAGGTTTTTATTCAAACGATATATAAAAGGTCGAACTTTACAGGTATCCCTCATGAAGATATTAAATTTGCATGGTATGTGAAGAAGGGCCTGCATGCAATTTATTTATGTATTTTGATAGTGAGTTCATAAGAAAAGAATAATTAAGCAAGGCGACGTGTCTCGTGTGGGGGAAAGTTACTGTAACTAATACTAAGGAATGTGGGGTGAGAAGAAAGAGGAAGAAATGGGTGAAGTGGAGGCCTTAAAATCGGAGATGTCTCTCCACATGAGTTGGGTTAAATGCTCGTGTTAGCGTGAATATACGATCCTCATTTATTATTTTTGCATGTCTGATGATAAACGATGAATAAAAATGCGAAACTCTGGAACTCGTTCTGTCATCAGCAGTCGTCCTCTTCCTGCTGTTTTGGATTCACTCTCATAGAGATGAGGCACGGAATCATTACAATTTTATTATTATTTCGATCAAATTTACTTTAATTTCGTTAAAATTTCTTGTGGTCGTCTCCTTTGGTTTATATATCTTTATATATATATATATATATATATATATATATATATATATATATATATATATATATATATATATATATATATATGAAATTCCAATTTTAAATAACAGAAAATAAAAAGATTTTATCACAAATTTTTAAAAAATAAGACTTATAATTTATAAAACTGTAAGATAATTTGGTACACCTTCATTTGCTACTAATTTTTATATGAAGAAATTTTTAAAATAAGTATGATTCAAAATATAATTAGTAATTTAAGTATTTTAAAAATAAAATTAAATATAGGTATAATCGTTTAACTTTAATTTATCTACTTATATAGAGTCAGCTAAACTAACTAATTTACTGTAACTTGTAACTAGATACAAAAATAATTTAAAATAATTATTACATATAAAGACGTCTTAACGGACGACTTATGAGTAGTCAACTGATAAATTATACCTATATTTAAATTTTATTTTTAATATACTTAAATTACTAATTATGTTTTAAATTATACTTATTTTTAAAAATTTCTTCTTTCTAGATATATATATATATATATATATATATATATATATATATATATATATATATAATAAACAATTAGATCTGTGGGGTAGCTATAAAGTAAAAAATAATAATATTTATTATATTTAAGAAATATTAAAATTTTTGCAATAAATTTATGATAGTTTTCATTAAAAAAAAATTAAGTGCGCTCAAACGGATCGTTAATATGTGAGCCAAGGCAACAGCTTGGTTCAACTACTGATTAGCCCTTTATGTAACCCTAAGTCACTATTCAACCATCTTGATTTCAGTTTTATTTTTGAATTGTTACAATTTTAATGATCACTAATTAACAAAGGATTAATCCTTAATTGCATTCCTGAATTTTATATGCTAATCAAGATAGAGATAAATCTTTAAGAAAAAACTAAGTAGCATAGAAATGAATAAATAAAAATATTTATTACATCGAATATATCTATCTGTATGACAAAGTTGGTGCAGTTCTTTTATTTTTTTGTTAAATAAAAAAATTCATTAAAACAAACTGCATATTTTTCATGTATATAAAAAGGTTGTCTATGTAAATATAAAATTTTAAATATTAGATATGTAAACACATAAAATTATATGATATATATGCAATTTTTTTTTACAAAACATTACTAGAATATATATATATATATATTCTACTTACAAACCATCAAACAAACGCTAATCAATCAAACATATTTACAAAACGCCCCCCACACATTTCAAAGAATAGAATAAACTAATGAACCTCATTAATCAATATAAATTGCTTTCAAATCAGAGCATAATTAATAAACAATAACAATATCAAAATTTGGGTGACAACTGCAACAAATAAAGATAATTGAGTAATAATTTCATCAACAAGGTGCAAAAAACAATTTCTTTAATATTTTTAAAAATTTTCTAAAATTATATAATAATTTCCTTTTCCCGACCAAAAAGCTGAGTTTCTATATTTGTATTGCCAGCAGGAAAGTTTAGATAAATACGGGCTATGAAAAAAATAATAATATGAAAATTATAAAGTTCACGTGTTGGGCGTACTGCAGAGAAATGGACTTTGATAGCAGCGTGAGTGATTGGTTGGTCCCTCGCCGCCCCCACCACCCATGTGCGAGTCTCCTCCACAGATCCCATCTCTCTGTCCAGCACCCTATTTTCTTTTTTAATTTGTCAGAATATTTTTAAATTTAATAATTTTTTTATCAGCATGAAAATATAATTTTTATTTTTGATCAACAATAATGTCCACTAATGCTAATGTCAATCAATGTCTGTGCTTAGTGTCAACATCATCAAAAATTAGTTGATTAACAACAATTAACGCCAGCCTTCTCGATCTTGCGATCTTTCCTCCAGTAAGGAGAAGGAACGAGCATATTATTAATCATCACTAAACATTTGACATTCACAATTGATCATCTTCTAATGTCTGTTATCAATATCTTCCACCTTCATTGTTGATCTCCACTCCTTCGATGAGAATGCTAAAGTATATCATTGATTGTCGCCTTATGTCGAATATCAATAGTCCTACCTTCCTGGCTAATGTCAATCAATGTCTGTGCTTAGTGTCAACATCACCAAAAGTTAGTTGATTAGCAACAATTAACGCAGCCTTCTCGATCTTGATCTCGTAAGGAGAAGGATCGAGCGTATTATTAATCATCACTAAACATTTGACACTCACAATTGATCATCTTCTAATGTCTGTTACCAATATCTTCCACCTTCATTGTTGATCTCCACTCCTTCGATGAGAATGCTAAAGTATATCATTGATTGTCGCCTTATGTCGAAGATCATTAGTCCTACCTTGCTGGCTAATGTCAATCAATGTCTGTGCTTAGTGTCAACATCACCAAAAGTTAGTTGATTAGCAACAATTAATGCAGCCTTCTCGATCTTGCGATCTTTCCTCCGGTAAGGAGAAGGATCGAGCGTATTATTAATCATCACTAAACATTTGACATTCACAATTGATCATCTTCTAATGTATGTTACCAATATCTTCCACCTTCATCGTTGATCTCCACTCCTTCGATGAGAATGCTAAAGTATATCATTGATTGTCGCCTTATGTCGAAGATCATCAGTCCTACCTTCCTGGCAATCAACCACTATTCCTATAAGAACATGGAGCAGATTATTTGCCATCATGCAATGTTTGATGTTTCGAGTTGACTATTATCCAACACTCATCAATGTTCAATATATGATAGCCATCGATGACTGATGCCTTATGCCCATCTTCTTGGTCGCTTAACACCCCTTAATAAGAAGAATAATTGAGCAAATTACTAAATTTTGTTTAAAGTTTGGTATTCTCTATTCGGTATCATTCGATCCTCGCTAAACATTCGAAGTTCACTTTCTTGGCCATCAAGCTCCCTTCTTATAAGAACAATTAAGAAAATCACCAATCATTGCCCGACGCACAACATTTTCAATCAATCATCACCAAATACCTGCCAATGCTTAGACGTCTATTTACTATCAACATCCAATACTTCTACTCTCGATCATTTGATTGCTCTTTTAATAACAAGAGAGACTAAGATAACCATCTAATATTGTTGAAGAACAACTTACACATCTTATGAGTCTAATTTTCATCATGAAAAATATCTTCCACGACATATTTCAATTATATTCTATTAAAATTTACTCCAGTTACATAAAATAATACCATTTCTAGTATGTAACTCATAATTGTAAAATCATTTCATTTGAACCAAGCAATGTGCTTTTCATTCTATCCTCATATGATCGACTATTAACTTATGTTAAGTGTTAAATTTCCATTCTATCCTAAGAAAGAAAAACTCTCAACTATCATTAATATTCTAACACACACCAGTTTATCAACTAAGTATAATAATACTATTGATCAACAGGAACAACATTATTAATCTTCAGCGCAAAAACATTGAGCTAAGCTCATGAAAAATCTCCTTAAAAATGAGAGAGAAATAAATACAACTTCAGGAACCATTCAAAAGAAGCGTTGGAAACAAAAACAATATATAACGGTCAAATCCAGCAACCGAACCAACAAATATATATATATATAAAAGAAACAAAATCCTGCATAGATCATCTGAGTATATAGATACATCACCGGAATTCATTTTGACTATAAATATAAGCCAGGGAAAGTGAAAGTGTTGTTCATTGCAGCTGGTAGGATGAAAATGTGAAACCTGAGAGTCCCTCTTTTGTAGATTTCAGTTCCAGCTTCTGGAATGGGCTGCAAAAATATCGGAAATTATTATTATTATTTTTTGAATTAGACATGAATAATATATCATAAATTCCATAAAAAGCAGCAAGAATCATTCCTGAGTCACCAAATTTCTTGAAGGTACATGCAAAAAACAAGTGTGTAATTTAATTTTAAAACAGGAAACTTATAGAAAATATAGAGTTCCTGCTATGTTTTGCAGTGCTATCTTCCCTTGTGTTGTGTGATAGCAAATTATTGTTTGAAAACATCATGCTAATATTGATGTCGAAACTAAGAGCTTTCATTATAAAAAGGTCATAGCCTATAATTAAATGAATTAATTAAACGATAATATCTAAAAGTAGATATCTATAAGAAAAAAGCAGGTAGCAAGCAGCTCATTAACAATCAAAACAACTGCCACAAATTTATGATTAAGACATAAATTACTCGCCTTATAATTAGGCACTAATTTTTTTTTTTTTTTACTTTTTTACTATTTTCAGCAATAAATTTCTGAATTTTCTTTAGAAGTGAATTTCCCTCACAAATCACGATAAAGTTTCCAATATAATCATGCAAACAAGTATACTCTCATCAGATACTCATAAAGAAGGTTCATTTAGGTGATGCAATCTACCTGCTGTTGGGATCGTAATAGAAGCCATTAATGGACCCATCACTACAGGAGAAGCAGACGTAGTAGAAACCAGCTATTGTCAATCCACAATCTATTCCAACATTTACAAAGTACTGCTCTTTCCATCTCTGCATATATATTGGATATATTATCAGACGAACATTTATAATGACAGTATAAGAAATAGAAAATATTTCAGGTTTGATACCATAAACACGAAGGGATAGTTGCTCAGGTCCAATGACTTGCCACCATCTGCTTCTACTTGACTCTGAAAAAAAAATGGCTAACATTTGGCTGGTTGGTTGAAATAATTTAAATTTTAAACTAATTTTCTATTACCAGAAGTGGACTAAAGGATGGGAACTTTGACCAATGTCTTATGTCATCATCTGGTCTGTTAATATGGAAAGGTCAGTCGATTTAAATCATAAAAAAAAATGTAAATAACAATAAAAATTCTAATACTCATGGCTCAAAAACAATAGTAAATAGCAAAAATGTAGAAATAATCAGTCAAATTAAGCAAGAAACTAGCAGACAGATGGGAGACTTAACGTTGCTTCCCACTTTCCAGTGTAAAATGTGTAGTTCTTGGAATCAATTAGTTCTCCTTCCCAAAAAGTAACTACCTAAGTGTTTGACAGCGAAATTGAATGAAGATCAGAGGTCTAATGATAAATAAATGTGCAGTTCAACATATGAAACTGGAAAATATTTAAAAAACTGGGATTTAAATATTGCAAAAAACTTACAGGAGTGTCTGCTAGTGGAACATTAAGTGCCTCCATAGTACCACATAAATAACCATTGTCAAGATCACATCCTTGGATCCGTACATTAACTCTCCATGCTTCATCTTTCTGTAAACTGGAGACATTCTGTGTTCCAGCAAAAGCCTGTACCAGAAATAAACTGCTTAATCAAGAAACAAAAAGAGTACCAATACTACAAAAAAAGAAGAAGAATCCTAGCATATGTTCCAATGTGACAATGGTGGAGAAATGGCTTGTCATATCAATGTGAACAAAAAAACTTGCTGGGAAGGAGGTAATATGAAGATTTGAGCAAATCTTACTGGAGTGGCGAGCAAAATAACAAATTTGGTTTATGTGTTTAAAGGAGTTGTGAACGCATAGGCGGTCCTAAAGTATTCAAAGTGACATCTATATATAAGTCTTGGAGGTGTACAGTTGCTGTAGGTTCTATTAGGTCGTTCCTGTAGCATTCAAAATGGCAGAAATATATGAATTTTGGAGGTATACGATAATCTGTAGAATGCAGTTAAATATGTTGGAGTTTTCTATTTTCCTGAAAACTTCTGTTATGCTGCTAGTGGAATGCAAATGTCTTGCATCTTGTGGACTTCTCTTGAAGATAACTGAGAGTTATGAGCCTTATTCACGAAACTTAAACTAATCAGGTTTTGGGGCAGCCGAAGTAAGAATTTTCAAAGCTTTTAAGTAGAAAAACCTAAGGCATGTAAAGGAAGTTTTTATCAATATATATTTTTTAATTTCTATTTCCAATTATGTGTCTGTTCAGTGTGGATTCCTTCGAGTGCCTTGTAAAATGCGAGGCTTAAATTTTCTCTATTTTGAAGCTTTTTTCCTTAATCCAGTTTCTTCTCTATTATTTTGTTGATGGTAATATAAGCATGTCATGATTTTGGTCAATTTTGGAAAAACCTGATTATCAATTGAATCAAAATTTTCTTTTTGCTTGCTATTTTTTTATGAATTAAATTTCTAATTGTTTTATTCGAATTTTATTGATTATTGCATTATCATTATTAATTCAAATTTTGTATTTAGTCATCAAATCAAAGTTTTTTTTTTGGTGATCTATATTCATTGTATTATCATGGATGCATTGAGAACTCTTCACTTTAAATGTCTTGCATTAAATTAGTATTATAACATATTGTTGCATCATCATATCAATGATAAGTAGGACATTACCTGGGTCAATGAAAAAATGATAATAATAATGCAATTTCAACAAAATTCATTGAGGTTTACAGCTCCTACAATTAAGTAATTCCTATGTCATTCCAAGTGGTAGTTATATGGGGTTGCCATCAAATGGGTTATTTTAGGTTAATTAAGCACATTTATTTAGGTCCTCCAAAAACCATTTTTGGACTTGGAATAACTCAGATTTGTGATGGGTTTTAGCAAGCCATTAACGCATCAGGCTTGTTTATAGTGTAATATAGTTCTCCAATAAATATTAATATAAAAATGCACTTAATTATTTTAGTCAAACCAACATCAACAAAGGCAACTTGAGTTGTGTGAAGCAAGAGTATCAAGATAAAAAATCATTTTCAAATATTTACGAGTTTATGAAGTCTCAGCCAAAACAAGACTCAAGCTAACTCAAAATTAATTATATTTATATGATTAGTTCATAGTATAAGAATACATGATTTTTTGGGTAAAATTTTTCTTTTTGTTTATAAAATGTTATGGGTCTAAATCATACCATAACCTTTTTATAAAATGCTTGGGACTGTGGTGGCGGTGCAATGTAGTGCGAAAACGCACTGCAGTATCATTTGTAAACTACATTTTGGTTGCGTTTTGAAGAATTTGTGGTAGGAAAGCTGCATTTTCCAACTTAACCTAGCAGAGTACGGCAGATGAAGTGTGGTGACTGCCACAAAGCTACAACTTGATTTTTTATATATTCACCATAGCTTTTTAAACAACAGCTTCACCACTGCAGCTATCTCAAACAGAACCTTAATTTTGAATAGCTTAATAATATGTGACTGATGTTACATTTGAGTCTAGCCCTTAGCCTATTAGAGTTAATCCATCAAGTCCACGTCAATTGAGGATAACCCATTAGGGCTTTTAGAGAGCCAATCTCAGAAGATTATAGTTAGCCTAAGTATTATATGAGTCTAGGAGTTTTATGGTTCTTTTAGAGTTAATCCAACTTGACATCCGTAGCATTATATGAGTCTAGGAGGTTTATGGTTCTTGTATATTTTATTAGGCAATTCATGTATCATTGACTTATATATGTTAAGAGTTTTTATTTCAAAGAAGTTTTTGTTTGGTTGTTTGGCAGAAGGATTAGACATGTAAATTCATGGAGGGGATACGTCACATTGTAGAGTTCAATTTGGTAAATGTGACCTATATAATGTGATAGTTTTACTTAGATAAAGAAAGATTTGCATTTGTTTTATATCTTGCAATATATCTTACAAAACTTCTATTTTAGATGGCCGAGACTTACAACTTGATCAATGCCTTAAGCCAATTGAATTTTGGGATAGTCTACCTAGAGATTTTCTATAATTATAAATAGAATAACCTAAAACATGTAACGAGTTTTTCATTGATAAAATTTTTGCTTTCTACTTCTAATTTCATGAGCTTCTATTGAATGTGAATTCCTTTGGGTGCCGTGTAAGTGAGATCAACTTCTTGGGGTTGATATCTCATTGTAGCATCATGAGGCTTAAATTTTCTATATATTGATGACTTAATCCCTTAGTCGAGTTTCTTTTCAAGTACTTTTTTTTCATTAGTAATGTGTCCCAATTTTGGCCAATTCAGATACAACAATATTTTTAATCAAGAATATATTTTTTTTGCTTGTTGATTTTCATGGATCGAATATCTTGTTATTTCCTTCAAATTTAATTGCTTAATTCATTATTATTTTAGTTCAAATTATCATTTTTTATAGTTTGCACTCAAAAAACATGAATTTTTGTGTATTTAGTGGTCCTTCTGATAATTGGGACTAAAATTTTTTTGAGTGTTTTATATTCATTGTATTATCTTAGTTGTATTGGAAATACTGAAGTATCCTATATCAAGGTAGGTGTATAAAGTCATATAGACTGTTTTAAAAGAAAATGCAAAAAATAGTATTTAAAGGCATATTTAAAGAAAAAGTAAAATAAATACAATAGCTAAATTTAGGAACATAAAAAAAGATAGATGTCTCATGCAAAGCCAAGAGAAGCATTAATTGTTAAACTTTTAAAACTTAAGAACATGCAAGTTTAACTTTCCCCTCATTCATGGTTTCATAACACTCGTAATTTGAAACAAGTATATAGCTAAGGCTACACCAACATATGCATATCCTTCTTCATCCAAATGGAAGATTTCTCCAAATTTTCCCAAGAATGAAAGTCATCACATCCTCTTTATATCATATACATGTGCATATATTCATAAAGTGTATAAAACATAGCTTTCAATTTATGTCATTTCAGTTTAATTTCAATGGTTAGATTGATTTCACTTAAAATTTTTAGTTGAGAATCTTTGAACTAAATTTCGCTAAAATATTGATAAGCCATCAAAGTTCAATAACAATTCTATCATTGTAGCACCATTAAATTTCAAGAACCTTATAGCATGAGTCCCAATTAGACATTCCAATTTGTTTCATGTCTTATATATATATTTGAAATATTTTATAATAAAAAAGTACCATAATCAAAAATAAATCATGAATCCAATAAAGCAATCAAAAGTACTGAATACTTAAACTAAATTTTTCACAATGAGATCAAAATGAGTTTTAAAATCTTGTAATTAACTAGATGGATTGGCACAACACTTGTTAAATCTTCAAAGGTGACCAAAAAAATTTTTCAATAGAAAATGAAAACTATGGTCATCACTGTATATCATAAAAAACATGCAAACAAGGGAACTCACTCTTCCAACACTCAAAAGTGTATAAGAAGGCAAAACTCGTCCAGTGGATGCATCTTGCCCTGTAGATGGAAGTAAAGCCATATTGGGTGTTTACATAAAACATAATATGCAAACATGTATTGCAAGATACTAATATCAATTAAAATATAGTCTAAACTAACAATGAAAATAGAACTAAAAAAAAAAATACTACTATCCAGATGGCAGAATGTGGATGACCAAATCATCAACTTTTAGATAGAAGGTTAATCAACCAAATGGGAATCACTCATTCACAACATTCCATCAACCAAATAGAAATCACTCAATTAAAGAACTCACCAAGAGAAGATCATCATCATCATCATCATCATCATCAAATTGTTTCAATTTTGGGGATGAACAAAAATAAACACAAGCAGCTTTGATGAACATGAGGCAGTACAAGGTAAAAGAACAACATTTTTTTCTCTCTTTCTGAACAGCACTTGAAAGAAAACGCTATTCTAATTACCTCACAATAAAAACAACCGGGAAAACAAACTATAATGAACCAGCAAATGAATCCATGGAACAAAATAAAAAATATCTATACAATTTTTCAGGCCAATAAGCAGAAAAGAATCCCACCCACTCCACAAGCATCTGTTCTCTTATCTTACGAACTCAAACAAACTAATCGCACTTTTGGAAACACCAGAAAACCTTCGAATCCTTCTTCCTCAAAATACAAATAACAACCAAAGTAAACCTAACGAAATCGAGACCAAAACTCTATGCCCCTGTCTCAGAAAAGGAGTAAAGCAACAACAATTAACATAAAAACTTGACCTGAATGCTGGGAAGGCGCTGAGTTTTCCACCACTCTCACAGGCATTTCGTCTCGTCTCGACTTCAAATCGAAAAACGAGGACCAGTAGAAGCGCAGAGGTTGCTCCAGGACATGAATCCAGAAGCACGCATAATTTTAACATCTGACGACCATCTGAAGTTCGTATTCGATCTCGTCTGACTGAGCAATAGCCTTTTCACCGCCCAACAGATAAATAAGCCCATGATTAATTTTATGGGCCACATCTGGGCCTTCCATTAATACAAGATATGGGCTATAGCCCGCGATATAAGATTATGAGAATGACAATTTTGCACTGATATAAATTGTACTGTGCGTTCTTGACAAAAGGCAAGTGAATTTGAAATTATCATGACAATTCTAATAATTTTATTTTCTATAACATAAAAAAAAAAATTGTGAGAACTAAACTTGAGATATATGAAGACACCGACCATTTAGAGAAAGAACATTATTAGTTTTCTTTATAATTAAGTACTTAAAAGAGTCAAACATTGCTAAGTTGTGTTTATTCATAATATTTATTAATTATTGAGCTAAATAACAAAGAGCTTAAATTCAATAGAAATATAAAAATTATATTTTTGTTTGACTCATTTATTATGAAGTAAAAATTAAATAAAAAAATGAAAATGCCTAATTTACGATTAATAAACACATCTTTTGTTAATTAATTTAGTTATTTTTATGTATTTAAGGTGCGCTTGTATTTGAATTGAATTCTAATAGGTCAAGTCAAGCACAAATATACTATATACAAATAATTTCAAAATTGTGAGAGCTAAATTTTAAAAAAGATTGTGTAAAGAAAAATATATATGTACTAACGCGCAACAAATAATATGTAGACCAATCATAAAATAAAAATATGTTAGAATCATGTGATTTTGTATAGCAAATAATATTCAAATTAAAAGTTTTTTAAATGATCAACCAATTTAATTATAAATTAAGAATTTATATAATTACTATTAAATTCTTACATATTGCACATATAACATCTAAATTAGTTAATTTATTTATATAATAATATATCTCTTAATGACATAAAAATAGTATTGATATATATATATATATATATATATATATATATATATATATATATATATATATATATATATATATATATATATGGTAAATTAATAATAATAATAATAATAAGTCACTTTAATTGTGTTTTCTATTTATTGGCCTCTAAAAAGCTTATGTAGACTTATGATTAAAAGTAGCTCAAAAGCTGTCTTTAATTTTTATTTTAAATTATTAGTAAGCATAACGTATTGCATGTGCATGTTGTGATGGAATAAGTCACGTTGTTTGGTTAAAATAAATTGTGAACTCTTTTTATCCACATTTGTGAACAAAAAGGAGATTATGTGAATGAGAATTAAAAGTCTATTTGAATATGTAAATGATGAAGAAGAGATAAATTAGAGGCTAATGGATCATATGGTTAAGAGAATCTATAGAATTGTGAAAGACGAAGAGGAGTTCATTATGAAGGTGCGAGTCAAGTTGAATTGTAAATAAGCTTGAACTCAATTGGAAAAATTGTTCGTGAACTGAACTCAATGATCTAACAAAATAAGTTTGACTTAACTTCAACTCAATTTCTTCGATCGTTTAATAAATGTTAAAATAAAATACACTTAAATAAAATTAAATTTTAATAATTTAAGTATGAAGTTTGTTGAGTGCTAGAAAATCAGTAGCGGTAGAATAAAAGTTAACGTCTTAGGTTCGTTGTGGAGTCCAGAACACACATATATGATTGAAGTATTAATAATAAAACTTCAGAAATTTTTATGTGAAAAAATCCCAAGAATAGGGTAAAAAATCACGGGACCTAGTCCAGTAAAATCATCCACTATGTATTTGTTTTGGAGTACAAAGTTTTCCAGATACGGGATTACATGATTGTATATGAGAAGGCCTGACAATGGGAATCCAATCGACAACAATAGCTATATCACGCTCAGGTAAAATACCGCTAATGGTAGCAGATGATGGTGATCACGGCGGATCGCCGATGAAGGCGTCGCCGTGATGGTGACCGATGGAGATGGCGTGGGATCGGGCAACCGGCAATGGTGACAACCAACGGGTGGTCGCCGACACGAGTGGTGACACAATTATGTTTGGAGGATTTTGCTTTAGAGCTCTCTCCTCTCTGCTTAGCTCCCTCATGAAGAATGAGCGACTATTTATAGATTAGTAGTAAATACATGCAAAACCCAAATCACTCCACGCCATCGGACGGCTCAAAATAATTCTTTTGATCATTTGATGTATTTTAAGTATTTGAATGCTCAAATAAAGTCAGAATTATGAGATCTTGGGCATGTTAGATCCGGCTCGTCGAGACGCTATTTAGGGATTTAATTGATATACCAAAGTTTACAATGATATTTTAAGTGCTTGATCTCGACCAGTTTCAATTTAGGATCAACTTACTTTTGACATCAAGATTCGTACTTCGACTAGTGGTATTTTAAGTGCCATATCAAAGTTATTAAAAATATTTAAAAATTAAATTTATTTGTCTTATATCAAGTATTAATTTTTCTAGTTTATGATTTTATTATAAAAATTATTTGAATCAAGATTATTTTATCTTTTTCATACTTAATTAGTCAGCTCATTAGTTGGCTCAAACTCATGGATAAAGGCCGAGCTCGAGTTCAAACTCAATTAATTAATCAAGCTCAAATTCAAGAAGAGTTATAGGTGATAAATATGTAAATAGTAATATATATAATTTGAATGTACGACAATTGTTTTTTTTTTTTTTTGGCATGAAAGAAAAGTAAAAAATTTTCTCTTAAGAAACAAATAGATAGGCATTCTGAAATTTTTTTTTATGATGGAGCTTAGCTTAGAAGATGACTTTATTCATGTTTATGAAAGACGAGCGATCGACGTCGACAAGAAGCCATTAAGGCATCACCACTGAACTGTTCAAACCGCCGAAGAAATTAACAAAGGAAAATGCTTCTCCATCGTTAGCTGAAACTCTATGCATGCCGATTGAAAAGATCTCCACTTTCTGACTTTTATTTCTTTTTTAAATGACGATACCAAATTAAAACTTAATATTTATTTATTTTAAAATTATTAAATTTACTAATCATAGGATATTTGTGGTGTTGTTATGCTAAAAGGTTCTGAAGTTCAAACCTTTGTCCAGTTCTCAAAAAACAAGAGGGTGGAAAGCCGGCCTGTTGCATATTAAATCAACGATAATTAATTGATTATCAAAATTGATGATGACCTAAGTAACTAAAGAATAATAGGATATTATCAAAAGAAGCAACTTGACAAAACAAAAGAAGATAAAGATGGGGCTTCATAGAAAGGAAAATGTATTATTAAAAGAAAGCACATGACAAAAGGGAAGAAGATAAAGAAAGAAAAGAGACCTTAAGATAATATTTCATGTATATTCATTCAATGATCTTCATATAAATCTAAAATATCATGTATAAAGAATATGATTATTATTATTTTTAAAAAATATTTAGATTAAAGAGAAAAAAATATATGATTTTGATACGACAAAAATATTTTCAAAATTAAATGAATACAACTCAATATTATTAAAAGAGAAAGATTATACTGATCTAATATGAATCATACGTATATAAATGCATGAGCACGTGCATGTATATATATATATATATATATATATATATATATATATATATATACATATTAATACATAGATTCATTAATTTTAATAAAAACTTAATTTATGCCAAGGAATTGATTCAACTTTTAAACAATCTTCTATTCTAAATCAAATTCACACCCTAAAAAGTATAATATTCTCATGCCATTTATACATATAAAATAAAGATTTTTATTTTTATTTATGATAATTATGCACTTGCCTCTCACATGTCCCACGCATGAGAATTGGAATTTTTTTTTAAATTTTTTTTGGAAATAGGACAGCTTTACAAGATGCTTTGTACAAGTCGGTGACGCATGGAGGGATCCAATTGGTTCATCAAAAAAATAATAATAATGATGATCAGATTGTCTTCTTCACGTGGAGGATTTGAGGTTTCCATGCGTTCTACAAAGCACGGTGGCATGGCTTTCAATTGACCAACGCCCCTTCTTCCTTTACCTCAAAACAAAATGACTTTATAAAAAAAGAAGAATCTTGCTTTTTCACAAGTGTGAGCAATTTTCAAAAGGTTTTTTTTTTAATAAATATTATGATTTTATTTCTATCTAAAACTGCAAAAAATTTATTTTGAGTGTTGAAATTAATACTTGTCAACTAATAAAATTTATTTAGTTTTTCAAATATAAATTATTATTATATATCAAATAAAAATTTGATTTATACGATAGTTGTGGCAGCTGATAAAGAGATATTAGAGGGTAATTAATGATGAGATGATGATAGAGGTTGCCATTAGTGGGATAACTATAGCCAGCGAATAGTGTGAGTATTTGTCTAAAGTCGATCAACGTAAATCGCCCATTGACTTCAATGTTGATTATTGACTAACATCAAAGCATTGTTGCTATCACGAGACTCGATAAATCGATCAATGCCAATATCCACAATCACTAGATTTTTATAATTCTAATAACCCCATCGCTCAATGGCTATTAGTAGCAGTCATCTTGATGACATAAATTCAACTAACATTACGCCACTTAATTATGAGTTCAATAAGGTACTAAGATGTCTGAAAATATATTTTAAATAAAAAGTAACTTATTAGACTATTTGGCTAAGTACGTAAAATTTTAATAGGAATGATCATGCCACCCCTCTTAAAATCTATTTTTATATATTATGAAGGAGCATTTTTAGCGGAGAGAAGTTTAAGATTCATAGATAATTCCATAGCTATATTAGTGATCAATCAGCATAATTTATTAATTGAGATTAATGCTAGTTATTGATCAACATCAACACTTGCCACTTATTGCTATCCATTTATTAATATTGATGGCCACCAATGCTTGGCATTTGATATTTTTCATAGATAATCACTTGAAACCAACAAAGAATTGATGTTAAATTTATATCAATTATTAGTGTTCAAATCTCTTATTGTAAGCCACTCTATTTTTTCTTCTACTTGGGGGGGATGACCAAGCTATTTGCTTCTTGTCATTTGATTTTTAATATTCCATGTTGTTCATTTTTTTATGCATATCAAAGATCAATGTTTGATGTTTATTTTTAACATCATCAATATCAATCATTTGACCGACATTCTATTGAAGTATAACTAAGCTAATTGCTAACTATTATTTGACTTTTTTTATATTCTTTATCAGCAATTGTCAACCAATGTATAATGTTTAATATTTATTACCCATTGACGTCTACCATTCACAATATTGGACGCTCAAGTCTCTCATCTTATTGGGTGAATGGTCAAATCAGTAGCCTATAGTCACCTAACTTCCAGTGTTCTTCCTCGTTCATTGCCTAATGCTTGCTAATTACTAACATATGGCACACTCTAGCTACCGAAGTCTAACTCTTGTCTTATTGATTGTCCCATTCTCTTTTATCATAAGAATAGCTTAGTCAATACTTATTATTGTCAATTTTTGATATTTCTTAAATGTTCGGCCATTAACTAATAAAAGTTTTGGTCAATATGTAGCATCTAAATCTATTGACATCCAATGCCGATCTTGCTAGTTATTTAATCTCCACTCTTATTAGAAGAATTATTAGATTGACCACCACTAGTACTCAAAAAATGTTCATAGACCATCGTTTAAGGTCAATCGCTCACTATCTTTTTTTGATATTCCTCATATCCTAATTTATGGCCAAGCCAACCAAATTAATATCTTCTTAAAAGAACTTGGTCACCTCAATGCTCCTAAGCATACAATTTTATAATTCTTAACATATACTACTGAAATTATTTCAACTAGATTAAGTCCTCCGATTTTTCGTTTAATACTCAATAAATTCTGGTTAAATGTTCTAACTTTCACTATAACCAACCTTGTACAAAACAATATTAAATTAAACTACCCACTATTAATTTTTAGTGTTTTTAGAATAATTTCCACAGAGTTGTAGAAAAGAAATGGCACCTGTGTCATGCCATAAGTCAATTATTAAAACTAGAGGACTTCGTACATAAACACTTAATTGTAATTACTTAATAATCACACTATAAATGGCGTGATAATTTGATTTAATGACATGACAACAATAATTTAATGTTTTCATGTCATTAATCATATTAATAAACAATAAGATTATCAATATTGTAGCACACTTAACCCACAAATCAAGTCAGGGTCTTGGATCATTTTGCATGTTAATCAGTAACCTAATGAAGAAATTTTTAAAATAAGTATAGTTTAAAATATAATTAGTAATTTAACTATCTTAAAAATAAAATTTAAATATAGGTATAATCGCCCATTTAACGGACGACTTATTATTAAATGTACGTACATACAAAGATTTACAGCTTAGATACAAAATAATTTAAAATAATAGTTATATATAAATCTTCCATTTAATGATCTTAATGTAGGTAAATAATAAACTAGATATTATACTTTAAATTTTATTTTTAAGATACTTAAATTACTAATTATATTTTAAATTATACTTATTTTAAAAATTTCTTCTAGTGTAACCTACTCACAATATTATGTAGATATATCATCCATCTTATGAATCCTTGCAATATAGGAGCCTATATCTTCCCTCTCTATCAATATAGATAAATCTTGAGGCTATATCTTTAAGGTATGACTTGATTTCTTAAGCTCTTCCTCTTAAAAATCCCAACTTGAAGGGGGGAGTTTACTATACCAAAGAAATTCTGAATTTAATTTTTTTTTTTTTAAAAGAACAAAACTAAACTCTTGAACCTAAAAATCACGTATGAATCTTCAGTCTCAAACAGTTTGGGAGCGAATTGAAAAATAACAATCAATCTTCTATTTGGTCGTTCAATTTGAAAATAAACTTTGAAAGCTGAACTCCGCAAATGGAAAATATTGAATAATATGACAAAATTCCAACCTACTGCTGTCTTGAGTTGACCTTTTTCCTGAGAATCAGTATCAGTTCAAATCTGACTGAAGGTCTAAAGAAGAAGGTTTTGATTGCAGCAGTCATGGAAGAACGATTGAAAAGAACCAAAATTTATCAGCGATAAGGCATGCTCAATAGCAATAAATTCCAATTAACAGAAAAAAAAAACTACAATTTTTTTTTTCTTTACAAACAAAGCAATATCAACTAATCAATTTCTTCGAGACAATGGTGAATCTGAAAAAGAAGAAGAAGGATTAGTCGGCGCGGTGCAGGAATTCTGCGAGCTCCCACCCACCAAAACCCTATTCCTCCTCGAACTCGAATCAAAAACGTAAAAATCCTCCTCCGAAATCTCTGGAAGAGGCACTTCCCCTTCAAAGCACTTTACGACCTGCCTCATACACGGCCTCGCCGCCGGCGACGGATGCGAGCACATCAAACCCAATCTCAACACCATCTGCAATTCCTCAGCTGAAAAATCAGTCCCCAGCTTCCTATCCCTGGCTTCCAAAATATCACCTTTCTTCAAACACTCCACCACCCAATCCACAAGAACCGTCTCAATCCCCGATATTTTCAGCTCAATCGGCCTTTTGCCGCAGGCAACCTCAAGCAGAAACGCGCCGAAACCAAATACGTCGGAACAAGTTGTCGACTTTCCGGACCTGGAGAGCTCAGGAGCGAGATAACCTAACGTTCCGACCACCCTTGTCGTCTGCAGTGATCATGCGAAATCTCCGAGCTTGAACGTTGAACTCGAGCGGAGCACATTTGCTTTGATGTCTCTGAATAACAGTGATTCCTCGTGAAGGTAGCAGCGATCCTGATGATTTTAAACCTCTGATTTCAGAGATTTCTGATTAAGAACTCGAGGCTGATTGTTGGGCATGTAGTCATAGACGAGGAGGAGCTCTCCTCGTCGGCGGCAGTAACCGAGTAGCTGCACTAGATTTCGGTGTCGAAGCCTGCCGATGCTCGCAATCTCGGCAACGAACTCCTTCATCCCCTGCCTCGAATCGTGGGAGATTCTCTTCACCGCGATCTCAAGTTTCGATTTTGGTAGCTGCCCTTTGTAGACTCCGCCGAATCCCCCGTTGCCTAAGAGGTTCTCGTCGCGGAAGCCTTTGGTTGCTCGGTAGAGCTCTTTGTATGAGAATCTATGAGGGCCGTATTCTGTTTCCCAGTCCTCCATCTCTTCGGCGAACTTCTTCTTGGTTTTAACCAGATGAACAATCCCAAAGGATGCGATAAGGAGAAGGATGAATATGACAGTTGGCAACAGAATGATCCAAAGTTGGGTTTTTTTCCCGGTGTCGGTGTCCTCTGTTTCTCTTGGTGGAAGAGATGGAAGTTGAGAGAGGTCAAGCTCCGTTGCCTTTCCGTTCATGCTGAAGCTCCATCCCAGGATGTAATGGGATCCAGCAGCTGCTCCGGTCGAGGCGGCGAAACCGACATACATGTTATCGAGAACGATGGAGGAAAGGTTGAGTTTTGATGACAAGAGAGGGCGTTCTGGTTTTGGATGAAACAAGGGAGCTAAAGTGACATTGAGCACCATAGTCTTGCCATCGTATTCAGCCCAAACACGCATCGGCTCGCCGCTAATCAAGCTCAGATTTTCGTACTGAAGACCAGAGGAGTCGAGGAAGAAGGATGCAGGAGCGGAGGATGTAGATATCAGGCTATTGACGTCGATACCGACGTGGTTGTCGTTGATGTCATCAAACTCCCTGTTTTGGATGGTATCGAGCTCCACCGCTACGATATGGTTGCTAGGATCGCCGTTATTGGTGAAGTTGAAGAGGCCAAGGTGCTGGCTTGGAAGGACGGCGGTGAGGTTGGTGGAAGGGGCGATGGCAAAGGCGATGCCATGGGAACTGATGTCCTCGTACTGGGGAAAGATGGCGAAGACGAAGGAGGTGGAAAAGGAGAAGGGTTCGCCGGAGGATGAGTTAACGAAGACGAAGGGGGTGGGACAAAAGGCGTGGCCGACCTCATTCTTTGTGAAGTTCGTGAGTTGGAGGAGACCATTGGACTCGATCGCACCACCACCGTTCAGGCGGAGGGCGGCGCCGTCGAAGCCACTGAAGACAAAGCCAGATTCTGATGAAGAAACGATGGCGGCGTTGATTTGCGTCGTCAGGAGAAGGAATGAACCAAGAAATCTGGAGAAAATGGGATATTTGATTCGCCTTCTTCCTTCCTTCACCCAATCCATTTCGACTTTCACAAAGAGATACGAGAGAGATGAGAAAATATATGTTTTTAAAATAAAATTAAAAGTCATACCGGAGTAATTTTACTGGTTTTCTTTTTCTATTAAGTCGGCGTGTCCGTTCGGGTAATAATTAATAAATTATAAATAAATGGCATATTTTATAGAATTATGCTTTTAACAATTTTTTAACGTATTTAAATTTTTATTTAAGGATTCACGTAAATATATCTGATATTATTTTTATAATATAATTTACATATTAATAAAATAAATAAATATTAATTATATAATGTAAATTTTCTTAGGAATTTATGCATTAGTCTAAGAGAGTTTTTATTTATATAAAATAAAAGCATATTTTTATGTTATATAATTAACCGAATTTATAATATTTGAGTTTTGCAATTTGAAAATTCTATAACAAAAACGTTTATTTAAGAGAGTAAAAACATTTACATTAAATAAATGATAATAAATAGTTTTTATATAAGTATTTTTTTTTTGATAACGGGTGTGTGACCCACCCATTTCGTGGTGACTGAGAATTTAATTTAATATATAGTCGGCAACTCACCCATAAGTTCTGGCCCCCACCTATATAAGTATTTATAACAAAGAGTCTTTTGGGCCTGCGCCAATTATTATGATGGAGGCTGTCAGGCTGATGTTGACTTTTTATTAATTAATGACTATATATAAATTATCTAAAATATTTTTTAATTTTTAAATTCATTTTAAAATAATTATTTTATATCAATAATCAACTAATTCTTATATGAGAAAAGAAATTGAATTTTGTATGCTTCAGAAAAGCAAAAATTTTAAAAATATGACTGTTATTTATTTTCTTAAAAAAATATTCGAAATTCATTTTGCATAAAATACTCTTATTTTCACTTATTATTGAGGTTTATCTCAAATGAATTTATTTAGAATTATTTTCAATTTAAAATTTTATTTGATCTAATTTAAAATATTCATTCAAGCCTCATCATCTCTCCACACGTCGATTCTTTGATGCCTTATTATCTAATGATATTATATTTTTAAACTCATTTAATATATTTAAAAATATATAATAATTATTAAAAAGTATGTCATACCCAGTTGCTTAATTCATATTTTATTAAATTGAATTGTTTATATTTTAGATTTTCAATGTTACAAAGTTTAAATATTATATTTGTTAAAGATAATTAGTTTATTTTAATATCATATGGTATTTAATCAATGTATAATTATTATATATTTATTATGTACTGTTATGTATTAAAGTAATATTAATAATATGATAATACACATTAATATATAATAGTTGATATGACATTCAAAATTCCCTAGTCAAAGCATGAATCTTAAGAAGCGCAGTCGATCCCAAAATCGGCCAAGATCAAGACCAAACATCGCCGAAAACTTTAACATAAATTAAACCTCGAATGATCATCAAATATGAGTATTTATATACCGAAAGCATCTCGACGAAATTCTAACAACCCTAAGATCTCACAATTCACCTCATTTGAGCATCCAAATGTTCAAATACATCAAATGGTCAAAGGAATCGTCAACCGTCAGATGGGGGAGGTGGTTTGGATTTTCCATATATTTACAAGACGCCACTCTTCCAAATCTATACCCCTACCCATATGAAGAGGACTTTTGGAGGCTAAGTGAAGAAGGAGGAGCAAGAAGAGAGGAGAGCTCAAGATCAAGATCATAAAGATCGCACCACCGCCTCGGCCGCCAACCACCACCATCGGCCGGCCATCCACCACCCTCGCCATCATTAATCACCTAATCGCGTTCTCAGATTTCTGCCGTTCTATATTTCGAGAAATTGTTCTGCCTTCCACCAAGCTTCCTATTCACCATCACCGCCACCAAGAATTATTACAACTCGAGCCGGTTATATACTGTTGTTCTTGTACCATCTTGTAATCCCGTATCTAAAGATTCAGACTTCGATAAGATATACATACAACATTTGTGCACTGGTTTTTTCCTTTTCGAGGTTTTCACGTTAAAATTTAGTTCTTCGCCATTCTTTAAATACCGCAGACTTGACTAATCAACAAAGTTTGCCAGAATTTTCACTCTACCGCTACTGGTCTTCCGGCATGCAACAATAGTTAATAATAAATATATTTTAATTATATATTATTGAGCATAATATAATGCTATACTATTAGAATCAATAGGTAAAAGTTATATTCAAATTTGTTAGATAATAATTTTGTAAAGATAAATAGTAAAAAATTTGAAAAGAATTATTAAAATAATTGAATCCCCAATAAAATCACAGATAATCATAAATGGTTTATCACATATTTCTGCCGACTCTATCTACTGTCCTTCTTTATATAGTTTTTGTCGGGCATAGTTGGAGGGATGCTATTTTGGAATAAACCCTTCTTTAATTTTGTGCGTAATATATTTAAAATTCGAAAAAAAGGAATTAATTAATTAAAAAAGGATTTTCAGACTATAAGTAAGATATATTTGATTATGTGTAAAACATTTTAATTTATCTTAGGTTTAAATTTTTACACATATATTATGTGTATAAATTTATGATTAAAATTTTTCAAATATTTCAAATATATATTGTTGCGTGCTAGAGAATTTTATTAGATAGATGAGATCTTCGTCAGTGCTTCAAAAATTATCCAACACACAAAGGGGATATGAACACAGGTTACGCGAAAACCCGCATGAAACCACGCTTTGCACCAGAGAACTTTCACTATGTGTCAAAGATACGCGCCCGCTTCTCATTAGGAGAAGGTGTTTAGGGAAAACAATATTCGAGCGTAGAAAATACAATATCGGTCAACTCAACCCAAGGGGAGAAGTTCCCAAAAGCGGCGGAACTGATCTTCAGAGCAACCTCGTGTCTTCGTGAGAAAAAGAACTGGTTTTTCTAGTCCGATCTCCCAAGGGCGAGCTCCCGATCTTGACTACCTGCTGGTGGTGATAGATCGTCTGGCCATTCGAGGTGGTTCTCGAGCTCTGGTCTTCAAATCGATTCCGGCCCTTAAGGTGAGAATGAAGCTCTATTTATAGATTTTGGAGCGGCAGCCTTGTAAATTCGTGGAAAACTCCAACCACTCCCATAACCACTGACGGACGGCCCAGTCGATCCTCGATCGACGGTGTATTTTGATGATCCTGCCTTAATGAATCGAATTGGGTTGATTCGTTGGATTCGCCTCGACGACGCCGACCGACTTTAAATATATTAGTTTTGGTGACCATTTGGCGGATCGATCCGCTTTTGCTCCTATAGCTTGATCCGAGATTCGAGCTCTGACGACTATGCTGATGCTATGTTCGTCATCAAAACGCGTTGATAAGCTTGTAAATCGATTAGATCGAAGCATTTCAAAATGCTTTGAGATTCGCTCGATTAATTTAGGACGTATCGTTTATTTTTGGGTGACATTATCTCGCCATCCAAAAATATATGTCAAATACTTGAAAATAGCAAATTCTCCAATGAAATTTGAGTCCATCAACCGCGATTTTGAGAGAAACAGATCTTCATAACGACAATATTATAACCGAAGGATGGAGGCCGCAAATATGTGTATGCGCGGCCAGATTTCGAGATTACTGATCGATCCGGAGAACAGAGTCATGGTGGTGCGCGCGCGTGGGCGCCATGTATACTACAAGACATAGCCGCGGCCAAGACGCTACAACGAGCCATTGTTCGGCCTCTGTCTGGTCGTGGGATCTGACGCGGCCGAACGGGCGGATGTGGTCATGGCCTGGGCGCCGGTCACCGGGTCGAACGCCGGGTCATGTCATGGGCTGAGCGAAGGTCATGACTGGTCGGCGGCTGGCGTTCACGCACGGCTGGGCCATGGTTATGCCCGCTGACCCATGGCGTCGGCGGTCATACCATGCATGAAGCCAGTACCATGCAAGAGGGCTTTAGCCCATGGACAATCCACACCTGGACCGACGGTTTCTGGGCCGAGATGGCTGGGCGGAGCCATGATGGGCGCTGCATGGCAGATACCAAGGCTGGCTCAACCCACGGGTCCAACGCCGTTTTGATGTTTTGAGCTTGAGTTTTACGCTTTTGCCCCTAGAAGGGGTCTATAAAAACCCCCCTAGGGCTAAGAGGGAAAGACACATTTTTCTCTTCTCCTCTTAGAGTGCATAGCCCTCCCCCTGGTGGGAGTTTGGGCACTCTTTTTGGATCTCCTCTTCTCCTCAGAGTGCATGCCTCCCCCCGGTGAGTTTGGGCACTCTTTTGGATCTCCTCTTCTCTCTTAGAGTGCATACCTCCCGGTGGGAGTTTGGGCACTCTTTTTGGATCAACCTCTACCTCATCTCCACCAAGCCGAGTGCATAGCCTCCCCGGGAGTTTGGGCACCTCCTCGGAATAATTTTCATCTCGAAAGAGGCCAACCGGCCCTGCAGACCGTCCGGGTTTGAGGCGATGAAGGAGACGATAACCGAGATCTGGCGACGAGGTGCGACGACGATGGTGGCCTACCATATGGGTCGGCGACGGTAATCGATGATGGTGATCGGCGCCGGTGCGGGATGACCGGCGATGATGGTGGTGACCCAAGATGCTGACGGTCGGTAGGACCGCAGAAGGTGACAATGGTCGAACCGACGGTGGTCTAACCGAATCCCATGAATGACTCGCATGGCGATGACCTGAAGGTTCCGGAGATAACCGGAGTTTCGGTGATGGCCCGGACACCGACGGCAGGTTACGGCCGACGGGATCTTTGACCTATCCTTTGTCAAAGTGTGCTCACGACGCAACGGAAGAGGTTGAATTAATCGAAGATTTTGACCTATCCGGGTTGTTTGTGAGCGACTGGCGACGCAACTATGGAAGAGGTCGAGTAATGCCAAGGATTTTGACCTATCCGATTGTTTGTCGAGCGTGACTTCGATGACGTTAACTGTATGGAAGAGGTCGAGTTGAATCCAGGATTTTGACCTATCCGAGGTTGTTTATCTGAGCGACTCGATGATGTTAACTGTTATGGAGAAAAGTGTATGAGATTGCCAACTTATCCGGTTGTTTATCGAGCGTACAAACGACTAATATATATTTAGAGGTTCTCTCAAAACCTCTCGATCATCTAGGTTGTGTATCGAGCGATCGATGATGTTAACTGCTTTATGGAGAAAGTTGTAGCCTATGAGGATTGCCAACTTATCAAGGTTGTTTATCGACAATGATGTTAACCTCAGATAGGAAGATCTCGAATTGAATCCGAGGATTTTGACCTATCCGAGGTTGTGTACTCGATGATGTTAACGTTATGGAGAAAATTGTAGGCGCCTATGAGGATTGCCAACTTATCCAAGGTTGTTTATCGAGCTATTTCCGATGTTAACTATGGAAGAAGTCGTGGAAGTCCACTAAGGACCTTTGACCTATCACGGTATGTATCGAGCGTTTACTCGATGTTAACTGTTATGGAGAAAGTCAGAAGTTGCTTATAGAGGATTGCCAACTTAACTGTGATAGAAGATCTCGAATTGAATCCGGACGATTTTTTACCTATCCAAGGTTGTGTATCAGCGTTACCGATGATGTTAACTGTTATGGAGAAAGTTGCCTATGAGGATTGCCAACTTATCCAAGGTTGTTTATCGAGGCGCTACTCCGATGTTAACCTGTATGGAAGAAGTCGTGGGAAGTCCACTAAGGACCTTTTGACCTATCCTGGGTTGTGTATCGAGCGTTACTCGATGAAATGTTATGGAGAAAGTTGTGGCCTAGAGGATTGCCAACTTATCCAAGGTTGTTTATCGAGCATTACCGACGATGTTAACTCATATAGGAAGATCTCGAATTGAATCCGGATTTTGACCTATCCGAGGTTGTGTATCGGAGCGCCGATGATGTTAACTGTTATGGAAAAGTTGTGGCCTATGAGGATTGCCAACTTGGTTGTTTATCGAGGCGTTACTCGACGATGTTAACCTGTATGGAAGAGGTCGTGGGAAGTCCACTAAGGACCTTTTGACCTATCCTGGGTTGTGGGTTGAGTCAACTTTGAGGGAGTGCGTAATGACTTCCGGGTCAATGCCCGTAATATCGAGCGCCCGTGCAAAGATATCTTGATTTTACGCAGAAAAACGATTCTCGACATCGCGACAAACGATCCCACCTTCACCTTCGCGATGGATCGACTTCGAGATAGGAAGACAAATTACATCTTCAACCTGGAGAAGCCCTTTCGAGGCATCCTCATCTCGTAGGTCAAGTTCTCGATGTTGAGGGTTAAACGAAATGGTCGCTTGTTGATATAAGACGCCAGGTTCTGTTGATTCCACTTACCACGCCGATGCCACCGGTGGGGAATTTCATCTGAGGTGAGGCAATGCGTGATCAAGGCCGAAGGGAGGAGGTCTCCCAAACAGATATGCGACTCGACTTGACTACAATAAATTGTATCAAGTTGCGTGTCGGAAATTCAAGAGTTACGGAAGACCGATCATCCCTTCCACTAATCTGGCCGATTATCAAATCCATACAGTGGACCGGCTGAAGCTTTCTCTCTATACCCATGCGGAAAGTGGAGTAAAAAAGAACATCAACCGAACTCCCATTGTCGATCAATATCCTTAATATTGAAGCATGGATCACCGATCCTGACGATGACAAGGGATCTTGATGTGGGATGCTAAGCCCCTAGATCTAAATCATCAAAGGTGATAGAAACCCAGACTTCTTCTCGGCTCTTGAAGCGGCAATGAATATCCGCTGATAACACCGCCCTCCCGCAATAGTTATCTCTCGACCGCATGTTCCTCCGAGTTGCCCCGATTTGTCGACGGGGTTGGTTTTGTATAAACGGCCTAGATACCGACGATTAGTCTTTCAATCTCCTCCTTCGGGTGGCACTCTTCGAGGTGTGCCCTTGTCAGTGAAAGTGGCGAATTTCTCTTGATTTCCACCCTTTAAAGTCACCACTGACGCTATCCTCTTCTGAAACAAGAGGATGTTCGCATGACGTGTTGAGAGTCAGATATTTCCTCTCTGATTGAGTCATCCGAGGTCACGAGGAGGTTTTGGGGAGGTTGTCGCTCTCTTTTTTTTCTCGAGATGTTTGAACATCACCTTTGGGAACCTTCTTCCTTGTCGCTTGGTGGTTCAAACTATTGTCGATGAGAGCACCGATAGCTTCGGAGATTTGTGCCTCTATTCGGTGGATCGTTAGCATAGAATGGACTGCTCCGCATTAATGATGAATAAATATCGGTCGAGTCCTCCAGAAGCACCCCTCAAAAGTTCCGGATCTACTCAGATGCCGCTTCGTGAGGAGAACCTGGAAGTATTCTTTGAGGGACTCTCCATCGCTCCGGATTCGGAGAGATGTGATGAATCCCTGATGATTCTCTTGTTTGCCAGGAACTGCTCTACAAAAAATCTGACGAGCTCTCCAAATGATCGGACGGACCCCTTAGCGAGCGAATAGAACCAAGTACGAGCTTGTCCTTTGAGAGTTGCTGGGAATACCTGACACAAGACAGAGTTATTTACACGCTGAATGTGCATGATCGTTCAAAAGTGATCGATATGCTCGTGACGGACGGTTGTGCCATCGTAGGGTCCATGCCGGGAAGCTTGAATCTCGCCGAATCGGTATCGAGATGATCTCGAAGGGACGAAGTTTTGGAAGAGGCCGGAGAATGGATCGTTTAGATTGTCGGAACTCTTCCCGCACTGCCGTCGTAGTTCATCGCGATAAGGTGACGTGGAGTTTCACCATACAGTTGAGCCATTCGTGGGGTGAGTAGAACTGGCGATCCGAGTTTAAAGCATCCGGATGTGGTGCCAAGGGTTCTTTACTTGTTGATCCGATTCCTGCAATCATTCTCGTGAAGAAAACTGGATTATGCCGAGGGTCGCGGAACTCGTGGCTCTTCCAGCGTGGAACGCTTTTGCCCTCTCGCAGAGTCGAAGAATTTCGCTCGGGAATCCTCCATCCTTTGAACGCGATCTTCCAAAGAGGGCCCACGGACCCTCACCCGGGGACGTAAGTCTATGTAGAAGTGTTGGAGACTTGGCGCCCCGAGAATGAGGAGCGTTGGAGCAAACCCCGCTTACCAACCATATTGGAGATATAGCAATGGGGAACTGCTTTTTCCCACAGACGGCTAAGCTGCGTCTTGAGAATTTTATTCAGATGCGATCTTCGTAGAAAATTATCCAACACACAAGGTGGATATGAACACAGGGTTATACGGAAAACCGTTGGAAAACCACCTCGCCTAGAACTTTCACTATGTGTTCAAAAGATACGTGTCCTCTCGTTAGTTCTGAGAAGAAGGTGTTGAAGAAACAATATTCCGAGTGTAGAAAATACAATATTGGTCAACTCCAACCCAAGGAGAAGTTCCCCAAAAGCGGCAGAAGGCGATCTTCCGGGAACCCTCTGGTCGGAGAAAGAAGCCGGTCTTTTCGCGATCTCCTAGAGCGAGCTCGATCTTGCACCTACGGTGGTAACGGTAGGTGATGATCGTCCGGCGTCGAGGTGTGGTTCTCGAGCTTCTACAGTCTTCATCAGATTCGATCCCTTAAGGTGAGAATGAAGTCTATTTATAGATTTTTTGAGTGAGGCCTTGTAAATTGTGAAAACTCCAACCTCCATAACCTCCGTCGGATGGCGATCCCCGATCGACGGTATTTTGATGATCCGAGTGCCTTAATGATGTCGAATTGGGTGATCTTGGATTCGTTGGATTCGTCTTGCGAGCTCGATCGACTAGAAATATATCGATTTGGTGACCATTTGGCGGATCGGGATCCATTTTATGCTCAGCTTGATAGTCGATTGATCGAACTGGATCGGTATCTTGATATTCTTATGTTAGTCTCATGAAGCGATCGGTTTAATTTTGAAATCGATTGATTAGATCGAGCATTTCAAAATCTTTGAGATTCGTGCTTGATCAGATTAATTTTCTGAGGACGTATCATATATATATATATATATATATATATTTGTTTAGAGGCGACTAGAATTCATGTAATTCATAGTGAACTTTTCATATATATACTAAGGGCCTCTTTAGGATCATTTTATTTTTTTAATTTTAATTTTTATATAATTTTAAATTTTTATTTTGAAAAATAAATAATAGCATTTTAGAAATACTCACAATATTTTTTAAAATTATTATCAGCATTATATATTTTTTTATTTCAAATAAAAATAAAAATAAATAAAATAAAAAAGAACATAAAAAAAAATGAAACGATCTCCAACGAACCTAAGCATTAAACTTTTATTTTAAAAAATATTTATATATATATAGCATATAATTCTTATATATTTAAATATCTAATATATAAAATGTATTATTTATAAATATAAATTTATTTTTCTATGTATGAAGATTCATTTTATTTAAAAAATTAATCATGATGTTATTTTTAAAAATATAAAATAAATCAAAATTAAAAAATTTATTTCAAATAAAAATAAAAATAAACCTAAGCATTAATATTTTATTTTTAAAAAATATTTCCATATATAACATATAATTCTTACTTATTTAAATATCTAATATCTAAAATTGATTATTTATAAATATAACATTTTTTTATATATGATGATTTATTTTATTTTAAAAAATTAATTATGATATTATTTTTAATATAATATTTAAAATTTGAGTATTATTTATATAAATATAAAAATTTAGATATTAGATAAGTAACTATATTAGCTAAAAAAAATCCTAATGATAAATCTTCAATGGACGCCATAAGATATTATGATGCGTTTCAATCAATATGCAAATTGATGTAGGGTTGGTGATTTGTACATCCACAAATTTAATATAATTCAAATAAAAGTTTTGAAATAATTTTTATATTTCAAATCACTGAACTATTTTAAACAGATGTTTCACGTATCGATTCCAAGATTTATTATTATTATTTCATAACTTCTTTATCAAGTAAATGATTCTAAGATATATATAATGATTATTTTCAAAAATTTTGAATATTAATTTCATTATTTTAAGATCACATTCTATTATGTTAAGGGGGCTATTTGGGATCAATTTTATTTTGTATTTTGTATTTTTATTTTTATGCTAATTTTAAATTATATATTTATTTGATGTATTTTTTATGTGTTTTTTATTTTTTATTTTTAAAAATAAATAATATTATTTTTAAAAATACTTAAAATATTTAAAAGATGTTTCTAATATTTAAAAAAGAACAATAGCAATTAAATATATTTTACTTTTAAAACAAAATATATATAAAAAAATAAAAGTGATTTCAAATACCTCCTAAATTTATGATTTGCCTATTATTTTTTTTTCTAAAAATACAAAACCTAAAAAAAATGAAAATTCAATTCAAATACGCTCATAATTTATAAATTTGAATTCTTCTATTATAACATTTTATAACTTCAAGAGACCAAACCTTGCGCGTTCTTTCGATGTCATTGCCCTATTGTTGCAGCTAATATTTTTATGAACAAAAACAAAAAACATCATAATTATATTTAATATGCCATAAAACACAAAAAAATTCAATATTAACAGACTAAACTTGAGAAAACTTAGTCTTCTTGCATTACAGTTCAAATCATATTTATAAATAAAAATTTAGATAATATTAAATTGTAATGCACAACATCACGATGACTGATGATGATGAATCATTTTGATTAAATTATTTATTATGGGTCGAGCCAAGTTAGTATGGGCTGCTATTAGACTAAATCAATTTAGTTAAACTAAATCAATTCTTAACTATGTACATGACACCTTATCTTCTTATCAGATTAAAAGCACAATCTTAAAAGCTATAATAAGAGGGATAGATTATTGAATGACTTTATCTAAGTAGACTCAATTCCTATTAGTCGAAAGCGAATCTTGATGTAACAATCGATGCAATCAAACAGAGATCAAACGCGTTTATTATCAATCAATCTTAAACATGGGTGTTTATAGTCAAATCGAAGCGTCTTGATAAGCTCGATCTAACAAGCAAGATCTCATAATTTCGACTTCATTCAAATACACAAAAATACATCATATGATCAAGGGAATCATTTTGAGCCGTCCGATGGAGGAGGTTCAATTTTTGCATGTATTTGCGAAATGACATCACTTTAATATAAATAAACATTCTTCACGTGAGGAGCCAAAGCAAGAGAGAGAGCTCAAAATGAAAATGCTCCAGATAATTGCCGTCATTCGACCACGCGTTGGTTTGCCAACCGCGGATTGCCATCGCTCATCCTCGTCGTCTATATCGCCCGTCGCCGACCAGTCGCCGGCAATATCGCCGGTCATCGTCATCGCCATTGCCGCGGTCACCATCGTGGTCACCGCCGCCTACTCGCCGTCCGGTCCAGACCATCATGGCATCTCGCGGTCACCATCATGTGGCCCGCTGGTCGATCCCATTGTTCACCATCATACTACCAGCGACATAAGCGTGACTATATAGCTGTTGTTATCGATTAATTCCTTGTCATATACAATTCTAATCCGTGATTTTTTCCTCAGGGTTTTCCACGTTTGAGTTTTCTTGTTCACTATTTAAATACATTGTGCTGATTTCACAACAAGGTATGGCTTGTTGTGAAATCCAAAGACACGCAGATGTTTGAAGAATGAACAAAAAATACGTCAAACTCGAGGGTGATACCAAAACTCTCTGTCATCCAAATCTTGATGCTAAGTAAAGCCGTCAGTTGAAACTGGTCGAGATCAAGCTTTAAAATATTCTTGAAAACTTTGGGATATCAGTTAAATCTCTAAATAGCTTTCAAACATGGAGTGTTTATAGTCAAATCGAGCGTCTTGACGAGCCGAATCAAACAAGCCCAAGATCTCATAATTCTGACTTCATTTGAGCATTCAAATACACAAAATACATCATATGATCAAAGAAATCACCATGAGCCATCCGATGGAGAGGAGTGGTTCGGATTTTGCATGTATTTACAGAGACACCACTCCTCCAATCTATAAATAGCCCCTCATTCCTCATGAGGCCAAGCAGAGAGAGTGAGAGACCTCCTAAAGATTGAAATCTCCGCCACATCGTCAGGCTACCCACTGGACGGCTGTCACCACCACGGGCTTAAACATTGCCGACCGCCGATCCTGCCACAATTCCGCCTATCCATCATGATGACTTCTACCGCTGATTGCTCGTGCATTTCTACCAAAGGATTGTTCCCCTCGTTTCGCTTATCGTTCCACGCATTTATGCCGAATTGTTCCCCGATTTCCACCTAGATTGCTGCATAGCCACATCATCTGCTACCACTAGCAACTGTTACAACCTGGTCGTTGTCACATAGCTGTTGTTCCTTTCTTATATACAATTCTGTAATCCCGGTATCGAGAAGATCTTGTACTCTGAAATAAATACATAGTGGAAGGTTTTTACTGGGCTAGACCACATAGTTTTTTCTCTCTTTTTGAGGTTTTCCACGTTAAAATTGCTGGAGTTTTCTTGTTCACTCTTGAAATACTTGTGTGTGTGTTGGATTTCACAACGAAACTAAGGCGGAAATTTTTACTCTACCGCAACTATTTTCTAGCACGCAACAGTTCGGCGTCGTCTGTGGGAAACTGATTCCCATTATTTCATCTTGTATGACGACCAAGTTTCCCAATAAGATCAAAACCACCAACGAGGTGGAGCATTTCAAGCTTTTAAGGAGCGCAAGTGAAGAATGAAGATTCATCAAACAAGCGAAGAATGAAGATTCATCCAACTTCGCTTCTACAGATTTTGTCAAAAACTGGGGGGCAACTCTTAATCTCAGTAGATTGCCCATGTTAATATGTTAAGCATCTAATCGATTACCATCCCAACAAACAAGTCAAAGTTGGAGGATATTTTAACATTGAGAAGAGATATAGCTTTGCAAATTATGATTTTCCAATCATACTCATGGAAAAACAAGACCAGGGTTAAGGAGCAACTTTGGCTACAACCACAAATGGATGTTTCAATTCGACCTCTTCCATACAGGTTAACGTCATCGGGTAACACTCTGACAAACAACCTCGGATGGGTCAAAATCCTTAGCGAATTCAATTCAACCTCTTCCACACAGGTTAACGTCATTGGGTAACACTCTGACAAACAATCTCGGATGAGTCAAAAATCCTCAGCGGATTCAATTCAAACTCTTCCACACAGGTTAACGTCATCGGGTAACACTCTGACAAACAACCTCGGATGGATCAAAATCCTCAGCGGATTCAATTCAACCTCTTCCACATGTTAACGCCATCGAAAACACTTTGACAAACAACTCGGATGGGTCAAAATCCTCGGATTCAATTCAACCTCTTCCACACAGGTTAACGTCATCGGATAACACACTGACGAACAACCTCGGATGGGTCAAAAATCCTTAGCGGATTCAATTCGACCTCTTCCATACAGGTTAACGTCATCGAGAAAAGACTCTGACAAACAACCTATGATTGGTCAAAAGGTCCTTGGTGGACTTCTCACGGCCTCTTCCACAAAGGTTAACGTCTTGGGTAATACTCTGATAAACAACCTCGGATGGGTCAAAATCCTCGGCGGATTCAATTCAACCTCTTCCACACGCGCTATCGTAACACTCGATAAACAACCACCGATAAGTCAAAATCATCACCATCGCTGCGGTCATCCCATCGACCTGACGCCGGCCACCGCCGACTACCATTGCACCGCCGACCACCTCGCCGCCTCAACCGTCGTTTGCTACCAGCTGACTATGACGCTGCCATGCCACTGCCGACTATCGCCGCATTACATCGCTGCCACCCCGTCGGCCGCTAACTACGCCGACCACCGCCAACCATCGCCGATCATCACCATCTTCGCCGATCATCTCGGGCCACCACTATCGCCGACACCATCGGCAAGTATCACCGCCAACCCCCCCCGGCTACATTACCGGCTGCATCGCCCAAACCCGGACGGTCCGGACGAAAGTACGCTTGAAGCCTCTTCGAAAAAAAATCAAACACAACATATGTATCACGTTTTCATCACCTTCGTCTGCCCGACGAGATATTGACGCTTCTTTCGAGGAAAATCAGACACGACGATGTACCGTGGGCCTTGACGCTTCGCATCTGGACCGCTTCGATGAGTACAGCGAACGCTTCTCTTCGAGGGAAATTGTAGACATGATGTATATACCGCGGGCCTTGATTGCCTCCAAATCCGGACGGTCCAATGAGGCCGCTGACCAAAAGAAAACCGAACAACGACGATGTATCATGCCTTGATTGCCTTCCAAACCCGGACGGTCCGACGAGGCCGCTGATGCCTCTTCAAAGGAAAATAGAACAACGACGATGTACCGCTGAGCCTTGATCGCTTCCAAACCCGGACGGCCCAACGAGGCCGACGCCGAGGAAAACCGAACAATAACGTAAGTTTTATGCCTTGATCGCCCAAACCGATGGTCCGACGACCGGTTGACGCTTCGAGAGAAAATCTGAGCAACGACGTAGTGGCCTTGATCGCCCAAACCCGACGATCCGACGAGGTCCGACGCTTCTTCGAGGTCTAACAACGACGTAAGTACCACGGGCCTTGATCGACTTCGAGCGACCTTCTCTCAAGAAGAAGAGAAGGTGTATTCTCCCTTAGCCCTAGAGGGGTTTATATAGACCCCCTATAGGGGTAAAAAGGTCAAAAAATGTCAAAACCGCCCAAAACTGCTCAAAATGGACGAAAACGGGCCAAAACGGGCGAAAACGGATGTTCACTGCACGCTTCCAAGACACCTGCCCACGCTAGGCCCTTCCCGCGACGCGGCGGGCTTCGCCCCGCCTCAAGATTCCGCGGCCGACTCATGGTCCGTTTCACGACTCCACTTCGCTGACTCCACTCCAACCAGACGCATTCGCTGACACGCCGCCGACTCCACGGACCCGCTGACCCACGCCCTGCCGCAAGTAATTCCACGCTGACTGTGGCGTTTTCCGCCTCACACCTGCTCGCCACGCCTGGACTAACCGAATTGCCACCGAATCGTTCGCTGCACCCATCCACGCTGAATTCGAGATGTTTTCATTACGGGGTTCGCTCGCTCATGTTTGCTTTTAAGACCCGCTTCAGTTGTAAACTATCGGTCCAAATTTCTTCCACGTACTGTCAATTTCGACCAGAAAGGTCTGTAGAGTTCTTTTCTTTCAAATTTTAACTAAATGCACCACTCACTTTACAACCCGCTAATCCAACCCGGAACCTTACGCCTACAAGCCATTCCGCCTCAATTGGTCCATAACTCAATGGCCGCGACATATCCACATATGTACGTGGCTCTGTGCCAACTTCTGTGATCATAATATTGTGCTCCTTTGAAGATTTGTTATCTCAAAATGTATGGTTGATGAACCCACAAATTTCATTGAAGAATTTGCCATTTTTAAATATTTGGCATATATATTTTTAGATGATTGAGATAATGTCATCCAAAAATAGGGGGCAACTGATATGACCCTGAAAACTCTACTAGTCGAAGCACGAATCTTGATGCTAAAAGTAAGCCGATCCGAAGTTGAAACTGGTCGAGATCAAGCACTTAAGATATTCTTGAAAACTTTGGGATACCAGTTAAATCCATAAATAGCTTTCAAACATGGAGTGTTTATAGTCAAATCGAGCGTCTTGACGAGCCGAATCAAACAAGCTCAAGATCTCATAATTTTGACTTCATTTGAGCATTCAAATATACAAAATGCATCATATGATCAAAGGAATCATCATGAGCATTCCGATGTAGCGGAGTGGTTCGGATTTTGTTTGTATTTATAGAGACGCCACTCCTCTAATCTATAAATAGCCCCTCATTCTTCATATGAGAGGAGGCCAAAGCAAGAGAGATGAGAGACCTCTAAAGCTTGAAAATCCTCCAAATGTCGTGCCACCACTCGGCGGTTCAACCACCGCCGTAGTCGGTCATGCGATCCTGTCAATCTCCGGTCGGTCTCACATGATGACTTCTACCGATCATTCCCCATTTCTACCGGTGATTATTCCCTGCGTTTACGGTGATTGTTCCCACATTTCCGAATTATTCCACATTTGTGATTGCTCATACTTCACCATCATATCTTCACTGCTTCTGTTATAACGATCGTTGTCACATAGTTGTTGTTCCTTTCTATACATTGTAATCCGACATCGGAAGATCTTGTACTCTAAAACTACATAGTGGAAGGTTTTTTTGCTGCCGTGATTTTTTCCCTCTTTTCGAGATTTTTCAACGTTAAAATTTATGGAGTTTTCTTGTTCACTCTTTAAATACGCATTGTCGGATTTGGCGCGAAAACTTTTACTCTACCACAACCGGTTTCCTAGCGCATAAGGGGAAAAAAACTATCATGCCTACTCCATATCAATATCTATTCAATGGGATACAAAATTATATGAGAATATGGCATAAATCCTATAACGGGTACAATAAAGCTATGCATCAATGGTTACTGCAGTTAGTGGTAGTTGATGATAGTGAACAACGACGGTCAGCAGCCGACGTTGACCGTCGATGGTGGTGATGACCAATGGAATGGCGGCATGACCGAGTAGCGCGGTGTCGATAATGGCATGATTAATGGTGGTGGTGGCGGATCGCATTTGGCGGTGATACCGGCCGATGGTCGATGTGATAGCCGGTGCAGTATTGATGATAACGATGATCGATGGTGGTGGCGACGGTGACGGCGGTGGTCATACGGCAACGACAGCAGTGGTTAATGACGATTACAACAGCAGTGGAGTATTAATGATGGCGGCGATGGTGGTCAGCAGTGATAGCCGGCAGTGGTGCGTCGTCGAGGCGGTTATTTAGCACCGGCGGTGGTCGGCATATTGAGTGGTGCACGGATCTTGAAGGATTTTCGCTTTAGAAACTCTTCTCTTTAGCATGAGCTCCTCTCTCATGTAAAGAATGAGAGTCTATTTATAGATTAGAGAGATGATGTTTCTATAAATACATGCAAAATTCGAAACACTCTATTATATTGTTCAAAATGATTTCCTTGATCATCTTATGTATTTTAAGTATTTGAATGCTCAAATGAAAGTCGAGATCTTGGGCATTAGATCCTCAAGAAGATTGATTTGATCATAAATATTTGGACTTTTGAGATTTAACGATATCCCAAAGTTTTTATATTTTAAGCTTCTTATTTAGACTTAAGATTAAATTATTTTGATATTAAGATTCGTGCTTCAATTAGTATAATTTTAAGTGATATATCAAAAAAAAAAAAAAAAAAAAAATATATATATATATATATATATATATATATATATATATATATATATATATATATATAGATAGATAGATAAAAAAACATAAATTAATATGAGTGATCTCATCAAGGCTAGTGAACTAAGGATGGGGACACTAGCATGTGCCGTATTTATATTTTTATATTTTTTTTAAACTGCTATTAAAGGTACCCTCTCTCGAATGCAGTACAGATACATTATGAAGATAGCTGGGCCCACGGAAACAATGATTTATGAAAAATTTAATATAAGTGATTTATTGTGTTAATCTTTTTGATTGAGTTCTTAATTTATTATCAGAGATCTCAAAATTAAATCTCGAAGAATATATAAATAAATAAATAAATATATATATATATATATATATATTTATCATAAAAATAATTTAAATAATTTTAAAAAAATTAATATAATTATTATAATATGATAAATATATTTCTTTAAATAGATAAATTGAAAGAAAAAAAAAAGAACTTTTAAGTTGTGAGGTGAGCCAAGGCACTGAATTGAAGAGGGTGAGTCATGGGGCCCCCTCACTTATGGCTGAATTCCCAATTGGCCGAGACATTTCTGTGTTGGTTGAGTTAGCCACGTACCTAAGAAAAAAAATATTACCATATAAGTAAAATATTTCTATATTTAAAAGAAAAAACAAAATGAAGAGCAGCTTTGTTTGGTTGAGAATAGAGTATAGATTTTTATCTAATTAAACATAGTTGTAATTGAATCAAACTTAAACTTGGCCTAATTTGTATTTGAATATATATATATATATATATATATTACAGAAAAAATAGAGTGAAAGTTTATCTTTCGACAATCATGTAAAAAGAAACAAGAACTCGAATTTTAAGCGTGGAAAAAAGAAAAGAAAAAAATACGAACTGGATAAAACTATGTATCTCTGTTTGGTACAAAGTCTTCACGATAACGGGATTATTATATGAGAGGAATAACAATATGTAACAATGATCGTGTTGTTATTCTTGATGGTGGAGATCTGGGGTAACGGTGGTACATTGATTAGTGGCGACGGTGTGGTGGCGGTGGTTGATGGCCGAAGCGAGTGCGATCTTCTTGAGATGATCTTGCTTGGGGTCTTCTTTCTTGGAGGATCTTCTTTTCTCTCTTCTCCTTCGAGGCTTTTTCTTCTTCCTTTTCGGACTCTTCCTTTCTTCTTCTTTCTTTTTCTTCCTCTTGGACTCTTCCTCTTCTTCTTTTGCTCTCTTCTCTTCTTCTTCCTTTTTCTTTTCTTTCACTTCTTCACACTTCTTTTCATGTGAGGAATGAAGGTATTTATAGATGGGAGGAGGCATTCTTGAGAATTAAAGTAAAGCCGTACCACTCCCCAGTCGGGCTCGGATGATTCCTTGATCATTTGATGTATTTTGAGCATTTGGATGCCCAAATGAAGTCATTATGAGATCTTAGGCTCGTTAGATCCTTCGAGGCGCTTCGATTTGACTATAAACACTCCATATTTGAGAGCTATTTTGGGATTTAATTGATGTCCCAAAGATTCGATGATATTTTAAGTCTTGATCTCGATCGGTTTTGACTCAAAATCATATCGCTTTTGGCGTCAAGATTTGTGCTTTGAGTTATTTTGAGAGCCATATCAGTTTATTTTTTGGATGACATTAATTCATCCAAAATATATGTCAAATCTTGAAAATAACGAATTCTTCAACGAGAGTGCGAGACATGAATCATACATTTTGAGAGAAGAAATCATCATAAAAATACAAAATTATGATTAGGGAAGTAGATGTGTAGCCGGAGGCATGAGATTTTGAGATTACGGATCTATTTGGATACTCACGGAAGTTTTCGAGGCGTTCGGCGACATGAGCGGGTGGCCGTTACTAGTATGGCGTATAGCGCCCACATCTGGCCAGCGACCTCACAGTCGCGGGAGCGTCTGATTCAGTATTGTGTCATGCGGGCCGTGTGGTCGTCTTGAGGAGTCGTGCCGTGCGATGGCGGGTCGAGCCCGTCTGCGTGGCGTCATGCGACGTTCCGTGAAACGCCAGGGGAGGCCGTCCGGTGAAGCATCTGTCGTCATGCCTTGTCTCGTTCAGTGAGTTTCAGAAGGAAGGGGAGTATTTTGAGGAGTTTTGAGTATTTTGAGCATTTTTGAGGAGGATTTTGAGTTGAGATTTTTTTTTTGAGGGTTTGAGCCGGAGTTTTTGAGCCATTTTGAGGAGGAGAGGAGGAGTTTTACACTTTCCCTCTTTTCTTCTTGGAGTGAGGTCCTAAGAAAGGCAATCGAAGCGATCGATCAAGGCGTCAAGCCGATCTCGCTTAATCGGGCCGTCGGGAGGCGATCAAGGCCCGGTATTCGTGGTTCCGGTTACCGGCTCGACCGTCGGGTTAGCGATCAAGGCCCACGGTATCGTCGTGTTCCGGTTTACCGCCGTCGACCGTCCGGGTTAGAGGCGATCAGGCCGGTACATCGTGGTTCCGGTTCACCGGACCGTCGTCCGGGTTAAAGCGATCAAGGCCATGGTATCGTGGTTCCGGTTCACACTCGTCGGACCGTCCGGGTTAGGAAGCGATCAAGGCCACGGTATACGTCGTGGTTCGGTTTCTGACCGCGTCGGTCCGTCCGGTTAAGCGATCAAGGCCCGGTATCCATTCGTGGTTCCGGTTCACCCCCCGTCGACCGTCCGGGTTAGGAGGCGATCAAGGCCCATGGTATGTCGTGGTTCCGGTTCGACCCTCGTCGACCGTCGGGTTAGGAAGCGATCAAGGCCGCGGTATCGTCGTGGTTCCGGTTCGACCTCGTCGGACCGTCCGGGTTAAAAGCGATCAAGGCCCGGTATACGTCGTGGTTCAGTTATCGGCCTGTCGGACCCGGTTAGGGCGATCAAGGCCCGGTATCGTCGTGGTTCGGTTCTCCTCGACCGTCCGGTGAGGCGATCAAGGCCCGGTACTCGTGGTTCCAGTTCTGCGGCGTCGGGCCGTCCGGGTTAGGCGATCAAGGCCCATGGTCTCGTCTGGTTCCGGTTTCGCCGGACCGTCCGGGTTAAGCGATCAAAGCTATCGTCGTGGTCCGGTTCGACCTCCGGACCGTCCGATTGAGGTGATCAAGGAGCCGGGACTAGTTGCCAATCTCGGCGATAGCTAGCGTGGTGCGATAACCGCACGATATGGTGATCAGCGGAGATTACGGCAATGGTGTTGCGATGGCAGCGATACGTAGATGTGACCGCGGAGTGCGCAACAACGAAGTAGTCAGCATTAGCGCTGCGATGGAAATGATTGCGTTAGTCGCGAGTAGTAGCCGCAGCGGTAAGCCCGATGGTTAGCAGCGAGCAGGTTATGGCAGCAACAATATCAGCAATGGCAACTATGCGATGGTAGTCAACTGGCGACTATCAGTAATCAACGGATGGCCCGGCAAAAATTAGTGTCATTAGTGTCGGTGATAGTGGCGGCCGATAAATGGTTGAGTGATCCGATGGGAATAATGGCGTAGCGGCAACGATATGCCGTCAGTAATCAGCATGAGATGATCAGCGATAATGTTAGGATGGATGCAGCGATAGTCAGCAATGATAACCGGCAGCCAGAGTAGCGGCGGTATGAAACTTTATGCCAGCGGCGATGACAATAGTCAAGATGGTGGCAGTAGTAGATAGCGGCTTGGCGTTAATCAGCGGCGAATATAATGTTAGCGCGCCGGTGTGATAACCGTGGCTATGGTAGTGGCGAAGATGGTCGGCATAGTCGGAATGGCAACGATGGTTTGTAGTCCCTTCTTGTAGATAAGATTTCTTGAAACTTGATGGATGGTTCAATGATTGAAATTGATATGTTACTTGCATGTTAGAATATAATTGAATCAAGGATTTTGACCCATCGAGGTTGTTTATCGAGTGTTATTCGATGACATTAACGGTGGAGTGGGTACAAAGTTTTGACCTTTCTAGGTTATTGGTGAATATCATTTCGACTTGTATGGAAGAGCGGGGAGTGACCCCTGGGTTGTTTGTCGAGCTTTGCTCGATGATAACATGAAAGATCGCAGAGTCCACCAGGGCGTTTTCACGAGTTGTTTGTCGAGCTTTGCTCGATGACGTGCGTATGGAAGAGATCGCAGAAGTCCAAGGGCGTTTGACCTTTCGGGTTGTTTGTCGAGCTTTCGATGACATTAACCTGTATGGAAGAGGTTGCGGGAAGTCCACCAAGGACGTTTTGACCTTTCCTGGGTTGTTTGTCATAGTTTTTGCTCGATGGCATTAACCCGTATGGAAGAGGTTGTGGGAAGTCCACCAAGGACGTTTTGACCTATCTTGGATTGTTTGTTAGAGTGTTTACTTGATGACGTTAACCCGTATAGAAGAGGTCGCGGGAAGTCCACCAAGGACGTTTTGACCTATCCTGGGTTGTTTGTCAGAGTGTTTACTCGATGACGTTAACCCGTATGGAAGAGGTCGCGAAGTCTAAGCGTTTTGACCTATCGGGTTGTTTGTCAGTGTTTACGATGGCGTTAACGTATGGAAGAGGTCGAATATTTGTATGAGCTTGTAGCGACCATTGATCATTGCCTTTTAGTGGTGTGCGACTTGCTTATCTTTTGAGATTAAGAGTTGCCCCAGTTGGAGGTATGTTGTAGATTGATTCTTTTCCAATTGGATATCCTTGTTGAATGGGCCTTTTGATTTCTTCTTTTGATGGGTCTTTCCTGGGGTGCTTGAGATTATCCAAATTATTGCGATGTGCATTAATAGCCTCATCGGCGATTTGTGCTTCCACGATGAACTAAATTGACATATGGCCGTGTCCATGAGTGATGAGTAAAAGGCCACAGGCGAGCCTCAAGAAAACTCCTCTTAATAGTTCAGAGTTTACTCCAGGTATTTGGCGAGCTTCTAAGGAGAACCTCTGGAAGTATTCTTTAAGTGATTCACCCTCGTTCTGTTGAATGCTGGAAAGATGGGAGGAATCTTTAATGATTCTCCGGTTTGCAATGAAGCTGCACAAAGAGTTTGTTAAAGGTATGGATGGATCCCCAGAGAGTAGAACCAAGTCGAGCTTGCCCCTTTGAGGTAAGGAAAGACGACAAAGCGGTGTGAGGAGCTCATTGGATATGCATGATAGTCTGTAATTGATGTGTTCGTGTGGGTGGTTGCCCATCATAGGAATCAATGCTGAAACTTACGGGAATTGGATGTCGAAGAATGGCTTGACTAAAGGTGAGAACTCCTCATAACGGTGTGGGTGAAGATGATTTTCTTGAAGGTGAAATTCATCTTGTATTAAGCGTCGTACTTACGCGAATGTCATGACGCGGCGGGATTAACAAGATGAGCATGTGTGAAGCTAACAACAATCGTGGATTAGTAACCGGTTGGCGCGATGGATGAGTGGAACTAGCGATGTCGAGGAGATCGGCGTTACGGTCTCCATGCGGAGGAACTCCGGTGTCGGGAGGATTAGCGTTTTGACCTCTTGCAACGACCGATCTTGGGGGAGATATGTTTGCCATAGTAGCGGTATTTGTAGTCACAAAAAATGGATCATCTTATTTTGAGACTCCTCCATTCGAGGACCGACCTTCAAAGAGATTCGTTCGCCCTCAACAATGGTCATGCCTATCGGGGAGTGAGGCAAAACTTGGCGTCCTTGGTTCAGGATGGGTTTGAGAATGGCGGAGTTGGGCGGGAGGCTCGTTGTGATGTGTTGTGCTATGGCCATATACGAAATTATGGTTGAAGGGTTTTCATCCCACACGGCGCATTGCGTCTTAGAAAACCGATCCGGTAGAGTGAAAGTTTACGCTTAGCCTTGATTGTCCGGCACACACGGGTAATTAAAGCGAACAGACACTCTCGAATTTTAACGTGGAAAATCTCGAAAGAGGGGAAAAAACCACGGGGAGCTGTAAAAGCTTCCACTATGTATCTTTTGAGTACAAAGTCTTCCCGATACGGGATTATAAAATTGCATATGAGAGAATAACAATGTAACAATGATCGGTTGTAATTATTCTTGATGGTGGAGAGATCGGTAACCCGGTGGGAATCTGACATTAGTGACGGTGGGGTGGCGGTGGTTGATGGCCAGAGTGCGATCTTGCTTGGGGTGCGATCTTGCTTGGAGGATCTTCAAGCTTGAGCTCTCTCTTCCTCCTTGGGCTTTTCCTCTTCCTCCTCGGACTCTTCCTTTTCTTCCTTGCTTGGACTCTTCCTCTTCTTCCTGCTCGGCTCTTCTTCTTCCCTTCTTTCTTCTCTTCTTTCTTGCTTCTCTTCTTCACCTCACTTCACTTCACTTGGCCTTTTCTTTTCATGTGAGGAATGAAGGTCTATTTATAGATGGGAGGAGGGGCATTCTTGTAAATTCATGTAAAGCCCATACCACTCCCCTCGATCGGACGGCTCAGGATGATTCCTTCGATCATTTAATGTATTTTGAGCATTTGGATTCCCAAATGAAGTCGGAATTATGAGATCTTAGGCTCGTTAGATCCGGCCATTCGAGATTTCGATTTGACTATAAACCATATTTGAGGAGAGCTTTGGGATTTAATTGATGTCCAAAGATTAATGATATTTTAAGTCGCTTGATCTCGATCGATTTTGACAAAATCATATATTTACGTCAGATTTGTGCTTGTGTGATATTTTGAGAGCTATATCAATATATATATATATATATATATATATATATATATATATATATATATATATATATATATATATATATATATATATATATATATATATATATATATATATATATATATATATATATATATATATATATATATATATTTGCGTCTTAGAATTTTATTAGGTAGATCGAGATGTTCAAAATTATCCAATTATCAACACCTGGCGAGATATGAACACGCGTTATACTAAAACCCATTAAGGAAAAAACCACTTTCCTCGTAGAACTTTCACTATGTGTTCAAAGATACAGTCCGCTTCGTTAGTTGAGAAGAAGGTGTTCTGTGAAATAATATTCGTGTAGAAAAATCAATATCAACTCCAACCAAAGGACCCAAAAGTGAACTGATCTTCTGAGCAACCTCTTGATCTTCGGAGAAAGGAGCAGCGGTCTTTTCTAGTCCTCTGAGGCGATCTCCCCAAGCGCTCACGATCTTTGACTTCTTGGTGGTGGCATTGGTGATGATAGATCGTGGCTCGGGTGGTATTCTCTCGATTCGGTGTGGTGAGAATGAAGCTCTTATAGATTTTTGAGCCAGAATTGCTGGAAAACTCCAACCACTCCCATCTGACTGACGCGTGATCCCCCGATCGACGGTGTATTTTGATGATCCGGTGCCTTAATGATGTCGAATTGGGTGATCTTCGTTGGACGTCTTGTGCCTTCGATCACTATAAATATGTCGCTTTGATGACCATTTGGCGGATCAGATCCATTTTCATGCTCGATATGACATCGATCGACGTATCGAATCGCCGATGTTCTATGTTACGTGTGGGTTTGACGTAAGTTTCTTGAAATCGGTGATTAGATCAAGCGTTCAAAATCTCGATTCGTGATCGATTAATTTTGAGGATGTATCAATATATATATATATATATATATATATATATATATATATATATATATATATATATATATATATATATATATTTCTAAGCTAATTTTTTTTTTAAATTTTGAACAAGTTAATTAATTTGAATATAACTTAATTATATTTGAGTTGATTTTAATGAAATTGATCTTAATAATAAACAAATTCATTTTTTTGGGGATTGACAAAATAATAATTAAATTATTTAGGTTAACTAGAATCTAAACTTAAATATTACTCTAATATCACTCTAAACATTTGAATCCCCAATATCTACTACGTTGTATGCCACTGTCTCCCCCGACTGTGAATTGGACTGATAGGTTCTACTAGTTCGGCCTAGTTTGACTCGGCTTGATAGCTTATTGAGCCGGCACGTTTACATAATGACGATATGCAATTATCGTATATCACATTATCGATTTAATAATTTATCGAGTTTTTTAAACGGGTTCGAGCTTTTGAAACGAGCTCGAGTTTCCGGGTCGAGCTTGAGCTTGACTTTCTTTAAATCGAGTCGAGCTAAAGCCTAGTAATTAAACTCGAGTCGAGCTCGAGCTTAACAAAATTTAAATAAGTTTAGCTCGATTAAGTCAAAACTCGAATCAATTCAACTCATTTATACTCCTATGTGTCAGTGTCTCCACTGCTTAGTTAATCTTTCTATCAAGCTCTTTCTTGCTATACACTATTTTGAGCAAGCCTTCTTAATATCTATTGAGAATGGCAAGGGTGAGGAGCATCACATTTCTTTAATGCCTTATTGTTTCCTCAGAGTATTACAAAAAAAATAAAATTTTTTAATTTGTCATAATTTTAATCTTCACAACTTCACTGGTAATTTGTCACTTTTTGCCACATCATGAGAATGAGCAGAAGAGGTATTTTTTGTTGCTTCATTTCATGATTTTGTTATGAATCATTTTAATCAATGTTTTAAAAATCGGATCGAATTGATCGATTTAACTGATTCGATCGATCTAATTTTTTTTCAAAAAGCAGCCTTATTTAACATAATATTTATGCAATACACAAATTTCAAGGCATCACTAATAATTAAAATTAAAATTTCTAAAATGAATAATAAGTTTGCACACAAATAAATTTTTTAAATCTTAATTTTTTAAATATAAAATGATCAATTTTTCTTTTTTGTATGAGCTCACCCAACCCTCACTAATTGTTTAAACTATCAACAACCAAAAAATAATAAGAATAATAAAATAATAATAAAGTGATAATATTGAATGTGGCACTTAATAATTGATTTTTTTAAATAGCTCTTTAAAAAGGGCTACAACCTATCTTCTTATCATATATATATATATATATATATATATATATATATATATATATATATATATATATATATATATATATATATATATATATAGTTTGGTTTTATTTATGTAATATTTTTGAAATTAAAGTGAATGAATATTCAAGTCATACCCTTCACTTATGGCTGAATTATAAATTGCTATGTTAGTTGAGTTAGCCACCTAATTAAGAAAATTTTTTTTACAGTACGAATAAAATATTTTCATATTAAAAAAAATAAATTGTTGAGCACCTTCGTTTGGTTGAGAATTGAGTATAATTTTGTTATCTAAATAAACATAATTTTTATTAGGCCTCAATTTGGATTAATGAGGTGTATTTGAGTAAAACTTAAGTTAGTCTATTTTGAATATGATTGATTTAAATTTCACCTATTTACTGCTTGGGTCAAAATAATTTTCTAGTCTAATTTAACTCGAAGTTGCCTAAGTCAAATCCGACTATATTAACCTGTTTATTATTTGAATCATTAAAATTTTTGATCTAGGGTTTGGAGAAGTGTAGCTTTTTGAAAAGCTGGTTGTAAAATTTCTGTGAAGAAAGTAACTTTTCGAAAAAAAAACTACTGTGTGTGTTGCAAATATTTTTCTTTTTGAAAAATTCAAAAAGTAACTTTATGGCAACCGCCACACTCTAATAGCTCTCATTCTCAAAACAATTTTTTTCATCACAAAACTTTTTAAAAAATAACAAAAAAATTAGTAGTCGAACGAAACTGCTTTCTTAAAAGCAAAGCAGCTAAAAAACTATCTCAAATGCACCATTAGTATGATCTAATTAATCTAATTATATTTTATTTAACCTAAATAATCTAATTCAAATTGCCTAACTAGTATCCAAATACTAATTATATCATATTTGAATTAATTTTAAATTATTTGAGTTAACTTTAGCTCATCTCAATAATTTAGAATTGTAGGCTGATCGAACTCAAATTTTTATCACTGGATTAGATAATTAATTAACATATATAACATTTATACGAGGCATAAATTTCAAAGCATCACTTATAATCCAAATTAAAATAATCTAAAATGAATAATAAGTTTGTACATAAATAATTTTCTCAAATCTTAATTTTTTAAATCTTAAAGCGCATCATGAATTATTTATTTGTGTATGAGCTCACCCAACCCTCACTATGGATTACATTTCTAATGGTTGTTTAACTTATAAAAAAAAAAGTTAAGTCATAAGGATCGTACAATATAATTGAATATGGTACTTATAGTTGATTCAACTTATTATTATTATTATTATTTTAATTTTAAAGTCGCTCTTTAGAAAGACAGCTCATCTTTAATTAAGACAGATGACCCACCGCCTCTAGCTCAGCTGGCGAAGAACTCCCAATCAAGTCAATCCTCTTCGTGGAGATACATATATACCTGGTGGAAAAAAGTGCAACCGCGTGATTTAATTTGATACTGGGATATACAATTATCTCCACTCATAAGATGGGTGAAGTGTTCGGGTATACCCATTGCAAAAAAAAAAAAAAAAAAAAAATTAAGATAGATGTTACATCACTCACCCTTAGAACTAAATCCCACGTCGGTTTTTTTTTTCTTTTACAAGTTGAAGCTTAAGAACAACTATAATTAGATGCACGTCTCATAGTAAGAGCGTGACTTCAAACCAATAAGTTTTATGATCACATCACAAGTAAAAAAAAAAAAATCTTTTAATTATATTTTCAAGTACTTAATAATTTGATAATTTGATAAATCTCTCTTTGCTCAAATAATAAAATATTTAATGGAGGATTAGAATATCATTAATTTGAAATCAAACCGCACATAGAATCCAAAAAGAGAGATGTTCAAATTTGATGATTCGACCCGAATTGAACTAGATGACATAATAAATTTTAAAATAATTAAATATATATTTAATTAAGTGATACATTAATTTAAATATATGATAAATATATAATTAAAAATAAATAAAAGTATCTAAATAATATTAATATTAATTATAATTTTAAAGATTAATATAAAGCTCATTAAGTTATAATTATTATGTGTTATAAATTTAAATAAGTATATTAAATATATCTAAAAAATTTATTATATAAGTTTATGAAGATTAGTATTAAATATAATACAAATATAATTTTAAAAAATTATAATTAGTATTAAAATTATATAATTTAAAATTTAAAAATTATTTTAAAATTTTTATAAAATATATCTAACATAAAAATATAATATGTAAATATTACTATAAAAATATATTTTGTAACAAAAATATTTAATTTTAAATATAAAAATTATTTTAAAAAACTTTATAAAATATAGCCAACATAAAATATATAGTATAGAAAATATTATTATAAAAAAATTATTTTTAAATAACTTTTCTATATTATAAAAATATAATTTGTAATAAGAATATAAAATAAAAAAAAATTCAAATGTTATTCTTATATCTTAATGTCCTTCTTTAATAAAATAAGATTTTAAAAATTTATAAAAATGATTATAAAAATAATTAAATTTAAATAATAAAAAAGTTATGATTAAAACTTAATATAAATTTAATTAAAATTTTTAATTATTTGATTAAATAATATGAAATAGTGATTAAGGAAAAAATTATTGAACCGGCGGTTTCTTAAAATTGGAATCGGTTCAACGGTCCAACTGACGGTTCTCATAGGTTCAACGGGAATCTGATTTTTCCATGTGATTGAACTGGTCTTATGAGAATTGGCATCATCATGAACCGCTGCTTTCTGAAACAAATAAAGGAATTGTGCCTATAACTGTAACATTGTTATGAATTGTTAACACTGTGACAAATTGAAGTTTTAGATGCGCAATGAGACCTAAGAGGTATGATATCGATTGGCAAAGAAGAATCACGATCCAACAAAAGAATGATGAGCTATCAGGAATTCAGTAGAACAGATCGTTTTACAAGTTTCTTCAATCTGAACAGCTAAGTATCGCACAAGTTAGTAGATTCTGATCACTGTAGAAAAGTGTTTGTTCCTGTAGATGCCTCGCAACTTTTACCTGATCCATAAAAATGTGATTTTGAAGGTCTAGAGAAGTTTTACTGTTGCTCAGTCGTGAATACCTGAATTTGGGCAACATCTGCAGTAATGTCGTTCAATATCTGTACCACCTGGCGCATGCTTGGCCGAACGTTAGGTGAGGGATGAGAGCATAGCACCCCGAGCCTCAAAACCAGTTCAACTTCCTCCGGCCTATAGTCATCCCCCAGTTTAACATCCTTGCTCTCCAGAATCCTCCCTCTTTTCAAGTTGTTCGATACCCAGTCCACTAGATTCTGAACATCTGGTGAAGCTTCTTGTAGAATTGGTCTCCTTCCACATGCAACTTCAAGCAGGAAGACCCCGAATGCGTATACATCGCTGGAGGTCGTTACTCTGGCAATTTTGTTGAGCTCCGGAGCAATGTAACCGATGGTTCCGGTTACATGAGTTGTCTTCGGATCACTTCCATGGTCGTATAATCTTGAAATGCCGAAGTCCCCAACTTTGGCATTCAGGCCATTGTCTAGTAAGACGTTGCTGGCTTTAATATCTCGGTGAATGACCACCTTCTCCCACCCCTCATGCAAGTAGAAGAGCGCTGAAGCCACGTCTTTCATGATTCGGAACCTGTCTTTCCAGTCAAGTTTCTTCTTTTCAGTGTCATCGAAGATGAACTTGTCCAGGCTTCCATTGGACATGAACTCGTATACCAGTAGAAGCTCACCTTTGCGCCTGCAATAGCCGAGAAGCTGGACCAGGTTTCGGTGAGAAAGTTGTCTAATGGCTAAAATCCCTGAAACGGTTACTCTCATATCTCGCATTGAATCGTGGGATATTCTTTTGACTGCAACTTCCTTTGTCGACATGGGCAGTTTCCCTTTATACACCCGGCCAAAGCCTCCAATTCCCAATAGCTCATCTTCTCTGAAACCCTTGGTAGCCTTGTAAAGGTCCTTGTATGAGAATCTATGCTGCTGGTATTCAACCTCCCAGACCTCCAGAACTTCAGCATACCTGGTCTTCATCACAACGATATAGGAAATTCCAGTTGCAGTCACCACCATAAATGCAAAGGCTAAAATGTAAAACTTAAAATTAAAAGCTTTAGTTTTTCTTTCTGCAGGCAATGGAAGAGAAGAAAGGCCAGTGAGATTGAGCCAGCGGGCTTGCCCGTTTAGTTTAAAGCTCCATCCCAACACATAATGAGACGTTTTGATCGACCCAGACGATGAAGATAAACCTACGTACATAGACTCATAGAAAACCAGAGATAGATTAATTGGATGAGAGATAAGGGGAATGCTTGGCTTAGGTACATCAATTGGAGAGATTGTTACATTGAGCTTCTTCTCCTGTCCATCATACTCCACCCAAACAACCATAGGGTTTCCACTGAGAAGAGTCAAGTTCTTATAACCTCTGCTTGCTTCCAAAAAATATGAAACTGGAGCAGCAGCCACCGATCTCAATCCGTTAATGTTGATACCAACATGATTGTTATTTATATCCTCAAACTCGACGTTATCCATGGTGTCCAACTCAACGGCAAGCACATGATTAGAGGAATTTCCATTGTTGGACGAATTGAAGAGTCCGAGGAATTGGATAGGCAGGGCACCAGGACGACCTCTTGTCGGCGAGATCACAAGCGCAAGTCCGTGGCCACCAACATCAGAATACTCCGACACAATCGCGAAAACGAAGCAGGTGGAAAAGGAGCTGACTTTACCATCTGACACATTCTTGAATCGGATCGCCGTCTTGTGGAACGCGTGGCTCTGCATGTACTTGCTCGTGTTGGTCATGATCAGCAGCCCGTTCGGTGCAGTGCTCGCGATGCCGTCAAGGAACAGATCGTCTCCGTTGAACCCATTGTAAATAAACTCATCATTTGCAGAAGCTACAGTTTTGATGATCAGGAGGAGGAAGAACAGTAGAGAAGCCATGAATGGTACTGCTTTTGGTCTCTGACATATCTTCTTGTGCTCCTCGTAAATCTCTCTTCCTGCACAAAATTATGTAGCAGGGAGATGTCTCCCAACTCATTTGAACTTGTTTTCATGCTTGGTGGCAACTCGCTGTTTACCATGACTTGCGGATTCTCCTTAGGAATCAGCTGAAGGAATTTCACCACCTTCACATTTTATTTTCTGTTCCATGATCGATGATAAGGTCAATACAAGTTGCCAAATGGCTTTTTTTTTTTTCCTCCTGTTATTCATTGAAGAGACGAAGGGTTCAAACACACTGCAAACAAAAAGGAAAAATAAAAAATAATGTAGTAGGTTATGTGTGATCTATTTGACTTTGTTCTAATCATAGTAGGCATGTTGTGTGTGTCTAATTTCATAAGAGATTATTTTGTAAAAAATCTAGTTATAATTTTATATTCAGATTCTAATAATATAGTGTTATATAACGTTTAATCAATTCATAATTATTGTATGTTAATTGTAAAGTACTTTATTTTAATATGTACTGATGTACTATTAACTGTAAAATAATACAGAACATTTCATAACTGTGTATACTATTGACTTAGCATCACATGATGCTATATTATTAGAATCCGAATATAAAGTTACGTTTGGATACTAAGTAATAATTTTTAAAATTTAAGGCCCTTAATTAGATGCCATACAATTTATAAATTTGAAAACGATAAAATAATAAATAACATTTATTTTAAATTTTTTATTTTGCAGTTAATAGTACTTAGACATTTAATTATCCAAAAACTGCTCTCTTTTAAATAATATGCGACCGGCGCTGGATTATATTTATTAATATTAACATCTTGGGCGGCTGCACGTCTTAACGATGGATCAACTAATCCGACAAAACAAATGAAACAACCAATCCGACGATCAAAATTAATTTAAATATTATATCTTCTATTTGGGATTTAGGAATTTGTGTTTTATAAAGTAAAAAGATGTAATTTTCCAAAAAAAAAAAAAAAGTAAAAAGATGTGACTCAATATATATATATATATATATATATATATATATATATATATATATATATATATATATATATATAACCACCATAATTTTTTATTTGCTTAAACAAATGTTAAAATTAACTTAAATTCAAGGCATATTAAGTCTATACCAAAATGGCTATAAATTAAGCTACAAATTACATATTTTTTCAAAAAAAAAATCCCAAAGTTATGATTCCTTAAAATAATTCCACTTTATAAGACATTAAAGAAAATTTTAGGGGCTCAAAAAACTACAAAAATTATTTGATTAACCTTTTATGTGCATATATCTAATATTTATGATAGTATTTTCATCAACAAATATGTATTTAATAAATACACATTGATAGCATTGTGAGACATCAGAAGATAAAATCTGAGTGAGTCCCTCATTTTTTTCTCAAAAAATATCTGTGTTTATTTACATTGAAAAAATTAATACGTCAATGTGAATTTTCTTAGGTTCTAATCATATGCACATGATTATTTATGCGATCATAGATATTGATCATCTCTTAATTGATTGCTCATTTAGAACTACTATGCATACAAAGCTATCTTGGCAGGCGGATTCAGGGGCATGCCCACGCCACTACCATCATCATATTAAAATTTATAAAATCTGATTTGATACATATAAAATTAACGAAATTTTCAGTTCAAAATTCTCACCTTTCTACACCTCTGCTCCGTTGCTGTCTGAAAAAGAGAAAGGAGACGAGGTAACTCACGCCTTTCCACCCACCCGCATGCTTCTGCTTGTCCAAATCCCGTAAATCTGAAGGAGGAGTATTATACAAACCCTCTTTTCAAAAAAAAAAAAAAAATCAATCAATTTTAAAACTTGTTTTTGCAGAAAATGGAGTTTTAAAATTTAAGTAGAAAAAGTTAAAATTATTGTTCAAAAAATAACAAAATTAATACATATTTATTATAATTGAAACTAAAATTATTTTATTTATGTAGATAAATAATGTTAACATTCTTGATTAAACTAAAATAACTTTAAAATATTTTGCATATTTCATATTATCAATATATATATATTCGTGATTTTAATTTGTAAGTATTTCATAAATTATTATTTAATATCTTATATTGATTATGCTATATATATATATTTAAAATATATTACAATTCATTAAATTTATATTTTTGACATTCATAATTTCCAAAAATAAATAAATAATTTATTCATGTCATAAGATAAATTAAATAAATATTTCAAAATATTTTTGCCTAGAATTTATTGTTTAAGAAGAGAAAATGATTAGCCCGTGAGATAAAGAAAAAAAAAGTGCTCTAGAAAGTAATAGTGAGAGCAAGAGGATTAATAAGTAGACTTCATTCAAAAAGGATTTACAAAATAGTGTTTCCAAATAGTATTTAAACCAAGTTTTTCATCTCAAGCTTTTTAAAAAAAATTGATTTAACAAGAAAATCTCTAAAAAGAATTTTACCTTTTATAAAATGAAAAAAATTGAGAAAACAATGTACCCAGTAGAGTCTTAGCTTGTCCAAAAATATAATTTGGGTAGATTTATATTAAATCCTAAATCCTCCAGCCTGCTTTTCCGCTTTTCATTTCTAATGCTTTGTCAACTCAACACATCACATCGCTTCGCTTCCACAATCATTCAATCAACTTTTAAAATTATATATATATATATATATATATATATATATATATATATATATATATATATATATATATATAATTGATATATTGTAATGATTTCGTTTATTTATTTTATAAAATTTTCTAATTTCTATCTTAATATGCTCATAATAAGATTCAAAGAAAAAAAAAGATTAAGTATAGATTGACTTTGTAATATGTTTAGTTATTTTCAGTTGTGATTAACAAAAATACTTACATAAAATAATAAATAATTTATTCATATTTTATATAAAAGTGTATTATTATTTTTTATCATATTGTGCCCCTTCTGAGAATAGTTTCTGGATCCGCCCCTATTAGTTGGTTAGGTGTAATAATATTTGATCATCTCTTTATGATCAACTACATTTAATAATTATTGTAATAATAAAAAATGTCACAATTTAAGTTGCTAAGAAATCTTCAATTTATAAAACGCGTGAGCATAATAAAATAACATGCAATTATTGTGAAGTGCGTTTGAGGCTGGCATCATTATTATAGCCCATGAGAAGTAGATATGTATTTTTTTTATCTTGACTCTGAATAATTCTATATATTATTTAACGCTTGAGATTTTTCCAAGATATTCTATAGGGATTGATATGTCACAATAAAATTAATCAAATCATGCATGAATTGAATGACAATATGTATATTAAATATTTTGAACCTAAATTAAAAATCATCCAAATTTTGGTTTTAATAAATTTATAGTAAAATGGAATGTCTCAACGAGATGAATTCAGGAGGATCAAGAATAAGTTGATCTGAATTCAAATAAACTTAAATAAAGTTTTAAAATTGTTGTATGCTAGAAAATTAGTAGAATAAAAGTTACTTTACTTTAGATACCCAAAGACACACAATGTTTGAAGATTAATAATAAAACTCCTGCGATTTTACTGAGAAAAGAAGGAAAATCACTTGCTCAAGAAAATCTTCCACTATGTATTTGTTTTGGAGTACAAAGCTTTCTCGATACGAGATTACAGAGTTGTATATGAGAAGGGTTGACAATGAGAATCCCAGAATCAAACAACAACAGCTATATATTCACTTTCAGGTTGTAACAATTACTAGTGGTAGTAGATGATGGTGAACAGCGAGGGGTCAACGACTGACGATGAAGGTCGCAATGAGGGTGACCGGCGAAGATGGCCGGCGGTGACCGACGATGGTAGTGGCGATCGGCGTCGAGTCATGGCGATGACCGACGACGATGGTCGAATCGCGATAACCGACGCATACTTGGGCGATATGGACGGTGCGGACAATGAGATTGATGACGGCGAGACCGGCGCAAACGACGGCGGTGGGTTGACAATCAACGGGGTGGTCGGTGCCAGAAAGACGACATTAGCTGGAGGATTTTAAAGCTTTAAAGCTCCCTCATCTTTCTTGCTTGGACTTCCCCTCATGTGAAGAATGAAGGGCTATTTATAGATTAGAGATGTGACATTTCTGCAGATACATGCAAATCCGAACCACTCTTCCATCGGACGGCTCAAAATGATTCCTTTGATCATCTGATGTATTTTGTGTATTTGAATGCTCAAGTGAAGTCAGAATTAGGAGATTTTAGGCTTGTTAGATCCGGCTCGTCAAGACGCTCGATTTGACTATAAACACTCCATATTTAAGAGCTATTTAGGGATTTAACTGATGTTCCAAAGTTTTCAATGATATTTTAAGTGCTCGATCTCGACTAGTTTCAACCGAGGATCAACTTGCTTTTGGCATCAAGATTCGTGCTTCGACTAGTAGGATTTAAGTGTCATATCAAGAATTATGATTAGAAATTTTGAGACACTAATTGAATTATTTCCAATTCTAATATGCTTATAGTCGAATCAATCAGCTTGATGAGCGGAAGTCAACGAGCCAAAGATCACTTAAATTAGAAGTTAATAAGACATTTAAATCCTCAAGAAACCATTAAGGTAATTAATATGAATCATTTGATGGAGTGTTTTGAGATTTTAGCTAAAATTTCTAAAATGCATTTCCTAAAACTTTATAAATGGGACTTCCTTCTCATAATGGGAGAGAGGGCCAAATGAAGCTTAGAGGAAAGGTGAGGAACTAAGTTTACAAATTTGAAGCAATCCACCACCATCACCATCATCTACCTCATATAGCTATCGTTGACCACCACTAGTAATCGTTACAGCCTTACCACGAACATAGTAATGTTATAACCTAAAGTTACGGCTATTATTGCCTTATTTTTATTTCCAATTTTATAATCTCATTTTCTTCATGTCAGGAGAAGAGTGAAATTTTATAATTTCAGATTATATAGTGGATTACTTAAGCTGGGCTAGGCCTCATGATTTTTGGTTATCAATGATCGCCTTGTATTTACTATAAAAATTAATGTTTTAAAAAAATGGCTCTTTCATTCATCCAAAATATATATGTTGACCTCCACATATGTGTCATAAATCAAATCAAGCCTACAAATTGAATTCGATGGACTTCAGAGGTGATAGTGTCCAATTTGAGGCTCAAAATGCATTGGACATCTCTGAAAATGATTGAAATGACCTTGGATCGATGAACGAACATCGCCATCGTATTCAGAACGTAGAAATTAATTGAAATATAAATATTGCAAAATCTAACAAGCAATTGATTAAACGCTCGATCTATCAAAGTGTTAACGCGCATATTGGAGTCGGGAAGTTACGATGATATCCGAACGATCTCCGTTCATGAAATTGGTTTTGTCGTTAGACTCAAAACATCAAAAACTATCAAATGAGACTGTCCACGCTCAATTCAAATGAGTCTATGCAAATGTCGAATGATTTGAAGTGGCAGTGCGCAAATCAAGACTGAAATGCATAAGACATCACCAAAATCAACTCAATTGACCTCCGATCGATGAACAGACTTCTCCATCGCATTTAGAACGTCGAAATTGGTTAGGATATAAATATTACATAACTTAATAATCAACTGATCGAGTGCTCGAGTCGTCAACATGCTTGCACAAGACATCACCAAGTTCAATAAGTGATTTGGAATGAACTTGAGCTGTTGGTTGCAATCAATTTGGATAAATGATTTGACCCATTTTGGCTTTTTTAGGCCAATTTGGGTCAACTTAGGTCAAATGATCAATTGGACTTGGTTTGGCTCAATTAAAGATTTAGTCATGTTCAATCATTGATTATGAATTAGTTTGAATAAATTATTTCAATCAATTTGGTATATGGTGGGTTTTGGCTATTTTAGGTTTCATTTGGGCTGAAGGTTAGCTTGCCTAAGTTGACTTGGTTTGATCCAATTCAATGTAGTTGATCACCCTAGGATGATTGTTGATCATGATATGAAGTTTGAATGGGCTTTGTTCAATCCAATTTATGTTGGATTAGAATTTGGCTCAAAAAGGTCTTTTAGGTCACTTTGGGTCAAGTAGACCTAAATGGGTCAATTGGTTTTGGTTTTGGCTTGATTCAAGTTTAGTTTGGCTTATACATAGATTTAGGATGAAAATATAAATCCAATTGCAATTAGTTTGGAGTCAAATAGATTTTGGTTCATATGATAATTTCAAGTCAAAAGGGGTCAACATGAGGTTGACTTGGATTTGATTTGATAATTATAGTTTGTATTTATGTTTGGAACAACGATTGAAGGAATGATTGAATCATGAAGAAATTCATGAGTTTTGAGTTCATTTGGATATCATTTAGCTAAGTTCAAAAAATTGGCTAAAATAGCTAAAATTAGGAATTTGATTTGATTTGTGTTTGGTTTTAGCTATTTGAATTTATATTTCATTTATATTTATGAATATAAGTGAAGATATAAATGATTCATGAAAAAATCACTTGAGTTTGAAGTGATTTGGAAGCAAATTTGATAAAATTTAAGGATGTAGGTCAAAAGGGCTGAAGTGGAGAATTGATTTAGTTTAATTTATTTTTGGTCATTAGAGGGTATGTTTCATTTATATTTGTCAATATAAATGAAGGAATGATTTATTTATGAAGAAATCAATTAGGTTTGGGTTGATTTGGGTTGAGATTTGATTAAGCTTATGGAGATAGGTCCATATGGCTTAAGAAGGGTCTTGATTTGATTTGATTTAGTTTAAATTAGTTTTGGCTATTTGAATTTGGATTTAATTTATATTTGTAAATTTAAATGAAAGAATGTTTGATTTATAAAGAAATCAACCAATTTTGATTTAGTTTAAAAGGATTTTTGGCTAAGCATATGAAGGCGGTTCATATGGCTTAGGAAGGGATTTTGGAATTTGAATTTGATCATGGGTTTCAATCATTTGATTTAGAATTTGGTTTGGAATTTGATTTGAGATTGAATTTGTATTTGAATAAATCAATTAGATTGGGGTTAATTTGAATTTGGTTAAAGCTAAGTCCATATGATAAAATTAAAGATCTTAGGAAGGGTTTTGAAATTTGAATTTGATCATGGGTTTCAATCATTTGATTTGGAATTGATTTGAAATTTGGGATTGAATTTGAGATTTGGTTTGGAAGAAGGAAGCAATGGTTGGGTTTAAGGCTATATGGTAGGCAAGTCTTCCTAAATCCTTAAGGCATAACTTATTCTTATGGCTAAATCTTCTAAGTCTCTAAGTTTAGGTTAAGTGTTCACCTAATCACTAGAACTGTCTTAAGACTAAGGAGCTCTTAGTGTCTATAAGAGACCTAGATCTATGATGAGAAAATTGAGAGCTCACTCCAAAAGTGTGGTCAACACCCATGATACCTTAGGAGCCCTTATTAGATGATTAGGTCCATTGAAGGGTGATGCTTCTATCTTTCGAGATAGTACATCACACCTCAATGTTATACCCGATTACTTCAATAAGTATCTCCTCAGATTTGCGTGGTGTTCCCCCTACATCAAAAAATAAATACCACAGATTTTTCTAGCGACCCCACTGGGGATGGTTCCTCTCTTCATCTCTGGTAGACAATTGCTATCTCTAAGCATCGATAGTAGACTTATATTTTATATAAAGTCCTAGACTATCTTTCTTTTCATTGGCACTTAGCTTATTTCATCCTTAAGTAAAGCTTGTCAACATCCTTTAGGTTTTAGAATCTCACACCATGTAGGTCTTGAAACCCATATTGGGTCCCCCAATGAGTAAAAGATAAAATTAACTAATGAAAGGAGATGACTAAAAATTTAGAACCAGTTTACCACCAGCTTGGTGAGGCAAGGTTCATCTTATACTTAACAAAATGACACCTTTTAAAAAGCACTATTCAAAATTCACATAACAAAAGATTTCCTCAAAGTTCATAAGAAGTTTTCAAAAGGCATAAAAAAATACCCAAACCTCATTTAACAATACCTACAATTATTACATGGAGGTTCTTTTCAAAATCAAAGTAAAATTTTTTTTAAAACCCATTTTTTCAAAAGCACATTCTTAAAAATAGTTATCTCTACTTCAACATACTTAGGTTTGTTTTTTTAAACGATTCTACTTTCAAATGAAATCATGACATAAAATTGAAACTCCACTTAGCATATTTCATATGTGCTAGAGTTGGAGTTCCCTCTTTTCAAAAGAAAAAATCACAAACAAAATCAAGACATATTTGAACTCCATTTGACATACCCAAATTTATCAAATGAGAGTTATATTTTTTTTTGGAAAATAAAAATAAATTAAACTCTATTTAACATACCTAAATTTGTTAAATAGATTTCCCTCTTTCAAAATCATAACACATTTGAACTCTATTTAACATACCATATTTGTCAAATAAGAGTTCCCCTCTTTTTCAAAAATTTAAATCAAATCAACACATATCAAACACATTTGACATCTACTTAACATACCTAAATTTGTTAAGTAAGAGCTCCATTTCAAATCAAATCAATATATGTCATACACATAACAAACAATCATCACAAACAAAAATATTTTCACAAAATTTTCAAACATAAATTGAAAATCTTTTAGAGTACTAAAATTTGCTAAGTAAAGGTTTTCCAAATCAAAATTTCAAACATACAACATATATATCTCCAAAGTCTCTCCAAATATTTGAACCCCACTCAATATACTTAAAATTTGTTGAGTATGGGTTCTAAATAAAAATCATATGGCAAAGTCTCTTCTCCAAATATCAGAAATCTCTCCAAAATTCAATGAACCCTACAAAACATACCTAAATTTGTTAAGTGTGGGTTCAAATTCTAAATCCAATCTAGAAGTCAATGATTGAAGAAAAATATCAAAGCAAGGGTCTAACTCAGTTATGTTTGAACAAATGCAGTGATTTCAACACATTCAGTCTTTTCCTGCCTTCAATCAGTGCAGTTACTATGGTTTCTGGAAAGTTCATCTTTTCCTTCCCACCGGGTGTAGATCTGGCCCTGGACCAGGCCATACATGACCTGACCACCACTTGTGATTGATTCGATTGTGGCTTGAGTAGTCAAGTTACTTATGAGGGCGACCTATGAGCTTGAGGAAGAGGTGGCAGACGATGCTTCTCCTTTATCCTGACCACGGTTCCCTCATTGAAGAGGATGGCTGTCGTGGTTCCCACACCCTGATCAGTGTCAGTGTCAGTCTAGCTGCTTCAACACAAGTTCAATTAGTTGCCCCTGCCATTGCTCAAATGAGGGCTACTACCTCCTCTTTGGTCACCCCAAAGGTGAAGGCTATCTTGGCTTCTGAGATAGTCTCCCTTACCTTTGAGGTAGGTTTCAGCTCTTGCTCTGCTTTGCTCACCCGCACCTAGCACTACAATAAAAACATGAAGGTCAAGCGACACCATGAGTAAGCATCTAGGGAGATTGATGCTGCCTCCCACGTCGCTAAGGAGGGTTCTCCCTGTGAGACCTCTCCACTCTTGAGTGGCAGCAGGTTTCACTCCCTCTTAACCTCATATGAAGAGGAGGACTATAGGAGGATTGCTACATTGCCTCCACCACCAACACACTTTGAGGTACCGGCTAGGGAGCATAGGAGGCCCTATGCCGGTCTTAGGATAGCTCTTCAATAGGTTGGTAGAGCGTACGGACGCTGAGAGTCCAGAGCATTTTTTGATTTGAGGTATTTGATTCCCAGGAGTGTTAGTGACCAGATCCATAGGGAGAGAGTCACCGAGGCTCGAGTATTAGCCCAAACGGGCAAGAGAGAGAGATGGAGTCACCGAGGCTCAAGTATCAACCTGAACATATAATTTAAATTAATATGTAAGGTACAATCAAATGAATTAAATATAACTTAAACCAACATTGTGGGAATAATAAGTGGACATTATCCCATAATAAGTGAACTTTCACATCCTTCATTAGGGTCCTTATTACTCTATGATTCACATAACAAAAATGAAATAATACTTGTTGATCTCATTTTTGGAGTGAGTTCTTAATCTCCTCATAGACCTAAGACTCTTATAGATACTAAGAGTTTCTTAGTCTTAAGAAACTTCTAGTGATTATGTGAATACTTAACCTAAGCCTAAAGACTTAGAAGGGTTAGTCATAGGGTTAGGTTATGCCCTAGGGACTTAAGGGGGCTTACCCATCTTATGGCCTAAACCCAATCCATGTACTCCTTCTCAAACCAAACACCAAATTTAAATTCAAATTCAAATCAAATTTCCAAAATCTACAATCAATTTCAACCTCAAATCCACACTCAAAATCCTTCATAAGCCTTATGATTGAAATCCATGGACTTAACCCTAGCCAAATCCAATTCTATTCAAATTCAATTGATTTTCTTCAAGATCAATTTAATCCCTCAATCATTTATCAAATTCAAATCCAAATTCAACTCCAAATGATTGAAACCCAAAATCAAATCCATGCTCCAAATCCTTCTTAAGCTATGTGATCTACTTTCATTAACTTAGTCAAAATCTCATTCAAATCAATGCAAAATCAATTGATTTTCTTATAAATCAATTATTTCATCAATTATCTTTCTAAATATAAATTAAATCTATATCCAAATGATCAAAACTAAATTAAAGTTAGAGCTATTCGTGCCCCCATTGGACTAGCCAATTCCTTTTTTTTTTTTTTAATAAAACCCTAAGTTCCTTTTAGCAAAATAGTTTGCTTGCTCGTCTCCATCTCGGTGCTTGTAAGTCACAGCCATAGCACTTACTGTTCGCTCACTCTCTCATTCTCTCTCCAAGTCTCTCCAAAACAGAACATTCATTGCTCTCTTTCTTGCTCTCTCCATGCTACAATGTATAGCACCGTTTGTTCACGTGCTTGCTCTCTGCATGCTAGAAGCCACAGCCCTCGCAGCTCACCCGCTCACTCTCTCCAAGCCGCAGGCTACAACGCTTACTGCTTGCCTGCTTGTTTCTCCAAGCATTAATACATGTGGAGACACAATATTCCATAGGCACTGTAAGATATCTTGTCCTTATTTTTTCTTAGAAAAGCATGTCATTCTTTTGATTCTTTTTTTGCAATAATCATTTTAAAAAATTTAGGTTATCTATTGAACTTCTCGTAGATCCCTAAATGATTGCTTGTTGAGAATTTTAAAGTTTTTCACTTATTTATTCGAAGAAATCCTAATGTAACAAGTCCATAGTCCTCTCATCGATTTACATATAATGTATAAAGTTGAAATTATATGTCTTCTAAATTATCAATTTAAGCCCCCACTAATAGAGACCGATAAGATTCTATGTCAGATGAAAAATATTAAGAGTGTTTTTGAATTTTCGTTTTGTACCCCAATTAAAAAAAAAATTCTTAGCTCCACCCATACTTCATGGGAAGGCTCATGAGCTTATTGTAATAGTGGTCTTCAATTGGCTCATCTTCTATCTTTGATATTATTTCAAAATTTATATTATCATTTATTAAAACTTTTAAAGATACATGTTAAGATATGAAAGTTATACTTTTGTGCAAGAGGTTTATGCTCTTTTTCTCATGTCATCAATCTATGCATTGATTATCGTTGAAATTTCTCATAAATTAAGTCAATCTCTTGTACAAAATTATTGACCCTCATTATTATTTCATTTCTTGAAATTAAAAAAAATAGAAAGGGTACTCTCTAAGTGCAAAATAAAAATATATATGATAATATGATAAATTTAATATATATATATATATATATATATATATATATATATATATATATATATATATATATATATATATATATATATATTGTCATTAGTATATAATAACAAAAAAAAGAGAAGATAAAAAAAGAAAAGAAAAAAGCCGCAGGTTCTCGTTCCGTCTCCCTGAAGCTCCACATTCGCTCCTTCTCGTTTCACCAAGCTTAACTTTAAGCCTCATCTTCCTTCTCCGCCCTTTTCTTCATACAGGCAACGGAAAACGAGAGGACTCCGTCATCAGGCGTTCCTCTTGCCATTCCATCTCCCTCGAACCGCAAGCATTTTCTTCCCGAATCCTTCCCTATTCCTCGTCCGATCATTCCTTTTGCCACATACCGAAAAGGAACTCCGTCATCAGACAGATTTCTCTCGGTCTCCAGCAATTTCCCATTTCTTTCCCTACTCCTCTCGACCTCACTGCTCCAAAATTTCAGAAAGCTTCTTCTCATCTCTCGGGATTCCCTCCAACTCCCCATCCATAGGTGACGGCCATACTCCCTTCCCTCCGTTCCTCTGGTGCAAGAAATCATTCTTCCCCGATTCACTATCCCCATGAACTATCGGCTAATGGCTTCCTCTCCCTCACACAGCAAGTTATCGATTCTATTCTTATTATTTTCATCTAATTACAAGTAGGATAAGCGTCTCTTGCATCTGCTTTGCACGTCAATCTCTCGATCTCATTCCTTTCAGGTGATCCTCTCCATTTTCATAGCAGCAACAGTTATAGCAATTCCAACTTGCACATAAACCTCAAGACGAGCTCTCCAAGCTGCTTCCCTCTTTACTTCTTTGTTTGATTGCCAAAATAGCAATTAATTCTTCTATTTTTATTCGCCGATCATTACAAATGTGCAACAAAATAGATTTGAATGTGTGTAGAAATTATATGTATATGTATGTGTATTTTTATGCAGGTTTGAAGGCCTCACATTAAAAGCGTGATAAGATAAAATCAACCAGATGTGTTTTAAAACATACGTCGTCATCTTATTAGAGTGTGATACAAAAATTTGTTAGATGCTTTTTTAAATATTCAGAAATTTGGCCTTAAAAAATTTGATTTGTCTAAAAAAAAAATCAATGATGCAATAATCTAAAGCGAAATTTAGAAATGTTAAATGGTAAAATTTCATTGAACAAAAAAATAAAAAGACTTACTGGGATTTGAAACAAATTGGAAGCTCACAAGCAATATTAATTTCTCCACTTCCTCTACCCATTGCTCAAAGGATCACTTATGACTTTAAGACTCAAATGAAATGTGAGGGAAATGGTCTCCCAAATTCCTTCAATTTATAAGAGGAGAGTGAGCCTTTTTTTTAGCAAGGTTCATATTCAATTTATGAAATCTTAAGTGGTACGACATGTGTAAAACATGTTACAACCACTTTATTCCATATATTTGATCTTTGTTAGGAGATATTATATGAATAACAGTAATGATCCAACACAATATTTTCCTATTTTAGTTGGATTACATCAAGGATCAACATTAAGCCCCTATCTTTTTACTTTAGTTATGGATGTTCTTACGAGGCATTTACAAGAAGATGTACCTTGGTGTATGCTTTTTGCTGATGACGTTCTTCTTGTTGATAAGACTAGAGGAGTCCAACAAAAACTTGAATTATGGAGGTCAACTTTAGAGTCTAAAGCTTTTGTTTAAGTAGATCTAAAGCGAATATATGGAGTGTAATTTTAGTTGTAGAAGTTTTAGTGATAGTGTTGTGACTTTAGGTGATCAAGTCATTAATAAGAGTGAGCGATTGAGATATTTAGGCTCTATTGTCCAAAATGATGGTGAAATAGATGGAGATGTTATTAGTAGAATTCAAGTTGGATGGTTGAAGTGGAGGAATGTATCCGCCATTATGTGATAGAAAAGTTCCACTTAAATTTAAGGAAAATTTTATAAGATGGTGGTAGACCGCAATGACTTATGGTGTAATGTTGGCCAATAAAGAGAAGCATAAGACTAAGTTGCTAAGTTGAGATGAGGATGCTTGTGTGGATGAGTGACTTTACTCTAGAGATAGAATGCAAAATGAGTATGTTCGGGAAAAAGTTGGAGTAGCTCCAGTGGTAGATAAGATTAGGAGACGCTTAGATGGTTTGGCCACATAAAGCATCTACCGTCCAATGATGACCGGAGAGTAGATGCATTAGATTTGCCTTATGTTAAGAAAGGTAGACCTAAAAAAGACTTGGTTAAGATGTATAAATAATGATCTTAGTATACTTGAATTAGATGAGAATTTGACACATAATAGGACACAATGGAGACGAAGGATTCATGTAGCCGACCCCACCTAGTGAGATTAAGGCTTGTTGTTGTTGTTGTTGTTGTTGTTTCTCATTAGGGTTGGATGGATAATTGTCACAAACAAAAATTGTATGTGATAATATTTTTCTCTGCAAATATAATTTTCTATAGATTAAATTAAAGCAAAATAACAAATATAAATTCCATGATAAAATGAGTTATATTTCTCTCAAACTCCTCAAAACCAAACAAACCTTAATTAATGCTTGAGTGGCTCAGATTATGTGTAATCTTATCATGTTCTGATACACCATAATATCTTAAATCAAAATGAAATGGTAGTTTAGTTGAATAAACTAAAATTATTGTAATCACATCGTTATGATTCCAAGTTCAGCAAATCCAATATTATCCTCCAAAGGAGAAATCATGTGCACAAAAATATCAAAAAAATATTTATTGAAGAGGCTTGCCAAGAAGCAATATTAAAGTTAGAAAAGAACCTCTCACCTTTGAAAATTGATTATGGATGAGAATGAAAGTTGAATATGATATTAACAAAGATGTAAAATCCTACCAATATGTATAACCTTAGTAATCATTTTACTTTTATTTAATTTGCTATCAAATTAAATATAAACAAAGATGAAATATTTTGAATTACAAATAGAAATTTAATTATACTCTTGTTGTGTGCTAGAAAATCAGTTGCGGTAGAATAAAAGTTTACGCCTTAGCTTCGTTGTAGAATCTAGCACACACACAGATGTTTGAAGAATGAACATGAAAACTCCAGAATTTTTACGTGAAAAAAATCTATATATAGGTGGAAAAAACCACGGGGCCTAGCCCAGTAAAAACTTTCACTATGTATCTATTTTAGAGTACAAAGTTTTCCTGATAACATTATAGAATTATATATGAGAAGGGCTAATAATGTGAATCAAGGGAAAACAATGTATCGCTGTTGTAAATGCTTGTTGGTAACAGCTTGATGATGGTGAACACAAGTGACCAATGATTACGACGCGTGGTGATGACGATATGGTCGATAGGACCGGGAAGGTCTGGCGAGCGATGACCAGCGATGGTGGTCGGCGGTGATGACCGGCGATGATGGTTGATGATGATGACAATCGATGGTGGTGGCTGATGGCGGCGCCGCATGGTCGACAGCAAAAGGCACGCGGTCACATGATCGATACCTGGTCTGCGGGGATGACCGGCGATGGTGGTTGAGGATGATGAGGATCGGCGGTGACGGTGGCCGGTGGCGGTGGTTGGCGGCCGACGACTGTGGTCGGTGACCGTCGAGTGGTGGCACGATTATGTTTGGAGGATTTTCAAGCTTTAAAGCTCTCTCTTCTCTTTAGCTTGGGCTCCTCTCATGTGAAGAATGAGAGCTATTTATAGATTAGAGGGAGGGTGTTTATGTGAATACATGCAAAATCAAAACCACTCCATCGGATGACTCAAAATGATTCCCTTGATCATCTGATGTATTTTAAATATTTGAATGCTCAAATAAAGTCAGAATCAAGAGATCTTGAACTTGTTAGATCCGGCTCGTTAAGACGCTCGATTTGATCATAAACACTCTATATTTAGAAAATGTTTAGGGATTTAATTGATATCCCAAAGTTTTTAATGATATTTTAAGTGCTTGATCTAGACTAGTTTCGACTTAGGATCATATTGCTTTTGACATCAAGATTCGTGCTTCGACTACTGAGATTTTTAGTGTCATATCAGTTGCTACCCTATTTTTGGATGTCATTATCTCTATCATCCAAAAATATAAGCCAAATAATTGAAAATAATAAATTCTTAATGGAATTTACGGGTTTATTAACTATATAGTTTGAGAGAATAAATTTTCACGCGCACACAAGATTATGATCACGGAAGTGAGGTCATGGATGTGCGCAGTGCTCTAGAGGCTCAACGGCCCGCTTCTGACTCACTCGCTCTGGCCCCGTTCTCATGGAGGGCGACAAGGGTGAGTGGTAGCATGAAGGCCGCTACAAACGACGTCGATGAGCATTTTTTTCAATTTTTTTCCATTTCTTTCCTTTTTTTTATTTTTTCCCTTTTAACCCCTATAGTGGGCCTATAAAACCCCCCTATGGTCAAGTGAGGAGACACAACTCCCATTTGCTCTAGTGTTCCTCTTTATTGGATGAGAAATCATGTAGTAGAAGTTCAAGGGCTAAGGTAAAAATTTTTTTTTTCTTTTTGTCAGCAAAGTTCTGAACTTCTTCTTAAGAGAAGGTCATTCACTTTGCTAATCAAGACCCGTTGCTCATATGACGAGGCTCCGATTTTCCCTCGAAAGAGGCGTCAACTGTTCTCGTCGGATCGACCGGGTTTGGAGGCGATCAAGGCCCGTAGTTCATCGCGAGGCTCAGCTTTTCCCTCGAAGAGCGCCAATGCCTTCGGACCGGGTTTGGAGGCGAACAAGGCACATAGTTCATATAGTGAGGCTCTGATTTTCTCTCGAAAGAGGTGTCAACTATCCTCGTCAGACCAACCGAGTTTGGAGGTGATCAAGGCCCATAGTTCATTCGGTGAGGCTCCGATTTTTCATCAAGAGAGGTGTTAACTGTCCTCGCCGGACAACCGAGTTTGGAGGCAGTCAAGGCCTGTAGTTCATACGGCGAGGCTCCAGTTTTTCTCGAAAGAGGTATTAACTGTCCTCATCGTACTGACTGGGTTTGGAGGCGGTCAAGGCCCATAGTTCATATTACAAGGCTCCAATTTTCCCTCGAAAGAGGCGTCGATTGTCCTCATCGGACCGACTGGGTTTGGAGGAGATCAAGGCCCATATTTTTTACTTCTTCTTGTAGGAAATTGAATTTCTTGAATCTCCAATGGATGGTTCAACAGTTGACAATTGCCAAGATGGTGGAAAAGCGTTAATTAGGAACCATCCTTCGAACAACTCAGAAAGTCTGACAGGTAATTTCAGAGTATCATTAGAAAGAAATACTTTTTTTTCCTTTTTCTTTTTTGATCTCATATGTATGCGTATATTTTTTGTCAGATCATATGAAATTTTTTTTTTCAAAGCTGTCTATGAACGACAAAGTCACCAAAGGATATGCCCAAGTATTGGGGTGAGTGAGTTGCTTTACACAATTCTCAAACTTTTATCTTTTTCTTTCTCTTTTATTTATTTATTATGTATTTTCACAGGATGATGGCCAGAATAAAACCAATAGTGTGATAGCTATAGACGATATATCATCCACTATCACGGCTGATAGTTTAATTGTACTCCATAAGAAATTTTATTTTCCTAATGAGTTGGTGACTATTGCTGCCAAAAAGTCTGATCAAGCCCGTTCACCTCCACCAGGATACTTTACTATTTCTGAGATGATTCTTCGTCTGAGACTGCGATTCTCTTTGGCTCCTGAATTGATTGAGATCTTTAAAATATGCGGTGTAATTTTATCATAATTTTCATTTTGAGCTTTAATGATCATCGTTGGTTTGACTACCATTTTTAGAGAGTGTGGTGTTAATTTGAACATTAAATACTTGTGACGAATGTGTAGATTCACATGTGATGTTTGAGGACGTGTTTCTTATCGGGTTATAAAGAATTTGATAGAATTTTCAGCACGAGATCTATCTAGAAATTGGTCTAATGGATTCTTTTTTGTGAAAAATGAGTGGGGCATCCCTGAGAGATGAGGAAGATTGAATGAACTTCCAGATCCATTGTTGATTGAAGAGAATGAAATCTTAATGACTCTTAATATTTCAAATGCAAAAAGCTTGCAGCATGAGTTACATCATATTGACAAATATATAAGTGAGATAGAATGTTCAAGGTTGACCTTTCCATTCATGGATGGAGATCTCATGCTCTTCCACTGAAAAGATCAAGTAAAGGTGATGAAAGGTCTCCTCATATTCACAGGATTATTTCAAGAAGCCCATTACAAAATCATGGAGATAGCAATGTTTCTTCTTTTAAAAAAAAGAAGACATGTGCCGAAGTGACTATGCCAAATATTTGTGGAGAAGATGTTCGCCCCCAGTTGGCCTCTCAGAGTTTAGCTATCTCAACTCATAATGGAGGAATTGCTTTCTAAGTCATATTCACGAAAAGTGTTAAAGTCAGATGCATTGACGCCAATGAGCGTGAATTAGTATATCTTCTCCTTCTTTTTTCTTCTTTTCCTTTTTTTCTTCGTGTAATATTTGTGATTTTTTGATTGTAGGTAGCTCAAATATTAGGGCTGATGGCTCATTTGGGTGTCTCTCTAGAAGAGTGGAATACTAAATTTTTGAAGGTAAAATATCTGCAAGGCGAGTATGAGCAAAAGATGAGTGCTAAGAATAAAAAAGTGGCAGCTCTCGAAGATCAGCTAATCGAGTGTAGAACTGAGCTAGTGAACATGTCAACTTCTCTTTCTCTCCAACGTCAGGAGGTTGAGCATACTCATGATAAGCTAATTAAGGTGAGTGCAGAGACTTGCCCGAAAGAGAAAAGACTCAAGGAACTTGCAGCGGAGAAGAAAGCTCTTGAACTAGAGAAGAAAGCATTACAGAATCGTCTTTCTGAGAATCAGCTTATAATGTCAGAAGCGAAAGTAAATGAAATCTCCTTGAAGATAGAGAAAGACTTTAAGAACTCCCTATATTATCATGATATTATCGAGGACCATGTCCAGGAAGCTCGTAATCATATTCTTGATGTTGAAGTGAAGGAGTTGGAGCGCTAATGTTTAGAGGAAGGCTTCATCCGAGGATTCTTAAAAGAAATCCACTTAGTACATCATAAAATTAGAGCTAGTATTGAGAATCTATCTCCCAACCTAGTGTCTGAAGACGCTTCGCCAGATTCAAGAGATGAATGGGTTGAGAGTGAGTTTAAGAGAGCATCTTCCAGTGGTGAGGAGGACATTGATATCATATAGTATCACTTGAGGATGCATTTCTTTTCCTTTTTTCTATGTATTGTTATTTATTATTATTATTTTATGTATCTGGAATTTTGATTCTTTCTTATATCATCATGTTAGTGCTGTCAATGATATTAAAATTTTTTGGGTGATTTGCTCTTATTTTGTTTTGACCTATCCGAGATGATTGGTCAAAATATTATTCGACGATGCTAACCTGTATGGATGAGGTCATGGGAAGTCCACCAATGACTTTTTGTCCTATCCTAGGTATTAGCCAAAATATTATTTGACATCATACCTGTATGGAAGAGGCCACGAAATGTCCACCAAGGACTTTTTAACTTATCCTAGGCATTAGTTAACGTATTACTTGACCTCTTACCTGTATGGAAGAGGTCCGATCAAGTCCCTTTAGATTGATCATGCCCCGACTGAGACACAATGTGAGTTGTACATTTCTCAAGTGGGAGGATTAAATGAAATAGATTGTTTATATGCAACAAGCTTGAAAGAAAAGGCCATAAACTCATTATTTTAATAAGGCCAGTGATACATTCATAAGATAATTTTAACAAAGATATAAGTTTGAAGAGGAAATGACAAACGAGACAAAATAAAAGTTGTAATAATTATGTAGTAGGAATTACTGATAATATTTCTAGAGATTCTTGGTATTTCAAGTTCGAGGTAAGATTTTTTTCTTCTGGATCCTTGAGCTTAAATGTTCCTGGATTGACCATAGCTATAACCACATAAGGGTCATCCCAAATAGGTGAGAGTTTATTACGTTAAGGGCCTTTGCCTGCAGCTTCAAGACTTCGCAGAACCAAGTCACCAACAAAGATGGGATGGGGTTTCACTCTTCTGTTGAAGTGATGAGCTACCCTTTGGTGGTAGGAAGCAGTTCAAAGTAGGGCCATGCCACGAGTTTTAGGGAGTAGGTCTAGGTTCTGTTAGAGTTTTTCTTCATTACTATCATGATCGAATGATTAGACTTTTGGACTTGGAATCTCAATATCTACTGGTATAATAGCTTTTGTGCTAAAACACAAGTTATATGGTGTCTCACCAGTCAGAGTTCATGATGTATTGCGGTAAGCCCAAAGAGTATTAGAGAGCTCCTCAACCCATTATCCCCAGCGTTCTCAATACACATTTTTAACCCTTTGAGTATAGTTCTGTTGGTAGCTTCAGTCTGTCCATTAGTTTGAGGATGGACCACAGCCGTATGTAGCAGCTGAATGTGAAGATTTTTACAAAGAGATGTAAAGATTTTTCCAGTAAATTAGGTTCCATTATTGATGATGACCTTTGCAGGAAGACCGAATCGACATACTATATTTTTCCAAACAAATTGTTTGGCATTTGCCTCCATGATTTTAGCAAATGGTTCAGCTTCCACCCATTTAGTGAAGCAGTCGACAGCAAAAATGATAAACTTTCGTTGCTCTGATGCTACTGGAAAAAGTCCCATAATATCAATTCCAATTGACCAAAAGGCCACGGGCTTTGAAGGGATGAGAGCTCTATATGCAGTTTATGAGAGTGGTTAGAGTGCAACTGACAACTCACACATTTTTTTGTGAACTCCAAGACATCTTGCTTCATCGTAGGTCAATAAAGTCCTTGCCTTATAATTTTAAGGGCTAGCATCCTTTCTCCTAGTTGTTCTCCACATATCCCTGAGTGAACCTCTCTTAATACGTAATTGGCCTCTGATATTGAGAGAAATTTATGATATGGCCCAAGAAAGGCTCATTTGTATAGTTTACCTCCGATGATAATAAAGTTTGCAGTTTTCCTTCGGAGATGAGTTGCAGTAATTGGGTCTTTAAGAAGGGTCTCTTCTTGTAGAAAAGATAGGATGGGGTACACCCACAAAGGTTCATTTATCTCCTTAATTTCTTATATTACACATGTTCCTTGGATACTAGGAAAATATATATCTTCAACATGCATTCTCTTAAATAGATATCCAATAGCAAAGGTAGCAAGCTTAGAGAGAGCGTCGGCTAGAGTGTTCTTCTATCGTAGTATGTGAATGATTTAATGTGTCTTCAAATAGGCAATAAGTGACTTCACCAAGCTGAGGTATTGTACCAGTTGAGGATTATGAGTATTAAAGTTTCCCTCAACTTGGGAGGTGACAAACTGAGAGTCAGTATGGATCATTAAGTTTGAGCTTCACAATCGATGTCAAGTCTTAACCTTATGATGAGAGCCTCATATTCAACCATATTATTAGTTACAAGAAATTGTAGGCGAAGCCCATACTCTAAGATATCCTATTTGATAGAAATAAGTAAGATTCCTACTCTGACACCAGTATTTTCTAAAGCTCCATCAACATAGAGGGTCCATTGAGGAGACGAAAGGGGTGTAATAGATTGCTCATTTGGAGTAGGGGCAGTATATTCGCTATAAAATTCGTAAGTACTTGAGACTTTATATCTGGCCGGGGTAGGAAATGGATATCAAACTCTCCCAATTCTATAGACCATTTGATTAACCTCCAAGATGCCTCTAGTTTCTGTAGAATGACCCTCAATAATAAATGAGTGTAAACATCACTGGTTTGAGCTCGGAAGTATGGACGCAATTTTTGCACTGAGAAAACTAAAGTCAAAGCCATCTTATAACGACTTTCGATATTATAGAGAATTTTGTTGACATAGTAAATTGGTCGTTGTATCCCATTTTTTATCGCACTAAAACTGAGCTTATCACTTGGGAAGAGACTACGAGATATAAGTATAACATCTCTCCTTTGATAGGCTTGGATAGCAAAGGTGGAGATGTTAAATATTTCCATAGTTGCTCAAAAGCATATTGACATTCATCAGTCCACTGAAAATTATTATTTTAAGCTTCCTTTAGTATTTTAAAAATGACAAGTATCTATCCCTAGAATGGGCTAAGAAGCGGAATAAGGCAACAATTCATTCATTCAAACGTTGAACTTCTTTGATATTCTTCGGAGGAGCCATATCTCTGAGGGCTCTGATTTTCTCGAGATTGGCCTTAATCCCACGGTGAGTGACTATAAACCCAAAAAATTTTCCCGACATCACTCCAAAGCACACTTGGTCGGGTTAAGTCGCATGTTATAACGTCGAAGAAGGTTAAAGCATATTTCTAAGTCAGAAATATGTTGTGATTCTTCCAAATTTTTTACTAACATGTCATCCATATATACCTCCATTATGTGTCCTAAGAGGTCTTTAAAAACCTTATTCATAAGGCATTGATAGGTAGCACCAGTATTTTTTAACCCGAATGACATAACTTTGCAATAATATAAACTTTTATATGTTTGAAATGATGTAGCTTCTTCATCCGTTTGGTCCATTTTTATTTGGTTATAACCTGAGTAAGCATCCAAAAAATTGAGCATTTGATGTCCAAATGTAGCATCGACTAATTGATCAATTCAAGGTAGAGGAAAATTATCTTTCGGGTAAGCTTTATTAAGATTAGTGTAATCAATACCCATTCTCCAAGTTCCATTTGCTTTCTTAACCATGAAAACATTTGCTAGCCATGTAGGGTAATTTCTATGAATCTCGCCTAAGAGCTTATTAACTTCTTGTTCAATAGCGGTGTATGCAAAACTTTACTTCTTTTGGATGATTGGTTTGAATGTTGGATTAATCTTGAGGGCGTGCATGATCACATTGGGGTCGACCCCTGACATATCTATTGGACTCTAAGAGAAGATATCTTGATTTTTGCACAAGAAATCTATGTATTTTGCCCTCTGTTCATCTGAGAGCAGAGATCCAACTTGCACTGTTCATAGAGGTTGGTCATCTAACAATGAAACGAGGAGCAAGTCTTCTACAGGCGAAGCTCTCTAGGTACTTCTTCATCTAAAAAATTAAAATTTTTGATGCTGAAGGTCACCGAAGGACGTGGTTGAGCTTGTCTGAAGTAATATGATTATTCTTTTTGTTGATTTCCACATACCACTCCAACCCCAATAGAAATTTCATCTTAAGATGAGATACCAAAGTAACAATACCAAAAATTGATTGGAGGGGCCTTCCGAAGATAGTGTTATATGTTAAATCTGACTTGACCACCATGAATTGAATTTAATGAGTCATTTGTCGAGAAAATTCTTTGAGAACAATAGGAAGGATGATTGTTCCCTCTACTCGCACAGAGCGATTATCAAATCCATATAATGGTCCTACAGCGGGTTGGAGCTTTTCTCTAACTAAGCACATGCTAAAAAATATGGAGTAAAATAAGACATCAATAGAACTCCCATTACCAATAAAAATTTTCTTTACATTATAGCATGGGTCACCGATCCCTATGCTGATGACAAATGAATCTTGATGGGGAACTTGGACTCCTTCTAAGCCCGAGTCATTAAAAGTGATAGAATGATCAATACGAGATTTCTTTAACTCTGGTTCTTCAGAGGTGGCAATGAGGACTTGATTAGATAGTAGTGATCATCCTGCGATTGTTTTAATTTCTCTAACTATCTGATGACTATTTTATTATTTTTGTGATGATTGTCCTGGTTGCCCCCTAGTTGGAGTTATGTTTGCTTGAGTCGATTGATTCTTCACAAACTGACATAGATATCCTTATTGAATGAGCCTCTTAAGTTCTTCTTTGAGTTGTTTACACACCTCAGTAGTATGTCCACGACATCAATGAAAGTGATAATATTGCTCTTGATTTCCTGAATGTAGTTTCAGCGGATGTGGCCACTTGATGGTCTCTTCATCTCGAATGGCCATCAGGACGTTAACACGAGATGTGTTCAGTGATGTGTATTCCTTTTCTGGTTGTGGTTCACGTCGTTGATGTGAGGGCCATGGAGGGAGATCACGACTACCTTGTTGCTTCTTTTGATGGGATTGTCGATCTGCATTCCCTAGGGTGCTCTTAAATTTTCCTGTGGATTGTTCAAATTATTTATGATGGGCATTAATAGCCTAATAGGCAGAAATTTGTGCTTTCACATGATGAACCAAGTCGGTATATGAGCGGGCCATGTCTCATATTAGTGATGAGTAGAAAGGCCCAGGATGGAGCCCTCCACGGAAAACTCCTCTTAATAGTTCAGGGTCTACTCCAAGTATTAAGCGAGCTTCTAAGGAGAACCTCTGGAAGTATTTCTTAAGTGACTCACCCTCATTTTGACGAACGCCTGAGAGATGAGAGTAATCTTTAATGATCCCTAGATTTGCAATGAACTTCTCTACAAAAATCTTGGTGAGTTCGTCAAAGGTATGGATGGATCCTCTTAGAAGGGAGTTGAACTAAGTGCGAGCCTGTCCTTTGAGGATAATTGGAAAGACCTGACAAAGCAGTGTGTTAGGAGCTCATTAGATATGCATGATGGTCTTGTAGTGGTTGATGTGTTCATATGGGTATGTTGCCCCATCATAAGAGTCGATGCTCGGAAGCTTGAATCCTACGGGAATAAGATGTTGAAGAATAACTTCAATCAGAGGTGAAGACTCCTGATAGCCGCGATGAGAGGGAAGATGATTTCCATCTTTAAAATGGAATCCTTCTCGCACTAAGTGTTATAATTCTGCATGTATAATGTGGTAGGTGGAGTTAACAAGACGAGAATGTGTCAAGCTACTAGCAATAATTAGTGGATTAGCAGTCAATTGAGCTGCAAGTGATGCATGAGTAGAGCTAGTAGTGTCAAGGAGGTCAACATTATAGTCTAGAAGCAGAGGAACTTCAGTCTAATGGCAAGAAGGCCCCGTATTAGCATTTTGACCTCCCATAGCTAACGGTTGATCTTGGGGGAGATGCATTTGCCGCAGTAGTGGCCGTCGTGTTTCTCGTAAAAGTCAGATTATCCCATTTTGATACTCTTCCCTTTGGTTCACACGATCTTCTAGAGAGATTCCTATTGCACCTTCACCGATAGGGTCATGCCTATCAGGGAAAAGTGAGGTAGAAGCTTGGCATCCTTAGTTCAAGGATTGGTTTTGAGAGTGACGGGAGTTAGAGTGGGAGGCTCCGTTGTTGCGAGTATTGCTCTTATTGGCCATAATACAGGTGTTCACAGAGATTGCGATTGAGGAGTTTTCTTCCCACAGATGACGCCAAACTGTTGCGTGCTAGAAAATTAGTTGCGGTAGAATAAAAGTTTAAGCCTTAGCTTTATTATAGAATCTAGCACACACACAGATGTTTGAAGAATGAATAAGAAAATTCCAGAATTTTTACTTGAAAAACCCCTGTATAGGGGAAAAAACAACAAGACCTAGCCGAGTAAAAGTCTTCCACTATGTATCTGTTTCGGAGTACAAAGTTTTCCCGATAACAAGATTACAGAATTATATATGAGGAAGGCTGACAATGGGAATTCTAAAGAAATCTATGCAGGCAAGAAGTAATAGCGCGTCGATGATAGGAACAGGGGTCGAACCATGCGATGGTGATGACCGATGGAGATGATCACGAAGGTAAAGTGGCGCACCGATCGGTCGGCTGGCGACCGTGTGGTGGTCGATGATGACGGCAGAATTGATGATGACGAATGATCGATGGTGGTAATGATACGCATGCGGCGGCGCGCACCAAAATATGCGCGACGACGATGCATGATGCGTGATGCCCGATGGTGGTGGTGGTTGGTCGATGGTCGGGTCGACGTCGGGTCGAATCGCCGAGTGGTGACACGATTATGTTTGGATGATTTTTAAGCTTTAGAGCTCTCTCTCCTCTTTAGTTTGGGCTCCCCTCATGTGAAGAATGAGATGCTATTTATAGATTAGAGAGAGGGTATTTCTATAAATACATGTAAAATCCAAACCACTCTATCGGATGACTCAAAATGATTCCTAGATCATCTGATTTATTTTAAATATTTGAATGCTCAAATAAAGTTAGAATCAAGAGATCCTGGGTTTGTTAGATCTGGCTCGTCAAGACGCTCGATTTGATCATAAACACTCCATATTAGAAACTATTTAGGGATTTAATTGATATCCTAAAGTTTTCAATGATATTTTAAGTGCTTGATCTGGACTAGTTTCGACTTAAGATTAGATTGCTTTGACATCAAGATTCGTGCTTCGACTAGTGGGATTTTTTGTGTCATATCAACTCTAAATTCGCCACTAAATCTGTAATTCTTCGTAAACTGAATTAAATCTTGTACAAATTATGGAGCTTCCTTCAATCCAAAAATTAGAAAATTTTTATTCTAATTATAATTTTCAAATTTGATGATTTTATTAATTAGATGAAATTATCTAAGCTAAAAATACATGCATATGCTCGAACATAGAGATTTAAGGTGCAAATCCTAATATCTAAAAAGGTTGCATAGGTTAAGTTGGGATTAAATAAAATATAAAATTAATCTCATAATTTAAACATAAAATTATTTGAATTATTAAATACCCGCATAAGCCTCGACACAATATTAAATGATTAAATTCAAGTGTCTAAGGATGTTACGCGAGTTAAAAGAAAAATAATTTTATAATTTATTCTATATTACAAATTCATTATTATATCTTAAAATACAATTACAGGTTTCAATCCATAGATCTAATCCTCCTCTTATAGGAGTATAGTTCACAAGATCTAATGTGATATAATGAGATTTTAAAGTTGTAGACCAATCCTCTACTAACAAAATTGTATAGCTGATAAAGTCTACCCCGATGATGGCTATGCTGATTAAGATATCATCTTGAGGGGTTTACTATTATAAAAATTTCTTAAAATCTTCAATGCTAAATCAAATTCCTATCAACCATCAAATATTGAAGAAGATTCTAATAAAAATAAAAAAAAATACTTAAATGTAATTCATTAATTAAAAATCTAAATAAACATTCATCCATCCGCCTTCCGTAATTATTTGTTAGGGTGACAAATTTAATGTTAACCTAAGCTCACAAAGGAGCTAATGTCATATTATATATACTGTTATATTCACACTCAAAATGTTCTACACCAGTAAGGATGTTGCCCGTGTCTTCTGTCTGAGTGGTCTGGCCAGTAGGCTCCACATATAAAGTGGTAACAACCAGAGTCCCTGACCGGGTGGTGGCCAATAAGCTCCACTAAATTATGATCATGACTGTAGCCCGTATGTTCCCTAATAGTTTTCTACCCCTTTGAGTTGTGGATCATAGGGTATATCTAATATGACATAAATCCCACTATTAGCTAGGGTGGACTTAAGATTGTGCCCTTTGACAAATGTTAACCCTTTTCTACAAGGTCTCCTCGAACGATGCAACTCATGGATACCAACAAGGACTACCTATGACTAAGTGGACTAGGGATCATGAAAGCCCAGGATGACGGAATCATGGGATCTTGATCAGACACGTCATCATTCCCCCAACTATATGCTCTAAACATAAAGGAAATGATGAATTTCATTAAATTTTAAATCTGAATTCTTGTTACTATATGCTAAGCAATTAGCGACTTATGATTAGCCTTAATCAAAAGTTCTCTCTCACTGATTGGGGATGAGTAATTAACTATAAGTGCTTGTGCCTATAGGAAACCTGGAACCAGATTTAAAGTCCATACAAAATGAGGGCGAAATATTTGGGTAGTGTCTTATCTAATATTCCATCTGCTTTCTGGAAATTTTTGTTTCGCACAAAATCTATACTCTCATTCCATCGAGAGGTCGAGCACGAATTTTCGGAGCCCACAAAAATATCACTGTTATGAAGTCTTGAAATGATTATTATGTATAAATAACAATGTAGTATGATGATATAATTTTAGTTGAAGAAATACTTTGTCTTAGTGTAGTTTAGAAAAATATGGAGCTTGTAACTAAGGTAGCCCACCCTTATCATTTTGTAATAATTAATTCTATTTTGTGATCATAATTGATTCACAATACATTGAATGTTAATATCTTCTATTCCCCATAAAACTCATATATTAACCCCCTCAATCTTTGTTTTATTACAAACTATTTTCTTTAAGTGATGTATAGTTTTAAAAGACTAATATTCAATAAATAATCATGACTAAAGTTTGAGAATGACAATTATAATATAGATAGTGCTTGCATGAATATTCAAGAAAAAAATGACTAGAATTAACAACAAATATCAATGCATTAATAAATATTTGATATTCATGATTTAGACTATCATAAAATATAATCAAATTTATATATTTTAATGAAAAGTAACAGAATTTAATAAATAATATTTAAATTATGCAAAAATATTTAAATATTAATAAAAATAAATTTAATTTATATATTTAATTAATTATTTAATACTTTTGATATGGCACTTAAAATACCACTAATCAAAGTACGAATCTTGATGTCAAAAGCAATTTGATCCTAAGTTGAAACTGGTTGAGATTAAGCACTTAAAATATCATTGAAAACTTTGGGATATCAATTAAATCCCTAAATAGCTCTTAAACATGGAGTGTTTATAGTCAAATCGAGCATCTCGACGAGCCAAATTTAACAAGCCCAAGATCTCATAATTCTGACTTCATCTGAGCATTCAAATGCTTAAAATACATCAAATTATCAAAAGAATCATTTTGAGCCGTCTGATGGAGGGGAGTGGTTCGGATTTTCCATGTATTTATAGAGATGCCACTCCTCCAATCTATAAATAGTCCCTCATTCCTCATATGAAAGGATCGAAGCAAGAGAGAGGAGAGAGCTCTAATGCTTGAAGATTCATCAAGCACAATCCTGCCACCACTCGACGGACGTCAACCACCGCCGGCAACCTCCTCCGTCAGCCGCCGCTGCTGATCCTCACCATCATCAATCTCTGTCGGTCTCCATCACGATGACCTTCATCGTCAGCCGATGTCTCTCGCTGTTCACCATCATCTGCTACCACTAGCAAATGTTACCACCTAAACGTGACTACATAGTTATTGTTCCCTTCTCATATGCAATCTTGTAATCCCGTTATCGAGAAGATTTTGTACTCTGAAATAGATACATAGTGGAAGATTTTTACTGGGCTAGGCCCCGTGATTTTTTTCCCTCTTTTCGAGATTTTTCAAGTAAAAATTATGGAGTTTTCTTGTTCACTCTTTAAATACTTATGTGTGTGCTGGATTTCACAACAACGCTAAGGCGTAAACTTTCACTCTACCGCAACTGGTTTTCTAGTACGCAACAATTTGATGCCGTCTGCGAGAAAAGAACTCATCAATCACAATTTTTGCGAACACCCGCATTATGGCAATAGGTGCAATACCCGTCACAACGGAGCCTCCCGCTCTAACTCTCATCACTCTCAAAATCAATCCTTGAACTAAGGATGCCAAGCTTCTACCTCACTCCCCCCTAATAGACGTGACCCTGTCGGTGAAGGCACGATAGGGATCTCTTTAGAAGATCGTGTCCGCCGAATGGAAGAGTCTAAAAATGAGATGATCCGACTTTTGAGAGGAACACAACGGCCATTACCATGGCAAACACACCTCCCCCAAGATCGATCGTTAGCCGCGGGAGGTCAAAATGTCAATCTTCTTAACAATGAAGTTCCTCCGCTTCCTGACCGTGATGTCGATCTCTCGACACTACTAGTTACTCATCCATCACGCTTTCAACCGACTACTAATCCACCAATTATTGCTGGTAGCTTGACACATTCTTGTCCTGTTGACCCCACTCGTCATGTTATACGTGCAGAATTATGACGCTTAATGCAAGATGAATTTCACCTTCTAGACAGAAATAATCTTCCCCCTCACCGCGGCTATGAGGAATCCTCACCTTTAGCTGAAACTATTCTTCAACATTCTATTCCCGTGGGTTTCAAGCTTTCGAGCATTAATTCCTATGATAGGGCGACTGACCCACATGAACACATCGACTATTACATGACTATCATGCATATCCAATGAGCTCTTAACACATTGCTTTGTTAGGTCTTTCCCGTTACCCTCAAGGGGTAAGCTCGCACTTGGTTCTACTCTCTTCTAAGGGGATCCATCCATACCTTTGACGAACTCGCCAAGATTTTTGTGGAACAGTTCATTGCAAATAGGAGGATCATTAAAGATTTCTCTCATGTCTCCGACATTCATCGGAATGAGGGTGAATCACTTAAGGAATACTTCCAAAGGTTCTCCTTAGAAGCTCGCCAAATACCTGGAGTAGACCCTGAACTATCAAGAGGAGTTTTCCTTGGAGGACTCCGTCGTGGCCTTTTACTCCACACTAAGACACGGTCCGCTCATATGCTGACTTAGTTCATCATGTGGAAGCACAAATCTCTGTTGATGAGGTAATTAATGCCCATCACGAACAATTTGAACAATCTACAGGAAAACGTAAGAACGCCCCAGGGAATGCGGACTGATTGTCCCATCAAAAAAAGCAACAAGACAGCGTGATCTCCCTCCATGGCCTCCATATCAACAATGTGAACCATGACCAGAAAAGGAATACACGCCGCTGAACACATCTCGTATCAACCTCCTGATGGCTATTCGAGATGAAGAGAATATCAAGTGGTCACATCCACTGAAACCAAATTCAAGAAATTAGGAGCAATATTATCACTTCCATCAAAGTAATGGACATATTACTGAGGCATGCAAACAACTCAAAGAAGAAATCGAGAGGCTCATTCAACAAAGATATCTATGTTGATTTGTGAAGAATCAAACGAATCAAACAAACATACCTCCAACTGGGGGGCAACAAGGACAATCATCACAGAAATAATAAAATAATCATCAAATAATTGGAGAAATTGAAACAATCGTAGGAGGACCAATACTATCTAATCAAGTTCTCATTACCATCTCTGAAGAGCCAGAGTTAAAGAAGTTTGTATTGATCATTCCATCACTTTTAATGACTCACTGGAGTCCATGTTCCTCATCAAGATCCACTTATCATCGAGGGATCGACCCATGTTATAATGTTAAGAGAATTTTGATTGACAATGGAAGTTCGTTGATGTCTTATTTTACCCACATTTCTTAGCATGGCGGTTGGGAAAAGCTCCAACCCCGCAGTAGACTATTATAATGGGTTTGATAATCGTGCAGTAGAGGGACAATCACCCTTCTGTTGTCCTTGGTGAATTTCCTGACAAGTGACTCATCTAATCCAATTCATGGTCAAGTCGATTCAACATATGACGCCATCTTTGGAAGGCCCTCCAATCAATTTTTGGTGCCACTTGATCTCATCTCAAGATGAAATTTCCAACCCCGTGGAGTTGGGGTGGTCTCAGGAAATCAACAGACAAGACAATCATGCTACCTCGCACAAGCTCAACCACGCCTTTGTGACCTTCAAAGATCAAGATTTTAATTTTGAGATGAAGGAGTACCCCAGAAAGCTTCCCCTGTCGAAGACTTGCTCTCTGTTACATTATCAAATGACCAACCATTACGAATAGTGTAAGTTGGATCTCTGCTCTCAGAAGAACAAAGGGAAAAATACATAGACTTCTTGTGCAGAAATCAAGACATCTTCACTTAGAGTCCGACGGACATGCCGGGGGTCGATCCCAATATGATCATGCACTCCCTTAAGATCGATCCGACATTCAAACCTATCATCTAGAAGAAGCGAAGTTTTGCACCTGATCGCCTCCAGGCTATTGAGCAAGAAGTTAACAAGCTTCTGGAAGTGGGATTCATACGAAAGGTACATTACCCTACATGGCTAGCAAATGTTGTTATGGTTAAGAAAACAAACGAAACATGGAGAATGTGTATTAATTACACTGACCTTAACAAGGCTTGCTCGAAAGATAGTTTTTCTCTTCCTCGAATTGATCAATTGGTTGATGCTACATCTGGACATCAAATGCTCGCTTTTTGAATACTTACTCGTTACAACCAAATAAAATAACCCAACGGATGAAGAAGCTACAGCATTTCAAACATATAAAGGTTTATATTGTTACCAAGTTATGCTGTTTGGGTTAAAAAATGCTGGTGCTACTTATCAACGACTTATGAATAAGGTTTTTAAAGACCTATTAGGCCACACAATGGAGATATATTTGGATGACATGTTAGTGAAAAGCTTAGAAGAATCACTGCATATTTCTGACTTAGAAATATGCTTTAACCTTCTTCGACGTTATAATATGCGACTCAACTTGACCAAATGTGCTTTTGGGGTTACGTCGGGAAAATTTCTAAGATTTATGGTAACCCACCATGGGATAGAGGCCAACCTCGAGAAAATCAAGCTCTCAAAGATATGACTCCTCCAAAGAATATTAAGAAAGTTTAACGTTTGAATGGACGAATTGCTGCATTATCCCGCTTCCTAGTCCGTTCTAGGGATAGATACTTGCCATTCTTTAAAATATTAAAGGGAGCTAAAAATAATAATTTTCAGTGGACTAATGAATGTCAGTCTACTTTTAAGCAACTAAAGGAGTATTTAGCATCTCCACCCCTACTATCCAAGCCTATCCAAGGAGAGATGCTATACTTATACCTCGTAGTCTCATCCCACGTGATAAGCTCAATTTTAGTACGAGAAGAAAATGGGGTACAACGACCAATTTACTATGTCAGAAAAATTTTCTCTGATATAGAAAGTCATTATCCACTTGCAGATAAGGTGGCTCTAGCTTTAGTTTTCTCAGCGCAAAAATTACGTCCATACTTCCAAGCTCATACTATCGGCATTTACACTCATTTACCATTAAGGGCCATCCTACAAAAACTAGAAGCATCTGGGAGGTTAATTAAATGGTCTGTAGAATTGGGAGAATTTGATATAAATTTTCTACCCTGCTATAAAGTCTCAAGTACTCGCAGACTTTATAGGAATGAATGCCAACTCCGTGAGGAGCTATCTGCTACATGCCTTTCGTCTCCTCAATAGACCCTCTATGTTGATGGAGCTTCAGAAATACCTGTTGCAGGGAATCTTACTTATTTCCCTCAATACCTTAGAGTATGAACTTACTAAAATTTTCTCGAACTAATAATATGGTTGAATATGAGGCTTACTTATCAGAGACTCACCATTAATGTGAAGCTCAAGACTTAGTAATCCACACCTATCGCCTTGTCGCCCCAAGTTGAGGGAAACTTTAATACTCATAATCCTCAGCCTAGCTAATATCTCCACTTGGTAAAAGTCTCTTCTTGCCCATTTCAAGACACATCAAATCATTCACATATGAGAGAAGAATACTCGCCGACGCCTCGTAAGCTTGCTACATCTCGCTCGGAGATCTATTTAAGAGAAAGCATGTTGAAGAAATATATTTTCCTAGCATCCCAGGGTCGTGGGTAATACAAGCAATTAATGAGATAAATAAATATTCGTTGATGGACCCCATCCTGTCTTTTCTATAAGAAGGAACCTTCCTGAAGACCTAACTTCTGTAACTCGTCTTCGAACACAAGCTTCAAACTTTACTATTATTGGAGGTGAACTATACAAATGAGCTTTCTCTGAACCGTACCTCAAATGCCTCTCTCATTCAGAGGTCGATTACACATTAAGAGAGGTTCACTTAGGGATATGTGGAGAACACCTAGGTGAAAGGGCACTAGCCTTTAAAATTATAAGGCAAGGGTTCTATTGGTCTACGATGAAATAAGATGCCTTGGAGTTCACAAAAAAATGTGCAAGTTGTCAGTTGCACTCTAACCTCTCTCACATGCCACATATATAGCTCTCATCCCTTCAAAGCCCGTGGCCTTTTGCTCAGTGGAGAATTGATATCATGAGACCCTTTTCGATAGCGTCAGGGCAACGAAAGTTTATCATTTTAGCCATTGACTACTTCACTAAATGGGTGGAAGCCGAACCACTCGCTAAAATCACAGAGGCAAATACTAAATAATTTGGTATGTCGATTCGATCTTCCTGCAAAGATCATCACTGACAATGAAACCCAATTTACTGAAAAAATTTTTACATCCTTTTGCAAAGATCTTCACATTCAACTACTACATACGGCTGTAGCACATCCTCAAACTAACAAACAGACTGAAGCTACCAACAGGACTATACTCAAAGGACTAAAACACGCCTGAGAAGGGGGTAATGGGTCGATGAGCTTTCTAATGTTCTTTAGACGACTACATTGCGCACTCGTGAGACACCATATAACTTGTGTTTCGTGCTATTATACCAAGAGATCGGGTTCCAAGTCCAAGAGTTCAATTATTCGATCATGATGGTTATGAAAAAAAACTCCGACAGCACCTGGACATTCTCCCCAAAACTCGTGACATGGCCCTACTTCAGACTGCTTCCTATCACCAAAGGGTAGCTCATCACTTCAACAGAAGAGTAAAATCTCGTCCCATATCTGTCGGTGACTTGGCCCTACGAAGTATCAAAGCTGCAGGCAAAGGCCCTCAACGCAATAAACTCTCACCTCTTTGGGATGGCCCATATGTGGTTATAGCTATGGTGAAGCCATGAACTTTCAAGCTCAAGGATCTAGAAACTTGGAATACTGAGAATCTCCGAAAATATTATCAGTAATTCCTACTGTATAATTATTGTAACTTTTATTTTGTCTCGCTTTGTCGCTCTTCATGTAGTCACCCCACTTGGGGTAAAGACTCTTGTTGTTGTCGCCATTTCTTCTTGAAACTCATATCCGTGTTAAAATCATCTTATGATTGTATCAGCAAACTTATCAGAGTAATGAATTTATAGCTTTTTTCTCATAAGCTTATTTCTTCTTCATTTAATCCTCCCACTTGAGAAATATGCAACTCACGTTGTATCTCAATCGGGGCATAATCAATCCCAAGGTGACTTGATCGGACCTCTTTCATACAGGTAAGAAGTCAAGTAACACTTTGGCTGATACCTAGGATAGGTCAAAAGGTCCTTGGTGGACATCCCGTTACCTCTTCCATACAAGTTAACGTCATCAAGTAACACTTTGGCTGACACCTAGGATAGGTCAAAAGGTCCTTGATGGACATCCCAGGACCTCTTCCATACAGGTTAACGCCATCAACACTTTGATAAACAACCTTGATTGGTCAAAAAATTCTCGGATTCATTTCAACCTCATCCATAAAAAGGCGCTGAATAATATCCCAACCACCACCGAATAAAAAAAATAAAACAAGAGCGTATCATCTAAATTTTTTTTTTCATTGATAGCATTAACATGATGATATAAGAAAGAATCAAGATTCTGATACATACTAATAACAATACATAGATAAAAAAAATGCATCCTCAAGTGACACTACATCATATCAGTTTGTGATATCAACTTCCTCCTCACCACTAGGAGATACTCCTGTGGACTCACTCTCAACTCCTTCATCTCCTAAATCTGACGATGAGCCTTCAGATACTTGGCTGGGAGATAGATCCTCAATACTAGCTCCGGTCTTGCGATGCACTAAGAGGATCCCTTTTAGGAACCCTCAGATGAAGCCCTCCTCTAAATATTGGTGCTCCAAATCCTTCACTTCAACATCAAGAATATGATTATGAGCTTCCTGGATATGGTCTTCGATGGTACCGCGATAAGCCAAGAAGTTCTTAAAGTCTTCCACTGCCTTCAAGGAGATTTCATTTGCTTTTGCTTTTGACATTATATGCTCCTTCTCAGAAAGACGGTCTTGTAATGCTTTCTTCTCCAGTTCGAGAGCTCTTTTCTCTGCTGCAAGTGCCTTGAGTCTTTTCTCTTTCTGGAGAGTCTCTGTCCTCACCTCAATCAGCTCATCACGAGTGCGCTCCACCTCCTAACACTGGAGAGAAAGAGAAATCGACATGTTTGCTAGCTCAGTTCTGCACCCGGTTTGATCCTCTAGAGTCGCCACTTCTCTGGCCTTAACACTCATCTTTCTCTCATACTCACCTTGCAGATATTTTACCTTCAAAAATTCAGTATTCCACTCGTCTAAAGAGACACTCAAATGAGCCATTAGCCCTAGTGTTTGAGTTACCTATAAAAAAAATCATCACAAATATTACACAAAAGAAAAGGAGGAAAAGAAGAAAAGAAGAAGGAAGGGAAGACAACGTACCAATTCATCTGCTCGTTGACGCCCAGTGCATATGTGATTTAACACCTCTTCAGGAATGCACGATTTCGAGAAACGAACTCCCCCATCATGAGTTGAAACAACTAAACTCTCAGATGCCAACTGGGGGCAAACATCTTCTTCATAGATATCTGACGTAGTCACTTCAACACATGTCTTCTTTTTCTTTAGGGAAGAAACATTGCCACCACCCTGATTTCATGACGGGCTTCTTGAAAGAATCCTATGAATATGAGGAGACCTTTCATCACCTTTACTTGACCTCTTTAGTGGAAAAGAATGAGATCTTCCTGCCTGGATGGAAAAGCCAACCTTGAACATTCTATCTTCAACTATATATTTGCTAATGTGACGTAACTCATGCTGTAAGATTTCTACATTAGGAACATTAAAAGTTGTCAAGATCTTATTCTCTGCAATCAACAATGGATCGTGAAGGTCATTCAATCTTCCCCATCTCTCAGGAAGGCTCCACTCATTTTTCACAAAAAAGAATCAAGTAGACCAATTTTTAGAGGGATCCCGTGTTGAAAATTCTATCCAATTCTTTATAGTCCAATAAAAAACATATCCCTGAGTATCACATGTGAATCTACACATTCGGCACAAGTATTTGATGTTCAAAGTAACACCATGCTCTCTAAAGAAGATAGTCAAACCAACGATGACCACTAAAGCTCAAAATGAAAATTGTGACAAAGCTACACCACATATTTTGAAGATCTCAATCAACTCGGGAGCCAAAGGGAATCGCAATACCGCACGAAAAATCATCTTAGAAACAGTAAAGTGCCCTGGTGGAGGTGAACGGCCTCGATCAGACTTTTTATCAACAATGGCCACCAACTCATAGGGAAGTGAAATTTTTTGCGAAACACTATTAAACTATCTGATGTGATAGTGGATGATATATCATCTGTAACCGCCACGTTATGGGTTTTCTTTTGGCCACCATCCTGTGAAAATATATGATAAATAAAGAGGAAGAAATGACAAAAATCTAAAAATTTTGTGAAGCAGCTTACTTACCCCAATACTTGGATTGACTCCTCTCGCCACCGGATAGCTTGGGATAAAATTTTTGCCATCCATGAGAAAAGATACACATACATATGAAAAGAGAGAGAGAGAGAGAGAGAGAGAGAGAGAGAGAGAGAGAGAGAGAGAGAGAGAGAGAAGATACTCCCCTCTAATGATGCTCAGAAATTACCTGCCAAACTTTAGTTTCAATGATGGTTCTCCAACGCTTCTCACCACCTTGCAATTATCAACAACCATCCATTGAAGTTCCAAATAATCAAATTTCCTAAGAAGTAGGAACTACGCCTGATCACCTCCAAACTCGGTATCCGAGCAGGGCCACCTTTTCGAGGGAAAACCGAGCTCTTGTATGAACTACGGCCTTGATTGCCTCCAAACTCCTGGTCCGACAAGGTAGTCAACATCTCTTTCGAGGGAAAATCGGAGCTGATGAACTACGCCTTGATCGCCCAAACCCGGTCCGGAAAATCAACGCTCTTCGGGAAAACCGGAATTGCATGAACTATGCCTTGATCGCCCAAACGGCCGGCCCGACAGGGTAGTCAACGCCTTCTTTCGAGGGAAAATCGAGCCTGAGCAACTACGCCTTGATCGCCTCAACCCTGGTCCGACAAGGGCGCTGACGCTTTGAGAGAAAATCGAGCTCCCAGATGAATCCACGGCCTTCCTCAACGGCCACAGGGCGTTAATGCTTCTTTCGAGGGAAAATCGGAGCCTCGCCGTATGAACTATGGGCCTTGATCGCCTCCAAATCACCTTCTCTCAAGAAGAAGAGAAGGTGCCTTCTCTCTTGGCCCTAGGGGGATTTTTATAGATCTCTATAGGGGTAAAAATGTCAAAAAAAATAGCTTAAAATAGCTCAAAACTACGAAAAATTGCGGAAAATATACAAAAATGGACGAAAATTCCCTTATCGGGTCAGATCATGGCCATGGCTCGCTGACAGCTCAAGACGCCGACCAAGACCACCATGTAAGCTTTCGCCGTGACCGCTCGACGCTCAAGGCCAATTCACGCTCATGCTCATTGGCCGCTCAGCTGGCTCCAGATGCTCCATCGTCATGACGCTCATGCTTCTGCCACCAGATGCCCACTTGCTCATGCATTGCTCAGCTCCGCTTCATATGCGCCTCGCTCGCGACTCGCCTGACACTCGCTTAACCACGTGCCATACGCTGCTGGCCGCCATGGGCGGCGCATAATGCCAGGGCGCTGAGCGCTGACCGCATCTCCTGTGTTCATACAGATTCGCACACATCCGTGGTCCCCGCACTCCGCTGAATCATAATCAGACTATATGAAAATTTGCTCTCTCAAATGAATGGTTAATGGACCCACAAATTTCATCAAGCTATTTTCATTCGATATATATTTTTGGATGATTGAGATAATGTCATCCAAAATAGGACAATTATAGTCACTTAAAATAACACTAATCAAAGTACGAATCTTGATGTCAAAAGCAAGTTGATCCTAAGTTGAAACTGGTTGGGATCAAGCACTTAAAATATCATTAGAAACTTTGGGATATCAATTAAACCTCTAAATGGCTCTTAAACATGGAGTGTTTATAGTCAAATCGAGCGTCTCGACGAGCTGGATCTAATAAGCCTAAGATCTCATAATTCTGACTTCATCTGAGCATTCAAATGCTTAAAATACATCTAATGATCAAAGGAATCATTTTGAGTAGTCCGATGGAGGGGAGTGGTTCGGATTTTGCATGTATTTATGAGACGCCCTTCAATCTATAAAAATTCCTCATTCAGAAGGGGACCAAGAAGAGAGAGCTCTAAAGCTTGAAGATTCTCCAAGCACAATCCGCCACCACGACGAAAAGTCAACCATCGCCGAGCCGCCGCCACGTCATCTCGCCGCCAATCTCTGTTCCATCATGATGACCTTCATCGACGTCGCCGTTTCACCATCATCTGCTACCACTAAAGAATGTTACCAGTGACTATAGTTGTTGTTCTCTTATATGCAATGTAATCCCGTATAGGAAGATTTTGTACTCAAGATACATAATGGAAGATTTTACGGCGTGATTTTTCTCTTTTCAAGTTTTCCACATAAAATTCTAGAAGTTGTCATTTAAATATCTCAAGCTAATTTCACAATAATTCTAAGATATAAACTTTCACTCTACCGCAACTAGTTTTCTAGTACGCAACAACTTTCATTATATCTATCTATCCAAGAATATGGATACTTTTTAAAGTGCATAAAAATATCAAAACAAGAATGTAGAACGAAGTATTAAATAAATAATTAAATCATCATCAATTAGGTGTTTTATTAATTTTTTTTATTTAACTATCAATTAAATAGATTGATATTAAATTTTATTTATGTAAATAATAAATTTAATTTAATTATTTAAATAAATGAATATAAATTAATATTATACGGATGCTATTCATGATTAGCAGTTAGCACTAATTATTTACAACAAGCAGCAGCGGCAATTCATTATCCCTTGATAATTAATTTAGACTCAAAATATCGAATCTCATAAAAAGATTAAAGAACCAAAACTTGTTTAATGATTCATTAAGGATCCTTCGATTCATAAATTTCTGCGCTGCCCGAGTTCTGCGTGGAAACTCCGGTGAGCGGGCCGCGGACCCCACTTCGCCGGACGTCCCCTCGGCTACCGCAATAATACTGACCAGACACTTTTTCTGAACACGACGACGGATAAGAGTGAACAAAGTCCTCTCCTAACTCGCCCCTAGCCTTCTCGTTTGTGGCCGACGCCGCCTCGTAGGGAGACGAGAACGGCGCCGGCGGCGGAGGGACATCAGGCACCTCCGCCACATTACAAACGTCCAGATACCTAACCACTTCCCTCATCGTCGGCCTCATCGCCGCTACTGGCTGAGAGCAAAGCAACCCCACCTTAACTGCCACCTCAGCCTCCTCCACGTCATACCCATTTTGAACAAGCCGTGGGTCCACGATCTCCGCCCATCTCCGGTCTCCCCACTGCTCCCACACCCAGTCCACAAGTATAAGCTCCTCCGGCATGGCTTTGGGCTCTATCGGCCTTCGCCCGCAAACCACCTCAAGCACCAGTGCCCCATACGCGTACACGTCTGTGCTCGTCGTGGCTTTTCCCGTCCGGGTGAGCTCCGGCGCAAGGTACCCGAGCGTGCCCACCACCCTCGTCGTTCCCGGATTTGCCCCGTGTTCATGGAGCTTCGCCAGCCCGAAGTCCCCGAGCCGACCGTCGAGGTTCGCGTCGAGAAGCACATTGCTTGCCTTTATGTCGCGATGGATGACGACGTGCTCCCATTCCTCATGGAGGTAAAGCAGCGCAGAGGCAACGCCGCGGAGGATACGGAAACGCTGTAACCACGAGAGCGGTGGTGCTGCTCCGTAGGAGAAGAGGGAGCGGTCGAGGCTGCCGTTGGTCATGTAGTCGTACACGAGGAGAAGGTCTCCGTCGCGGCGGCACCAGCCTTGGAGTTGGACGAGGTGGCGGTGGCGAAGTCGGCCGATACTCGCGATTTCAGCTACAAATTCGCGGATTCCCTGTCTTGAATCATGGGAGATGCGTTTCACGGCGATTTCGACGCCGGTGGAAGGGAGGATTCCTTTGTATACTTTACCGAAGCCGCCGAAGCCGAGGAGCTCGCTGTCACGGAAGCCTTTGGTGGCGCGGCGGAGTTCGCTGTAGGGGAAGCGGTGGGGGCCGTGTTCTAGCTCCCATGGCTCGATGAGTTCCGCGTTCTTACAGCAATAGATGATGTACGCGGTGACGACGACGGCGATGAGGACGATCACGGTGGCTGACAAGGCCTCAATGATGGCGATAGAAGTGGACTTTGTCTTCTTGGGTTTAGATAGTTCGGAGAGAGTTGGGAGAGAGGAGAGGTCGAGAGATTGAGCGGCGCCGTTCATCTTGAAGCTCCAGCCTAAGAGGTAGTGGGAGCTGGCAAGCAGGCCAGTGGACGCTGAGAAGCCGACGAACATCTCGTCGGGAAGGATTTGATTTAGATCTACTGGAAAGGAGATTAATGGTGAAATTGGCTTTGTGGAGAAAGGCGAAAGTGTCACATTGAGGACTTTAGTGGCGCCATCGTAGTCTATCCAGGCTTGGATGGTGTCGCCGCTTTTTATATTGAGGGCTTGCTGGGCGCCAGAATTGGAGTCGTAGTAGGCGACGGCGGCGGATTTGGATGAGATAAGACTGTCGATGTCGACCCCGACGTGGTTGTCATTGATATCCATGAACTCGAAGTCCTGCACAGTGTCGAATTCGACGGCGAGGAGGTGGTCTGTAGCATTTCCGTTATCGGAGGCATTAAACAGTCCGAGGTACTGGCTAGGGAGCGCGCCGGTGAGCTCTCGTGTGGGGGAGAGCACAAAGGCGAATCCGTGGCCTCCGAGCTTCGGGTATTCGGGGACGATGGCGAAGGCGAAGGCTGTGGAGAAGGAAAAGATTCCGCCGGCGCCTGCAGAGTCCCTGAAGCGAAGAGGCTGGGGGTAGAAGGCGCGGCCGATGAGACGTGTTGTGTCGTTCGTGAGACGCAGGATCCCACCTTCCACGATCTCTGCAACTCCATTCAGGCTCACATTAATGGCTCCGCCGCCAGCGAAGCCATTGCATACGAACTCCTCTTGCTGGGATGAGGAGAAGGGCAGGAAATACAGCAGGAAGAACAACAAGATGCGATTTTTAGACATGATATGAAGAGGAGATTTGACGATCGATGGAGCAATAAGAAAAAAGGTCGCACCTTTCCGTTCTTTCTCTATGGAAAATTCTCCAGTTAGCTGTTTGGCGATCCTATCAGAGAGGTGAGAATGAAAAGGAAGCAAGGAGGGCGGCCATGATGCAAGATAAATTTCCACGCAGGCCATTAATACTTTTTCTCAAAAAGAACAAAAATAAAACACAACCCTTCAACCAATTAGGATATGAAACGGAATGCTTTGCCAGCTGCATCAGAGAAACGAAGAAAACTAGAAATCAATCACGTCCGAGAAGGCGGAGTAAATGAGATATAATTTTGTCTTACTGTTAATAAGACAATGGTTGTAGATAATAACTCTTCATTAACCAAATGGACTGAGGCTCTGCAACCTTAAGAACCTGAAGAAATTCATAAATGGACCCATAAGCTGATTCTGTTCTCAGCCGTCAGAAAGAATAATTGTTTGTATATTTAGGGAAATACTGATGGTAAGTAGAATCTTACAACAGATATTAAGCAATACTCTTTTCCTTGTGTGTGAGGCGATGGGTTGACAAATAAAACTCCATAGGCCACAATTTCAACTCCATTATGAGACTCTGTTTCTTAAAGGAGATGATTGATTAGATAAAACAAAAATAAGAAGTCAAAATTTCCAAGCTAAAGTTAATAGTTTGAGTTGTGTTAGTCTATTGGTTGAAAATCTTAGACTTTCAACTAAAAATTATTAGGTTCAAATTCTTATACATACGTTGTATGTATGAATTTGTGATTAAATTCACTTAAATGTCTCAAAAAAAAAAATATTCAAGTACATTTCAAAGTTTTCTTCACATGATTTAGATTTATTTGTTAAAAATTTACTTAACATATATTCTATTTATAACAAATGAAATAATTTATATATATATATATATATATATATATATATATATATATATATATATATATATATATATATATATATATATATATATATATATATATATATATATGCGTTAAAAAAATCCGCAGAGAAAAAAATTTACACCTTTTTGGATCAAATACAATGACGTTTGAAGAATTAATAAGAAAAATTTTACAAAAAATCAAAAGAGGAAAATCCACAAGGCCCATAAGAAAAATCTTCTACTATGATATGTGTGAGTACAAAATTTCAATAACGGATTACATAATATATAGAATGGTTGACAATGAAAATCTCGAAAAAACAACAACATATATAATGCCTCAAGTCAGTAAATAAGTATGGTAGTAGAATGAAATGTCAATCATCGACGATGAACGCCGTGGTGATGACCGAAGATGGCCGCATCGTATTGCCATGATGACCGGCGACGATGGTGATCGCCATTTCAAGTGGGTGACGACCGACAGAGATGACGGCGAGGACGTATACCGATGGTGGCTGGTATGGTAACCGCCGATGCATGATTACGCTTGGAGGATTTTCGCTTTAGAGCTCTCTCTCTTGGTTGGGCTCTCGAAGAATGAGCTATTTTATATTAGAGTGGCGTTCAGATACATGCAAAATCCAACCACTCCACTCATTGGACGGCCAAAATGATTTGATCATTTGATGTATTTTAAGTATTTGAATGCTCAAATGAAGTCAAAATTATGATATTGGGCTTTTAGACCGCCAAGACGCGATTTGACTATAAACACTCCATGTTTAAGAGCTATTTAGGGATTTAATTGGTATCTCAAAGTTTCCAATGATATTTTAAGTGCTTGATCTCGGCTAGTTTCAACTTAGGATCAATTTGCTTTTGACATCAAGATTCGTGCTTCGACTAGTAGTATTTTAAGTGCCATATCAATATATATATATTGCAAAACAATCAATCGAAAAAAAAAGCCTTGGATAAAAGATATTCAAGATAAATTGATCACCAACTATAATAAAGCTTAAGTATTGTTGACCTCTATGCATGATACATCAGTCAAGTGAAGCTTAAAATCTAAATTCGATGGATTTTTGATGTAACAGTCACATATCGGAGCTGAGATGTGTCAAACATCGCTGAATCAGTTGAAACGATCTCTGATCAACGAACGGACTTCGCCATTGCGTTCAGAACATCAAAGTCAATTGAAATATAAATATTGTACAATCTAATGAGCAACCGATCAAGCTCAATGCCAACGCATATCGAGTCAAAAGAGCGATTTCCAAATACCTTCGACGATGAACGGACTTTGACAACCCGTTCAGAGCATCAAAATTGAACAAAATATAAATATTGCACAACCTAATGATCAATCGATCAAACGATTGAGACATCAACGTGCTTATGCGTATATCAAGGTCAGGAGGCTGCGACGATGCCCAAATGACCTCCATTTATGAAATTGACTGCATCGTTAGTTTTGAAACGTCAAAATCTATCAAGTGAGATGTTTTGTACTCAATTCGGACAAGTCTGCATAAATATCGAGCGGTCGAAAGCGGCGTTGTGCAATTTTGAACTGAAATTGGCTCGATTCGACGCCAACTTGAACCAAACTCCGACAGTTTTACTATGTGTACACAACATCAGAATAACCTTGAATCAACAAAAATATTAACCCTATATTGAGCTTGACATAAAATTCATATTAAGGTGTATTACATATTTAGAAAATTGATTTAAAAAGAAAAAACCCTATTTACATCTAAAACCCTATTGTAAATTTCAATCGGAGGGGTTCAATCTCAAAATAAAATTATTAAATCATAGTATGAATGCTCAAATCATTTATACCCCGATGATGGCTGTGTTGAATGGTGATTTCAACTGGAGGGGATACTTTCATCAAAATATTATTCTAATTTCAAATCAAATTAACTCAAATTAAATATCAATCTAAATGCAAAATCTAACATGTCATTAAGTGTTAAAAGCTTAAATGAAATTCAATCTCTAAAAGCTTAAAGCAAAATTTAACTCAATCCACCTTCCACAATTATTTGTCAGAGGTGATAAACTAAGAAAATTCAAGCTCACAAAGGAGCCAATATCAAATCAAGTGTTCTACTATGTCCACTCTCAATCAATCTCTCGCTAGTAAGGATGTGGTCCGTGTCCTCTGAGTGTGTGGCTTGGCTAGTAAGCTCCATATATGATGCAGTTACGACCAAAGTTCTCTGATCGGGTGGTTGTTGCCAAATGAAACTATTATATTACGATCACGATCATAGCCCGTATGCTCTCTAATGGCTCTACCCTTTGAGTTGTGAATCATAAGGTATACCTGGTAGGGAAAAAAACTCCCTGTCAGCTAAGATAAACTTAAACTTGTCTCCATAGACAAATACTATCCCAGTTCTACAAGAATTTCTTGGATGACGTAACCCATGTGTTGTTGATAAGGATCCGCCGCTGGTCGACCACCTCCTTGAGTAGAGCCAGATACTTCGGATGACTAATCATGAGATCTAGATCGAGCACGTCATCATTCTCCCAGCCATCCACTTTAAGCTAAAATGATGAATTTCATAAATTCTAAATTTCAAAACTCCACATGCTGCTACTATACGCTACACATTAAGTGATCTAACAACTAGCCTTAATCAAAACTTCTCTCCTAGCATTAGGAGGGGTAATTAACTATAGGTGCTTGCGCTTATAGGAAACCTGAAACCAGATCTAAAGTCCTCACCAAATGAGGATGAAATCTCTGGGTAGTGTCTTATCTACTATTTCATCTGATTTTTGAAAATTACACTGATACTTAAATCACAGTCTCTTCAATATGTTGAGAGGTCGGTGGCAAATTTTGGGATCCCACAGATTTCTGGTGACTTTATGGTGAAGATTACAAACAACACTTCTTGTGTTGAACACCATGTAGATCCGCAGATATTCTCATTAGGGTGATTGGGCACAACATTGAGGAATGATGTACTATATCGAGAGACAGAAGTCACCATTCTATAATGGACCTAATCACCTAATGAGGACTCCTAAGGACTGTAGGTCTTCGGATGTACTAGAAATTCTTCCCTTACTTTATATGAAAAAGTAAATCATAGTTTATTTTAAACCGAGTTCGTTAAGTTCCCTATGGAGGCAAGCCTCATAGTTAATTACATCTTAAAGAATAAGATTCTTTAAGAATACTCTTGATTAAGCTAAATAATCATTGTTTCCAAAGATTTCAAAAATAGGACTATCAATTAATTGGTTATTTTTGGATGATCAAGTGAGATTGATCAAAAGGATGGAGTTATTATTGAAACCAAAAGGATATAAGTAGGGGATGCACACGATGTAGGAAATCCAATGAGCATCTTAAACTATCCTATGGTTGGGCTTTATATTTTTGAATTTGAAGAGAGTTAATTATTTGAGTTGAATTTTTATTAGAAATCTAGGGCTTATAATTCCACAACAAAGATCATGGAAATGCCTAAGAGGTGAGGATTTACCTCCACTAGAAAAATCTAAGGAGCTTTGGCGAGGGCCAAGACACGACCTAAATCTAAGGAAAAAATGGGCATATGGTTTACCTCCACTAGAAAGGATAAACCACCTGACTGTTGGACTTACAACCGCTTGGGGGTGGCCGCCATCTAACTCCTCCTATGATTTTAAATACATGTAGGCAAATCATATGCTTTTGCAAGATAGTTAAGATGTTGTTTATTTAAAAAGAGACTTAAGTCCTTAAACACACTCTCTAAAATACTAGATCATGTAGGGCATGAATAATGACTTAAATATAATATAAATTTTGTTTTATTTTATTGCCATTTTTGGATAATTTATTTGACACAAGCTATGTGATTCATATGCCTAATGCATGAGAAATTTAATTATGGGCTAAAATCAGCAAGAAGGAGGTGTAATTTAACCGTGGCTTTCAAAGGTCAAGCCATGTTCCATGACAAAAGGGGAAGCCCTCCATAAACAAGAGTGAAGCAAGATGTTTCTTATGTAAGATGTGAAATATACACATCCAGCTAAGGGGTTGTTAAATATTTTATCTTGATTTTTAACCTAGGCTTTAGGTGAGGCTATGAGTTGTTAATTTTTAATTTTGAGTTGATTAATTAGATGAAAAGTTTATTTTTTTCTAAGAGCCCAATTGCATTCATGACATTCATCAAAATAAGGAAGAAACTAGAAAAAATACGTCATCTTAATGGATAAGCTAAACAAAAATCAAACAATTTATAAAACTAGCGCAAAAGAATAAAAGACCTTTGTGGTTGGGCTCCACTGTACAAACCCAAAAAGAAATTGGGTAGCCGAGCTCTACTCTTATACAACCCGGATTACAAATGAATTAATTACAATCAAAAAGGAATTCAAGTTATGGGGGTCTTCATTCTTTATTTCTTCTTTCTTCTTTCTTGATTTTTCTTCTTTCTTCTTTTTGCTTAGTTAAAATGTGATTGCTCCAAAGGCTTCACATGGTGCATATGACATAGTCTTATGACCATTGTTCATCCTAATCCCCCATAACATTTATTCCAAATTCTAATTGCAAAAATTACATGAAAATGGGAAAAATAAATCTAACTTAAACTTATAAAATAGGGATTAGCTAAACAAATCACACAATCTCATAAATTGGACTTAGCACCCCACACATGGGTAACCAAGTCCACCTGGCCTATTTTGGATTATGCATAGAAGTATAAGCAACCTGCACAATAAAAATATTTATAATTTTATTACATCGCTCCATAAGCATAATATCCTACAGAAGATAATGATTAGACTAAGATCGTCTTATCATCCAGTCTACGCACATACACCCTAACATCTAGACTAAAATATTATATCATAAAATAAAATCAAGCATCAAACCATGCATCTCCCTAACATAGATCTAGAAATTGTGACTTAGCCTAATGTGTGTGTCATTTAAGGCTTGTGTGGTATATCTTAGCTAGGCTTGTAGAGGTCATCTCACTAATTAATCCTAGGGAGTTTGGAATTAATTATTGAAATAATAATGAGTAATTAATATAATGACATTCCCAATAAAACTCAAATTGAGTAAATGTCACTGTTCAAAATCAATTAAACTTAATTTTTTATTACTCCCCTTTGAATTATCTTTAAAATGAAGTTGAGTTTGCATTTTTGGATTTTTCTAAATTTAGTTATGTATTTTTGAAGTTTCTATGATTAATATGTCATTAGAAAGCCTAATTAATTAACTAATCTCGTCGGCACCATGTGGACTGCTGATGTGGCACGCGCTTTTCACGTGGCATGGGGGGATTGGTTATTTAAGTAGTCAAATTAAATGTCACGTCAGCCGTTGGCACTACGCCTTTTCTCCTTGGATCATCCAATCAAAGATTGGACAGTTAGGATCAGCCCATGGTTATGAAGGAATAAAATCACTATATTTAATCAGATTAATTAGGACCATCCATCCAAAACACGTGAGATGGACGGTCCATGATTCATCCCTATCCTCGCTTGCGGGAGACGGAGACTGTCCATCCTTCATGGCTTGATTCGAGCTCACTTGAGCTCATTTTGGGTCAGGATTCAACCCACACCATCAAGAGGTGTGGGGAAGAACATCCAACGATCAAATTTAATTGGGATGATAATTCCCTTTATAAATGACCAAAGAAATTTCTCCCTAAGCTCTGTTTTGAAGCATACCTCGTCGGAGGCTATCATCGGTGCTTCCAAACATTGAGGTAGCTTAATCTAGTGGAGACAAAGTCTTGTTCAATGTTTGAAGACTTGAGATGAAGTGGAACACCTTAGGTGAGCTCGACTTACCTCCATGATGGTGCTTGCAAGATGAATTGGACTTTGGTGAAGTGTTGAGCAAAGTGGAATTTTCACTCACCTCCCCTATTTTCAACTTAGGCAAAACGAGAAATGGGAATTTTGAATGAGCTTGGAAGTACTTGAGAGAACTTGGGGAGCTTCCACTGAGTTCCTAGGATTCAATCAATTGCAAGTATTGTGAATTGGAATGGAATGAGAGGGAGTATATCTCCCCCTACTTGGATCGAATAACTGTGAGCTCCTTTACCATTTTGATCAAATAGATCTCATTGAATGGGTTTGTTAGGTTGTTAGGAGCTTCACATGGTTCGGTTTTGGCAGGGGAGTGTAGTGGAGGAGTTTACCATGTGTTAAATATGAGTATGGAGTGATTCCATGTGCTCATTTTCATTGGTTAGTCAGTTTTGACTTTGGGTTGGGTTTGCTGACCCAAACCCATTGGGTCATGTGCACCACATCCCTTGGTGTCCAAATGGACCACTAAGAGGATGACAAGTGGTCTTGAAAAGGATTTGACCAAATTTTAAGTGGAATTGGCCATAGGTTATCCTTTGACCTAGGGGTAAAATGGTCATTTGGTTTTGATTTTGATTTAGACAGATTTGGAATAACTAAAAAATGGGTTGTGCCAATTTTCAATGAATTTGGTGTTGATTTGATATCATTTGGCTCATATTGACCCATTTATGTCAAAAATAGGTCAACTTGGGTCAAGTTGACCAATTGGTTAAATTAGGTCAAACCAAGAGTTAGGTCAAGTTCATATGACCATTTGGAGTGGTTTGGTGTCATTAGTTTGGTTCAATTTGATTTATATTTGGTTTGGGTTCATTTGAGTTCACTTAGGTCAAATGGGCAAGTTGACTAATTTGACCTAATTGGGTTGGGTCATGGGTTGGTTTAGGTTTGGTTGATCATTTGAAATATTTTGCAAGCTTTGGTTTCAATCAATTTTGGTTTGGTTTGATTTTGGCTTGATTTGGCCTTTTAGGTCAAGTTAGGTTCATGGTCAATTGGGCTAGGTTGGGTTTAGTTGATCAATTGAGGCTTTGGTCAAGTTCAAAAGTGATTTAGAATGAATTTGACCCATTAGTTGCAATCAATTTGTCTTAGATCAAGATTTGACATATTTTGACTTTTAGGTCAACTTGGGTCAAGTGGCCAATTGGGCTAGGTTTGGCTCAAATGATAACTTGGTCAAGTTCAATCATTAATCATAAATTGATTTAGATCAATAGTTTCAATCAATTTGGCCTATGATCAATTTTGGCTAGTTTAGGTTTCATTTGGGTTAATTGTTGACTTGGTTTGACCTAATTTGAGTGATTGATCATCATATGATGATTATTGCTCACAATGTGAAGCTTAGATGAGCATAGTTCAATTCAATTTGGGTAGGATTAGAATTTAGCTCAATAATATATTTTAGGTCACTTTGGGTCAAGTGAGCCTAAGTGGGTCAATTGACTTGATCAAAGCTTGAGTCAAGTTTGGTTGAACTCACATATGGACTTATGATTGAAATATAAATTCATTTGCAAGTGATTTAGAGTCAAATGAGTTTTGATTCATTTGACAATTTCAAGTTCAAAAAGATGACAATGAGTTTGAATTTTGGATTTAGTTTTGGTTTGATGATTGAAGTTTATGATTGAATTTGGTTTGTGATTGAAGGATTGATTGTTTGAAGATAAAATCCAAAGGCTTGGATTGATATGAGTTTGATTTGGTTAAGTTTAAAAATTTGACTTGAAAGGGTATGGTCGGATTTAGGTTATATTTGGGTTTGAATTTTGGATTTAGTTTTGATTGTTTGAATTTATATTTTATTTATATTTGTGAATATAAATAAGAATATAAATGAGTTATGAGAAAATCTCTTGAGTTTGAAGTGATTTGGATTTGATTTGAGCTAAGTCAATAAGATGAAATCAAAGTGACTTAGGAAGGATTTTTGGAATTGATTTGAGAAAAGTCATTAAAGTTGAAATTTAATTGGAATGATTTAAGAAAAATCATTTGAGTTGAAATTTGAGTTGAATTTTGATTTAGAATTGGTTTGAGTTTGAGGTTGATTTGAATTTGAAGTTTGTTTAGATTTGAAGTTTAACTTGAAAGAAGAGAGTAAAGATTTGGTTTAAGCTATAGGGTAGACAAATTTTCCTAACACCCCTAAGGCATGACCTATTCCTATGGCTAACTCTTCTAAGTCTCTAGGGTTAGGTTAAGTGTTCACCTAATCACTAGAAGTGTCTTAAGACTAATGAACTCTTAATGTCTAAGAAGAGTCCTATATCTAAGATGGAGAGGTTGAAAGCTCACTCCAAAAGTCAGTTCAACAGACTCCGCTGGTGACAGGATTCTCTTTTCATCTTTGGCTAGTCATATATGTGCTATAATAGTAACAAAACATTTGAAAATTTTAAAAAAATGGTGATTTAATTGTGTAATAAATTAAAGTTACTAATGTATGAGACTCTATGTCGAATGAATTATTCTATAAAGTATATCTTTTTTACACTATTATTTTATTTTGTAGTACATCTGTATTTTGAAAGTATGAGATGAAATAATAATTACTATTTAATAATCCCCATCTTTCACTTTTATAGAATGGATCTATAGAGCACTTCTTTCACTTGCCTGTATGCGTAACATCTAGCTAACGCCGTTATCAACACATGAGATGTTGGAGCTACCATTCAATTTGGTAGCTTGAATTTTCCAGCTATTATAGCTGCAACTCCTGAAGTACCCACTGGTGGTGCACTCATCCGAGGTCATGCCGAAAGGCCTCAATTTACTGAAGCTCCTACTCGCCATGCTCGCCAACCAGTTCAGCAACCAACCGCTATTAAGGATTTCTCTCGACAAAGAACTTCAATTTTTGAAAGCTTGGGTCAATGAAGCCTCCGTGATGAAATGAACTGTCAGTGGGAAAACTATGTCTTTTATACCTCATGGTACAACTGCTTCGCCGGTTGAACCTTTCGTACCAGGAAATCATGATCACGAAGCTTCCTCATCAGGAAGCAAATTAACTAGAAGGAAAAGAAGAAGAAAAGTTGAGCTGAGGGCTCAACAGATCCCATTTGAATGACCTAGTGAACAAACAATACTACCGCCATAAGCGAATATTCCTACCCATAATAACTTTGATAATCTAAAATGAGTAAAAAGGAATAGCTCTATCGGTGAGGTAAAGCAGTCTTTCTGGTCTTGACAACATCAAGCTCCACCACCGCAAAGGAGACAACCTGAAACACTGTCTGTCATAATACACAATGTTCTTGAAGTAGCCGAGGATGGAGGCTTAATGAAAAGAAAATTTTAGAGGCCTGTGGTGATTAAAATACTGAAGCTCCACCAAGGAGGTTGTCATCTCTTATGGTAACTAATCATCGAGCCAAGTATGCTTTGTACGGTGAGCATTAGAGCATAACACTTGGAATGCATGTCCAAGAATCCGCTGCTAAAAGGTCCCCTTGAAAGGGTAAGCAGATATGGAGGCCAAGGCCCCATGATGAAATTCTGAAGAAAGAAAGAGGTGTGATATATGATAGACATTTTAAGAAATCCACCTCAAAAATAACTCATCAGAAGTGGATACCTAAAAGAAGGGATATCACTGATAAAAGACATGATGGTCGACACCCTGGAGAATCTTCTAGGGGATCCCATCATCGATCAAATTCACCCCCACAAGAGAAGGTTGACTTTGATCGTAGTCCTTTAATGGAAGAAGTGTTTGTTCTATAGGCTAAACCAGAGATCCACTGGAAGCTTCAATCAGAAATTCAAATGCAAAAAGAAGGCAATGAAGTGGACACTATGGAAGTGGAAGTCATCTATATGGTCAGAGATATAGATGAACTTTTGCAAAGACCATCGCTAGTGAATATGGATCCGTGAACTCAATGATGTTTATGAAGGAGAGTCTTCACAGAAGCAAGTAGAAGATGGATCTTCAATCTCTGTTGAAGATGAAGAAGAAGAAGATCAAAATGAGAAGAGATCATGGGTGTTGAATCTATTTATATGGTTGAACGAGGAAATGATCAACATGGTACACGCTTTTATAATCAGTGTCATCGTTCAGCCCAAGCAACAATTGTCCCTACAAATACACAAGGAGAAGGATAGTCAAGTTTTTCCCTTGAAGATGACCAGAGAGCGGAACAACAATAAGAAATAGGGGAAGAAGAAGAGCATGTACTTGTTGACATCGTGGTGCTAACTAGAGAGCAAAGACAAATGCAGCGTCAAATGGAAGTCAAAGATAAGAAAATTGCACAGCTTGGTACCGACATCAATGACATGATGATATAAATGAATACCATGATGGATATATTACAAAAGAATATCACGTCAAATGTAGTACCTGTTTTGTCTACTAATCAACAGGTAGCTAATAATACAACTTCTATACTACCAGTCGCTCTAGTACCTCAAGCTCCTACAATACATGCTATACCTGAAGCGAGGAATGAAGTTAACCAACTACCTCTTCATCCGATAATTCAAAATGTGGCTAGCACACTTAGAATGGTAACAACTGCTCAGCTAGAAATAATAATTAATGAAAAGATAAAGACAGTTATAGCTTTAGAGCAAGCTGAAAAGTTGGTGAGTAAGGGTCCTTACCTAGCAGAATATGATTAAGTATTGTACTTGAAAGGTTACACAGTGTCGAAATTTAATACTTTCAGTGGGCTTGGTAACCCAAAGCAATATCTAGCCTAATTTAAGGCTACTTGTGGTAACACAGAAGGAAATGATGCGTTGCTTTCCATTAGTTCGTTAGTAGCCTGACCTCAGCTACTTTGGAGTGGTATGCATAATTGTTGAATGATTTGGTTAAAACCTTACTGAGTTAGAGATAATATTTGTGAAGAGGTTCACCAATGAAATTGAGAAAATAATAATTGCTGACATTACATTGCTAAAAAGAAGAAAAGATGAGTCAGTGATAAAATTCATAAGTCATTGGCGTAACCTAAGTATGAAATGCGAGCAATAATTGGAAGAAGAACATGCAATCCAATTGCTAATAGAGAATATGAATGATAAAATGACACCAATTTTATGTATGATGTCAATTACAACATTTCAAGACTTGATAGGGTGGCCAAATTTGAAAAGCTGAATCACCCTAAGTCTGAAATCTATACAGATAAATTAAAGCGAAACAAACCTTCAGACTCAAGAAAAAACAAAACTCATGCCACTTCTTATTGCTCAAGTGGTGAAAAATGAGTAATCTATAATGTGGATAAAGAAAAATAGCCTTGTCCATTCTAATCCACAGCCAAAATTGGTGTGGGGAGGCAATGATAAACCTCAGACTTTTTCAAGTGGTGGAGAGCATCCAAAATAAGCAATAAGAGATGATGACCAAATGCGACCATCTCTTAAGAAAAAGATGAACAAAAAATAATCATTTAGAAGGGACAGTGTGGCTAAATTATTTTGACAAGCAGTCAAAGTTGATCTACAATTACCAGAAATTAAAGGCCTGAAGAAGCTGATCAAGTCAATAATTTAAATTACTGTCCCTATCATCGAATGATCAGTCATCCTATTGAAGATTGTTATGTCTTCAAAGATTGGCTGGAAAGGAAGTATCGGTGAGGTGAATTTACATTATCTGATAGTGTTCTAATCAACTCAAAAAGAGAGTCTACAAGAATGATTACGTCCTCTTCCGTATCATCCATTAAAGACAAAACGAAGGAGAAATCAGTTCATATTGAAGAATGAGAAATAGTAGTCTCTAAGAGAACTGTGAAAATGCTGAAGCAGCTAAAAGGCGTCCCTAGTGTTAAGTAAAAATCAGCCCTTGAACCTATATTGAACTTAAGAGAGATGCCTAAACCAAGTATTTGGGCTTCTTAGTGGCATTTTGATAAGGCTACTTCATCACAGTACCAAGAGCATTCTACTAAACGTAGGCCTCAAAAATCAAAGAAGTCAGTTAAGAAAAAGAAGATCAAGGAGAAGACTATAACTCAAAAGATTAGTAATAATTTAGAGGAGTATCACCAGCCGACAAGACAACCATTCAGGCTTACAGACTTTATGCCTAAACTTTGTATTGTTGAATCGGATGAAGAAGATAATGGTAAATCTTGCCTAGTAGAGACATGCTGAATCATTTACATAATATTAGATGTTCTTCAGCATCAATTACTCCAAAATGACAAAGGTAGTAGACAGACTCGACCAACCCATCAAAATTCTTATCAGAAAAGCAAGAAGAGCCTGAGGAGTTAACATTTAAATTTTGCTTAATGACTCAACAAAAAGAGAATAGTTCAAATGAAGATTTATTTTTTCCCGACGGAGAAGAGTTAGACTCATCGATATCATCATGTATGAAATGTATGAAGTTGTAAAGAGAGTTTAACTCTTTTGGTCAATCCTCCAGAATAAGAAGTGAATTTGAAGAAACTACTTCTTTAGAGGAATCTGAGCAAGACAAGGTGATTCAAGTTCATTTGAGAAGTGATAAAGTCTTACCATAATCATCAAAGAGGGGAAATGCAAATAAAGATGAAGGCAAACAAATTGAAGTCAACGAAGATATCATACACACTCTAAGAAAGATCCCTGCACAATAGAGTGTGTATGAGGCTCTCTTGATGTCAAAAGACCTCCAAGAAACTTTGATACAGACTCTCAAAGATCCGGAGAGTAATGAAGCTTGCTTTGCCAAAAAATACATGATTGAGTCATTGCAAGCTCAAGATCTCTCATTAATCACATTTTTTGAAGAAGATCTTATGTTGGAAATAGTAGATCGCAACTATCCTCTATATATTATCGCAGAGAGTGATGACATCTTAATCAACTGAATACTGATAGATCCAAGATCTTCTATCAATTTTATGAGTCTAAAAATATTAAGAAGATTATCACTAGATATCCAACATCTTGGGATAGATAAGTTAATGGTTCATGATTTCAATGAGATAAGGCAGAAAACCCTATATTCTTTTATTCTCCCGCTCAAGTTTTTGGATTTATATGCAAAAGATAAGTTCCATGCAATCGATGTTGATACATCATTTAAAGCTCTCAAATATGGTGGACAAATATCTACTATGGATGAACTCAAAGAAGTCAATCTAGGAGCTGAGGATGATCCCCGTCCAACTTTCGTCGGCCCTTCTACCAGGTGAGAAAGTTGAAGAGCTAAAATGCTACTTTGTGAATTTAGGAATTGCTTTGCCTGGATATATTCTGAAATGTTAGGCTTATCCCCTGATGTATTAGTTTATAAACTTGCCATTAAACCAGATGCGATGCATGTTAAGCAAGATCTTAGGAGAATGAGATTGGAGATTGAAGAACATGTAATTGCAGAAACTAAGAAGCTGATCGAAGCAAGCTTCATTCGAGAGGAGAAGTATGTAGATTGGATAGCCAACATTGTCCTAGTTATGAAGAAGATCAGTCAAATTCGTGTCTGTATTGACTTTCAGGACCTAAATAAGGCGTGCCTAAAAGTTGACTTTCTGCATCCAATATCA